>VYXF01010292.1:0-72202 GCA_013397295.1 Polioptila caerulea | reverse complement strand
CTTGTGATCAGTTGTCCATTTTGTGACCATTTTGGGGTATCTTGGGTGTTGCCCAGCTGGGCTCTTGTGCTGCCCAGGTGTACCCATTGAGGCCTTTTAATAAATCCCTGCTTTATCCTTTTGCTCTGTCTAGTCTCTGTTCCAGGTCAGCCTCCAGAAGGCATCAATGGGGATAGGCCACCCTGCAGTGAGGTTTGTGGTGTGTGTTGGTGCTGAGGCTCCTTTCCACCTATTGCCCATGTATCTTCCATGTCTCCTTGTGGGGAAAGAGAGAAGCAGCTGGAATTGGTGGGAGCTGGGGGAGAAGTTTGGTTCCTTTCCACCAACTCTTCTCTTTCTTGCTTAGGGTAAGGAGGCCAAGCTCACTCCAGCTCCAGGAGATGGTCAGAGGATGGTGTTGCCAAATTGGCTGTCACTCAGAATTTAAGACCAGCCACCACCGGCCCTGTGATACCTGAGGAGTAGCTAGAATGCCTGGGGGGTTATTTTCTGCTAGATCTCCCATCTCTTAATAGGAAGATTTTGCCTTTACACAGTGAAAGGAAACAGGGGAGCAGGATTTGAGGCTAGTGTGAATGCAGTTGTTGTAAGGCCACTCTGACTTTTTGTATCCTTTAGTAACATATTTTTAGGGTTCCTCTGCTACTACAGTAGTGATATGCCGGTTTTACTGAAGTCAAAGTGGGTTGATTTAATTTGTTAGCCTTAAATGCTTTGAAAAGGTTTGGATTTGGAACAATGAGGTTTTCTGTAACTGTTCTGTGTAGTTGTGGTGTTTTTCTCATCTTAGTCCTTCACTTACATAGTAAATCACACTTTTTGTCTTGATTGAGCTTTCTCTGGCATGCATGGATTGACTTCTTGTTGTTTTGTTGGACCTTACTGACTTCATGGGACCATGTGGATTTTTCCATTGCCATCAGTCAGTCAGATGTTTTAGAAAAGTTATTTTGCCAAACAGAACTGCAGGTCAGACCTCATTTTTGCTTTGAAATGTTAGAACAGTGATTATAGAGATTAGAACATAAATAGCATTTAATTTAAGGGTCTGAATTTTGGCCTCATGTCAGCATTCATCTTCTCACTGTCCACAACCAGACTTCTGTAGGCTGATATCCATTAGGGGATATTTCTCAGATTTAGCTGTCTTGTGCACATAAATGAAGGGTAATTTCAGTGAAGAGCCTGTAATAGTCTATTTGTGGATCAAATTGTTAGCAGAGAAGTAAAATCTCTGTAGTGTTTACTGCTTGTCTTGGAGAGAAATCTTATCTCAGAAAATGTTTTGTTGTTGATGCTAATGATTTACTTTGGCTCTTTAGTCAATTAATGTATATATATATAGAATATTATACAAGAACATTACTAAACTGAGAATAGCTCTTATTACAAACCACATTTTGTCTCCTGTTTTACTTGCAAAAGACTTAATAACATATTTCAGCTTCAAAATACAAATCATAAGAGAAAAAATAGTCTTTTTTCCCCCTATTGTTAAATTTCTGCATGAAAGCAAGATGTGAGTGAGTAGGTGTGTAGGAGGCAATTCCTCCAGCAGTCACACATTTGTTCCAAATATATACTGAAAAATACTGGGCACTCTGGGATTTAAAAATAAGTCAAGTCATAATTACTTCTGGTAAAGATTTTTTTAAATCAAAGGAAGTTTTTGTTCTGAAAGTCTTAAATCCCCACCATATTGTCTCTAGTACAGGTCTGGTTGGAAGATATTTATTGCATCTTTCTTACCAATCTTCACAAATAATTATGTTGCAGCTGTAACAATTGCTTACAGGGATGGAGTAATATATTTAGCTGTCCTAAATGCAGTATGTGCACTAGTAAAAAATGACTGCTTGCCCTTGTGTTATTTTCTCCCTTTTCTTCTCTTTCTCCGTCTATTTTTGCCTGTACTCCTCAGCTATGTTATCACCATCACATGGTGTTCCCCTGCACATGCTTCTTAAGTTCACTCATGATCTTTCTCTCTGGCATATGCCTCACTCTTCCTTGGCTTCCCTCCTTGCTGGGACGTGTTGGCGAGCCATCTGGGTGTCCTTTATTCCCTGCTTCTCTGAGCGTGTCTTGCCTGATGGTGGCTGTCAGCAAAGTCCAGACCCAGCAGTGCCATTGCCATCTGTGGTGGCTTTTGCTTATCCTTGTGTATTGATAGAGATCTGTTTCCCAAGCTCTTCCCTGCTCAGGCTCTCTGCAGCACGGAGTCTGGACACCATTCTCAAGAACAAGAATGTCTTGAACTGGGTTTTCATAAGCCAAGAGTGGCCCACAGGCCAGAGTTTGGGAACAGTTTTATTGGCCCTTTTCACTGCAAGGAAGGCATCATTCCCCTACATGTTTGGGAAGCTCAGTTTGGAGAGTTTGTGGTGAATTTTATGAAGACACACTTCAGTGGAAGTATCAGGTTTTTGTTTCTGCCCTTGTCAAGTTTGTAAGGTCCTTCACTTGCAGACATAAACATTGCCTTTGGCAAGAAGGGCTCCTGCTTGGCTTTAGTACTAGCAGGTACAAGCAATTTGATCTTTGTTTTTTTTTTTTTTTTAAACCAAGAACATTTTCTTAGTAGGCATGTTTGCCTTTCCATAATCCTACTAATGTTTAGGCTGTGCTGTTCATAGGGGACCTTTTTTGTAGGTGGGAATACTGTGGGTGTCAGCTTAAAACACTCCGGTGTACTCTCTCTGTGTTCTCCCAAGCGGTGAAGTCTGGAGGAGTGCGTGACTGTTCTTTGTGACATGCTAATTTGCAAATTTCCCCCAGTGTTGATCTTTGTTTTTTTTTACTTTGGTTGTATTCAGTGCTGTCTTGCCATAGCAAAAGTGAAAAATCAAAATTTGTCTTAGCAGGTTTTTGTTTTTTTTCCTGCAAGGAATGAACGCTGCTCACCCCATCCTTGGTTATGTTTGTACTTGATCATGGCCAGGATTTTTCCTAACAAAATTATGATGCAGAAGTACCAATGCAAGCTGGTTAACTCAATATTTAAATAAGAAACTACTCCATTCTGATTTTAATAATAATGTCATTTGAATGGTAGAAGTTGTTACTCTTAAGATACTATCAGTGTCTTAAGTAAGCAATAAGTAATATTCTCTGGAATCCACGCTGATATTAGAAGAAACTACTAAATAATCAACTTCAACAAGGTGTTGAAGTTAGTGGAGAGGTCCAGATTCATCTTCAGAAGCCAAGTCAATCTTATTTTATTGGCCTTGTAAGCAGAAAGAGATTTTTTACAGTGAGGGTGATGGAGCACTGGCACAGGCTGCCCAGAGATGTTGTGGATGCCCCATCCCTGGAAATGTTCAAGGCCAAATTGGATGGGGCTCTGAGCACCCTGGTTGGGTGGAAGATGAAAGTGTCTCTGCCCAGGGTGGGAGGTTGGACTAGATGGCCTTTAAAGGTCCCTTCCAGCTATTATGTGATTCTGCAATTCTCTTCTGTGAACTAAAACTATTAAGAAAATAATGTAACTTCTAATATATGATAAAAAAAAAGTTGTATTTTGTATGTCTGTGATGATTGACATGAAACTGCCTGAACAGAATCACTTGGGAGGGCGGAATTTGATACATTTATTTTTTGAAAGCAAAAGGTGTTTGTAGATAAGAGGAAGGAGCTAAAAAAGACTTCAGATGTGGATATGGTGTTACTTCTTGGCAAATACACAGTGACTTCAACTTTAGTCTTAATGAACATCTTGTTTGCAGCCTGTTTGCTTCCTTTGTATTTGTTTGTATCTCTTCTTTGTATCTATTACTTTAACTTCTTGGCACTTTCCATCCTGGCAAGCAAGTCATAGTTACATTATATTTTTAAAAGGTATGTTACTGAGGTAGGAAATGCTTGTGTTAAGCAGATGTTTCTGAATACAGTTCCTCTGTATGCATCTAACTACTCCTATTGAAAATAGAGGAGCGTCTCAAAGCCCTTATTCTTTCCTCCTGTACATCAGCAGATGTTTCCTAGTTGTGTGTGTGCTTTCATGACACTTGGTCTCCCATCTTCTGCAGTTACATTACTTGCTTAGGAGTTGTCCAGGCTTTCAGGTAAATTTAGTGGTCCTGCAAGTGCTAGTGCTAGTCTGCTACAGTGTTTCTAGTCTTCTGTTTTTCCAGTTTTCCTTTCTTTGAGCCGATAGCTGCCCTTTGAAACTCCTCCTGCTGGATCCTACTTGTGGGCACTCCTGCTTCTGGTCCTTTCTGTATCCAGACAGCTTTGGTAGTTGAAAGGTTGTAATTTTATGTATAATACTGTGCCATATAGGAACTCTCTTCTTATAGAGCAGTAGCTTGTTATGCTAAAATCAGAAAGATGATCATTGTCCTGGAGAAGTTTTTATAGGTAACTTGCAGGACAAAAGAGAGAACAGATGGTTAGAGGTAATGTCAGACAGTACAGAAAGGAAAGTGATATAGCTGCAAATGGTTTCAATATGCCAAAGGAACCTCCTCATTACCTTACTGTGTTGGATAGTGGAGAAGAGTTTGAGAACACAGTGAATGGGTGTGTGTGCTCTGGGGGACCTTTCAAACATGATGAACACTTTGGGTATGTTTCTAACCCTATTGTGCCAAGGAGGTGCTAGGCACCAGGGTACCGAGTTCTTGGGCTCACTAAGCCAGTGTTCTTATAATGTGAAATTTGCACAGAATATGTATATGCTGGTCTTTTCTTCAAAGCAAAAACTAACTAGATTTTACTTTCATTGTACAGATAAATATAGTCTGAATGCAGTGAAGGCAGTAGACTGTGAGCTTTAAGCTCCCTCTGGTGGCTTCACAGTACAGTTCAAACCATAACTGTTACACTTGTTGGCTCTGGACAGTTTTGAGAGTTGAAATTTGCAATGTATTATTATTGTCATTTAAAAAGTTAATACAGGAATATGATGTGCTGTATGCCTTTCCAAGGTGTCAAAAGTCATCTGTAACTGGGCTTCAGAGAAGTAGAAGAGCTAAAATAATATAAAGCAAGAGGTCTACTTTCTAGTTATTGTAAGAATAAAGGAGGTATTTCTCATAAAACTTCTCTGGTTGTTTTTTTTAGTGATGCTGTAGTTTGCAGCTGATATCCCTGAAAGTGCCCTTAAGTATTACAGAACAGGGAAAATAGATAAGATCTCTGTATGGCAAACTTAAATATAATGTATTAATGCAAAATTAGTTTTGGATCAGGTAGCCCTGATTTGGTCTTCTTGCTCTAAGGATGTGAATATAAATGACCCTGGGCTTGCAAGAAGTTATGCTTTGTCACACCCAAAGGATTTGTTCTAACGTGGTTATAATTACTGAGGCTTCATGGGACTGCAGAGCTGTGAGCTGCAGGGTCAGTGGTGTTGAAAGGGAAATGTCACTGCACTCCCCTTCTCCCCATCATTGCACTGGCTCTGGCACTTGTCTGGCTTTTTGCTGCTTATTAGAGTAACAAATGTTCATTCCCCTTGCCTCTGAATTTCCCCTCTATCCTTCTTTTCTTTTGTGCACTAGTTGATAGAAAGTATCATGCAAAGAGGTAACAAGACCCTACAGGTGGGACAGAGAAAGAAGTAGGACCTCTCCTTTTGGTAGCAGAAAGTTCCTTAAATAAGTCACTTGTGTCAAGAAATTTGATTCCTAGTTCTCGTGGAATATCGCTGGGCAGAGCTGTGTGTTCCTTAAAACTATTCCCAGGCATTGCACAGCAACAGAGGCTGTAGACTAAATGCACCTTAAATGATAATTGGTGCTGAAAAAAAGCAGCCTATCACCACCTAATATGTCCCATACTCTGCTAGTTTAGGCTTTTGTGTTGGGTTAAGGTAAACCAGACTGGGAAACTGATCCAGATTAAAAAGTGTGGGTTGATTTTTAGTAATCACTTCCCCAGTCTGTTTCTCTATGCATTTGCACAAATGCTTACCCTTACAATGCAGGGGAAAAGTGGGAACTTGCCTTTTTTTTTTTAGTTGGTTTGGTTCATTTGCCACAGCTCTGACTGAAGCGCGTATCAAGCTATTGCTGTATAGGTCACTCCTGCATGTTTGATAACCTGCTCCAAATCTTCTGGCATTCTGTACAGCTGGTTATATTGCAGAGTCCATGCAGAGGAGGACGCTCCTTCACACTGCAGAAAACACAAACTGCTGTTCCCATTAGGGACAGCTCCTGCTGCATGCAGGAGAGTTGAGGTTACATCACAGAAATGTCTTTTAAATCAGATTTCTTGTGATTTATTTACTGGAAACTATTTCATTTATGTTAAAAGCATTAGTCTTCATGCTATGGTCTTGATGCTTTTATTCCCAAAGCAGTGGACATAAATCATGACTGAAAGATAGGTGGCACACGTGTTCTTCTCAAACTGCTAGGAACAGGGCTGGAACGTGGAGTTTGGAAGTTCAGCTGAATTTCAATAACCTAATTCACTGTCACTTTGATCCTGCTCTGCAGTTTGGATGTGATCTTCCTACATGTTTGCATGTTCCTTTCTCAAAGGTTAGCATCGGTTTTCCTTACCCTGTTTACGGCATCCGTCCCCTGCAAGAGTATCTCGTGCTGTGTGCATGTTCAGATAAATCCCAAATAGCAGAAGTCAGAGAATATTAGTGGCAGAAGTGGAGAGCAGTGTGGTGCTGTGAGCTGCTGGTACTTTCTGCATGGCTGTTTTGACCTTGTAGGGCAGTGGGGGGGTGTTGTGGTCGCTCATTGAGGTGAGGCTGCAGTGCAGGCAGCTCCTCTGTGCTCCGAAGGCACCTCACAGGGGTCCAGGTTATTGCATGGTTTCATGCTTTACCTCTAGCTGATTTTCAGGTAGAAACTGCCCTGGAGCTGGCTTTCAACAGGAGAGCAGTGGGTGTTACCTGAGCAGCCAAGGTGCCCAGGATGTAACGGGGTGGGTGTAAGCTGAGGAACCACCATAGCCGTTCCCAAATGGGCTTACTTGTCTTTTCAATTACACCCAATCCTCAGGATGTCAACTTTAGTATTAAACACTAGAGGGTAGTATGTTCCTGGTAATACTTTAGCACATATTTGTAGTAATTTTCAAATCCCCTGAATTTATTATACAACTAAATATTTTAAAACAAATGTAGAACTAAAGAAAAAATAGCACTTTGCTTCCAGGACTGTGAGCATGCTTAGCAAAATTTAGTGATGCACGGTGGTATTTTTGCTCTGTGTAGAAAAAGGATTGGTTTGAATTTACATCTGACTTCTAACTTTCTTCAGAAACATCATTAGGAAGCTGTATTTAAATTATTCACTCTCTGCCTAATATCTCGATATTCACACCTATGTGCATGCAATGTAAATACAGAGTGGTATATAAAAAGAGGCAATGCCTGAAAGCAAGCAGTTTTGCCAAGAGATGCTTGGTTTTGGTGTTTAACAAGGCAAACATTTTTAAGTTCATGACATTGCTCTCAGTATATTTTTGATCAGTGCTCGACTAACTTTTTGTTTTCTTCCAGGCACCACCTTCCATGGTCAACAATGAACAACGCCAACATGCTGAGCACATATTCTTATCATTTAGAAAATCAAAATCACCATTTGCTGTTTGCAAACATATTTTGGGTAAGTTTGAATAAATGAAGTTAGGCGTGTACATTCTTTTATAACTGGAACTGTGCTGTTCTTTTGCAGCTAGGACGATAAGCATCAGTTTTGATTTTAATGAGGGGTATTTTTTGATGGAGAGTGAAGCCTATTACTGTCGTTTTTGGTTTTATTTCTGTCAGTTTCAAAGCTGTAAGGTGTAACTTCATGTAGCTGAGTTCCTAAACTGATTTAATAGATTACCTCTGCAGCATTATTCTTGTAATACTGTCTAATCTGTGCAGCTTGTGCAGCTGCCAGTAGTGTGGTTGCTTGGCTTTGTGCTTACTTCCCATTAAATCAACCAACGATGCAATTCTATGCACTTCTACCAGATTTTGTGTTGATGCTGAAATGATAGTTTATTTCCAGTTGAACAACTTAGTTGCTGTTGACAGCCCAACTGAATGAGAAGAGGAAAAAGCTAGAAAATTTCTGTCCACCTGGTAGAAGCAGGACAGGATTGATTTGAAATTTCATGTGATTATACCTGTGGTGAAAGGAAAGAGGCAGATTGAACCCTTCATCAGAAATTTCTTTGATTTTAATGGAAATGCTCTAAATGTGGTTGTTTAGCAAGTTATAAAAGATAAATGTTTTTGCAGGTGCTATTGAGACTTATTAGAGTTTGGCAGCTAAATCTGAAAATTACTGGAGCAGTAAAGATGTAAGATTGCTGCTCAGCACTGTGGTATTGACCAGATGTGACTGCTGGGGACAGGTGAGGGGGAATTTCAGTGGAAACTGACTTAGACCGGACGGAGAAAACCTCAAAGTTTGCACAAAAGAGCACATGCCGAAACCACCATTTGAAAGAATTTGCCAAAATGAACAGAGAAATATTAGAATTATGTTGAAAATGTTATTTTCCTACTTAATTCATTCTGCAGTATTTTTTTAACAGTTATTTCCAAGTTTACTGGATTAGAGACTTACAATTCATCAATATTATGATGTCAGTATAGCAGACCTACTCCTATGTTGTGTTGTGATAAATAGAGCAGGATGTGCTTCCTTTCCTACATCCACTCTGCAACCAAAACGAATGAGTTTCTTCTGGGTTTAGCATATTATAGTAGTACTCCATCTGGTTTGGAAAACTGCAGTCGCACTTTTTGCTCGATGAGTCAACAAAATTGATGCTTCTTGTTTTCACATTGATTTTTAGGGAAAATTAAGTGGTTGAAAACATTCTTAAGTAACTTTGCAGACCGTTTGGATCTAAGGATACATTCATCATCAATCAGAAATAAGTGGTGAAATTTCGTAAAATCTTAAGTGTGGCTAGTTGGACAGAATATGATGCTGATTTTAATACTTTTTTGGATGTCTAGAAATATTATATCCTTGAACTGTTCATTGTGCTACCACAATTGAAAGGCCAGCGTGTTTGCATGTGGGGCAGGTTTTTTGTGGGAATGTAGGCAGTTATGATGCTGAGACCTGGAACTTAAGAGACTTTTTCAAAACTTTGTGCTTTCTCAGTAAGTATCTGCACAGTCTGGACAGAAAGAACAGATACTTAAGGTTGGGAGCTGAGGAAGAAGAGGCAGGGATTGTGAAATCAGGAACCAGGGAAAGGGAAAAAAGCTGTTCATGATGAAAAATAAGAGTTGAAGTGTACTGAAGGATGTGTGCAGGAAGGATGGGCTGGAACCAGAGGACCAAGTAGATGGCTTTAAAACAAAACAGGGGGAAAAAAAAGGTCAAGACAGGAACTGGAATGGAGTTGAGAGAGATAACCAGGATGATGTCGTTCGTGAAAGAAGAGTGTGTGAATGACACAGGGAGAGTAATGGAGAAAGTGAGCATATGGAAAAGGGGAACAGCCACCACTGTGTTCTTTAGAAACCTGGAGTTAAAGCCAGGAAGCACACGGCTCTGCATTCTGCTGTAAGCTTATAGCTGCTCAGTGCACTGGGCAGACTTGTCCTTCCTTTCTTTAGTAAGTTCCTGTGGTGCTGTGGCTGATTGCAGGCTTACACCGGGGGCTGCAGCTCTGTGCTGTCAGCCGTCGCAGTTGTGCGGCTGCGGGGCTTGGCGCAAAGGGGAAACTCCGTCCTTTTAAAATTAATTCTGCTTTTTTTGTGCATGTGTTTCAGCTTTGTACAGTTAGAAAAGCTGCAGACTCAAGGTAGCAAGAGCCAGAATTAAAATTCCCATGCAGGAATAATTCAGTTTGTTTTTATATGCATTAGACATGCGCATTAATCTTTTACTTAAGTGGTTACTTAGTTTTCCAAATTAAGCTAAGTAGATTTAAAAGCGGTTTATTTTTATTTAAGCATGTTTACCTGTGTGGGTTTGGATTTGGAGCCTGATTAAATTATTTTAAAATATTGTAGCATATTAGCTGCTATCTTTGATATAGAACTTGCATATAAAGGAAATTTATAATATAAACTTGTATGTATGTAACTGGGGGGAGAAAGTTTATTTTGTAGTAATTTAAAGCCCATCATCTCATGATTGAGGTTTTTTCAAACAAACACAGTTTTTCTAGTCCTGGCAGGTCAACCTGCCATTATAGCTCAAACTCTGCTTCTTGTTTGGGAATCTTATTTCATATTTTATGCTTTTGCCACCCTGTGGCTACACCCTTTCTGAAAGCTTTTTCTGTGGAGCTCAGAATGTTTTGTAACAGGCTTCTGAGATGTTACCTGCTATTTTCAAGTTAAAATTTTTAAAAACTAAGGAACAACAACAAAAATGTCTCTGTAGCTTTCTAGCATCATAGGAATTATATTCATATTCTGGCGTTTCTCTTTAAATTGTACTTTGTAGTCACCCAGATTGTTACCTTTCTCAGTGATATACTTTGATACTTTCCTTAGTGCATATTTATACATAGTAATCCCATATTCAGATAATAATGGCAAATGATTTATACACTATGGTCAGAAATTACATTTTGATTAACTCAATATAAATCTGGAAACTTGAACATGATGAGGAGCACTTTAAATACACCATGGTGTAAAATTTTGCCTTTCATAATTAAGCACAAATGTTACCTTTAAGTGTAAGTGAATTTGCTTCTTTTTATTACCCGTGAAATACATGTAGTTTTATGCACTATTAGTTTCAAAGGCAAGCACAGAAATATCCAGCTTTGACATGCCTGTAAGATTAATCACTTTTATTAATTAATGTATTGGAACTACATCTGTCATCTTGTTTATTTTATTCCCTTGTTGTGTTAGCTTTCTTATTCCTGTTCTTTTAACCAGTCTTCTAGCACAGACAACTTTTTCTCAGGTCATTGACTTGAATAATACTGGACAATTTGACAATTAGGTTATTGATTATTTCTTCCCCTTTTGAATTGTAAATTCCTTCTGTTTTCATAGCAACAATATTCTATTTAATAATAAATGATAGTAAATTCCATTATTTTTTTTTTTGTTGGAAACACATTCAAGCTGAATACATGTCTTCTAATACTCAGGTTGCCTGTGTCTTTTTTCTCACAGAAACTAGTAAAGTGGACTATGTCCTTTTTCAAGCTGCTACAGCGATAATGGAAGCAGTTGTAAGAGAATGGATTCTCTTGGAAAAAGCTAGCATTGAGTCACTGCGAACATTCCTTCTAACCTATGTCTTACAAAGGCCTAAGTAAGTATAGAAAACAAACCTCTGATCATGTAGGATTCTGCATAAAGTCTGGGTTATCATTTTTGTTTCCCTGGGTAGCCGTGCAAGATCATTTTAAGAATAATTTGTCTTCTAGTGTTAGCAGTTAACTTCTGTCAGCTTTCCCTTATGAATTCACACAAAATATTTGAAAAAGAAATGTGTTTAAATTTTATTGAGCATCGATGTCCAGAATTACCTGCCAATGTATTTGTGCAATGTTGTTTACAGCCTTCAAAAGTACGTTCGGGAGCAGATTTTACTAGCGGTAGCGGTGATAGTGAAACGGGGATCATTAGACAAATCAATCGACTGCAAAAGCATTTTTCATGAAGTCAGCCAGCTGATCAGCAGCGGTAACCCCACTGTGGTAAGTACTTAGGATTTTTTCTTCAAAAGTTAAGCAGTCTGTATCAGCAGCTTACATTATATACTTAGTAGCTGTGAAAAACTTTATGCTTCATTTATCCAATTAGTCATTAAGTTGGTAACTATGCAATGATTTACCAAATTGGAGATTTTTTTAATGTTTTGGGACTAGGAGTAGTATGTGTAGTTCTTTGGTATACAAGGAGATTGGTATACAAGGAGTNATTTTTTCTTCAAAAGTTAAGCAGTCTGTATCAGCAGCTTACATTATATACTTAGTAGCTGTGAAAAACTTTATGCTTCATTTATCCAATTAGTCATTAAGTTGGTAACTATGCAATGATTTACCAAATTGGAGATTTTTTTAATGTTTTGGGACTAGGAGTAGTATGTGTAGTTCTTTGGTATACAAGGAGACCATCTTTTTAGGGAATATTTGCTGAATAGCTGCTTTTAAGTGCCATTGTTGTGGTTTGGTGGTTGGTTTGTTTGTTTGTGGGTTGTGTGTTTTAAAAAAATTATTATTATTTGTTTGTTTTCTTTTTTCTCTGCTTTTCTTTGATCTAATAGTAAGATATAAAACAGATTTTCTGTTAGCTGGGAGGTTCTTTGCACACTTTGTTCCCCTTCCATCTGTGCAGTGCTGCACTCTGCTGCAGCTCAGCTGTCGAAATAGACTGTGAGCAGAAGGCATAGACCTCTGCTGTTCTTTGGGAGACAAGTAGGTGGAGAGAAAGGGGTGTGAGGAAGTGAAACATGGAATGGAAATACAAAACTTATTCTTGATTTAATGTCATACTACTAGGGGTAAGTGTTACCTTCGATACTGAGCTCAAAGTGGAAACAAGGTGTCCAATATCTATCTATGCATTTAGTGAAATTCCGTTTGCTATGCCAGGGGATAAGTTTAGAATAGGTCATAATAGAGGCATGTAACTAGAGCTTAAAGAGAGGTGATTTTTTCTCCTACCAAATGAAAATCAAAGAGTATGTAGATTCCACACTGAAACTTTAACTGAAGCTTTTCTCAAAAGAAAACCTTGAGAGAACTGACTCATGACACTGCTGAGCATTTAGAGCAGCAGTTGTACTAGATAGATAGATGGCAAATGTTTAACTCTGAAAATTCTATCAAAGTGTACTAGAAGTAATCCAGCTCTTGTCATGGTCCTAAAAATAGTGTGTCACCTCTGAGCAACAAGTAATATCGCTTCAGGGCATGGAAATTTCATTTAGTCTTGTAAAACTTAATTTCACAGATATTTACCTTAAGGAAACCATTTTAGCCTTTTGATTCTGCATAATTCGGATAGAAATGGGTGTTTGTTGGGAAGAACTGAGTTAATACTTTTTTCCAGGAAACATAGTCTGGTTATTGAAACAGAGTTACAGCTGAGGGTTTTCAAGTTTTATGCACAACACCATGTATGCTTGTGTAGTTTGTAGGACCTTTGCATAAAGATACAAAAGTGATTTAAATAGAAGTGTGGACTTTGAACTAAGTAATGCACAGTCCAGCTTGTGCAGTTGTATTCTGTGCATGTACTGTCCAAAGGCACTGCAGTGATCACAGCATACAGCAAGCTAAGACTGCCTGCTCCATATCATCCTGGCCATGCTGCAGAGCAGAGCACATTGCAGAGGAGCTCTGGCTGTGGGAAGGAGTACTCTTCTCCAAGTTCAGCTCACTGCCAAATTGAGCTCAGTTTTTCGTCTCGCTTTATTTCATTTTCTCATTATTTCCCTCTCTTCACAAGCACGAATTTCTCCATTGTTTTTCCAAAATATTTGTGCTCAAGTTTTAAGAATGGTATTGAAATGTCTAGGATATATAATGATGTTTTCTATTTTGGTGTGCTAATAAGACTTACTAGCAAAGAAAAAGAAAAAAAAAATGATGCTTGATGCTGCTGAAACTTCTTTTATGTACGGCACGGTATGTGGTTGTTAGTCTTTGGCAAGCTGGTTATAAGCAGGTTATAAGCACATGTTCCCATGTATATGTGATGGTTTATATTATAAACCAATTCTCATTCACGGAAATTTCTTGTAATCTTCTGAGACATGGCTGCAAGAGAGACTCTGGTACTGGCACCCAGGATTGGCATGTACGATAATAAGCAGTAATAAAATGGTGTTTCAGCATGGTACCTGCCAAAATTGCTTTCTGAATGGAGTCAGGGCATGCCTCTTGTATAAATACATAACACCTTGGAAAGGTTGTATGAAATAATTCATTGTATGAATTATTTATTATTTTAGTTATCTTTTCAAATATGGCTGTGTGGTTTTGTTTCTTTACTAATGTCCCTGTGGCATTCAGCCATGTGTGTGGGGCTGTGTGGGACCCCAGTGGTGCAGCTGTGAGGAGTCTCAGCTAAGGGTGCTTCAGGGTATAGTGTGAAGCCCTCATCCTGGAGGGAATGGTGCTTTCAAGATTCAAGATGTGCTCTCAGGACAGTGCCATGCACTGTCACAGCTGTTTCTGGAAATTCATTTGTATTAGTTACTTGTAAATACAGGCTTCCATTCAAATCAGGGAAGAGGCTAGGATGTAGGTATTGAAAGAGATCAGCAGATGTTTTCCAGTGCTCTGTGTTTCCATGTGGAAGGAATTATTCCACTTTTTTGACATCTTTCCCATGGTTTGATACACACTCTTGCCTCCTTGTACACTCAAGTTGCAGAAGTCTATCATACCTTTGTGACTCCTAATTCTTTTTTCTGTCTCTTTGTCCTTTCTGTATCCTTCTCAGCCTTCTGTTCTGACCTTCTGCCCACCCATTTGTGTTGTCCTGCCTGAGGTTCACTACACATGAAGTCACCAGCAGGTCACTTCACATTTAAAAATGTTTAAAGCTCTCAAACAAGAGGTATCAGCTGCTGAGAGCTGCTGATAATTGGTTAGAGCATGGTACTAATAAAACCAAGCCACCCATTTGTGTTGTCCTGCCTGAGGTTCACTACACATGAAGTCACCAGCAGGTCACTTCACATTTAAAAATGTTTAAAGCTCTCAAACAAGAGGTATCAGCTGCTGAGAGCTGCTGATAATTGGTTAGAGCACGGTACTAATAAAACCAAGGTTGTTGGTTGGATCCCTACATGGGCCATTCACTTAAGAGTTGGACTCAATCCTCATGGATCTCTTCCAACTCGGAGTATTCCGAGGTAATGGCTTTCTACAGCAATTGGTAATTGAGAGAAAGTCCATTTTAAGAAAGCAAAGCATTCTCTTGTCTGCTTCTTGCTTACTTTTTCCTCCCTGTTGACTGTGGAGCTTCTTGATCAATCTTCACCTTACAAGAATAACGTAGGTACTTAATCTTTTCCTTTCCCTGCAGCCCTCCACCCAATTTCTGCTCAGACTTCTCTACTAATTTTGTGATCATCAGACAGCCTGCCCCATGAAATCTTTGGGACTTTTGAGTAATATCTTGTCAGGATCAAGTCTTGATAGTTGGGATAATAAGGAGGGCAGTGAATGTAGATGGTAGTTTCTGTTGTGTGTGTCCTTTTGCAGGATTTGATGTGCTTAGTACCTGAACTTCTCGAGTACTAGTTAAAAGGATCTTCAGAGATGGATGTATTTTGAGGCTAGGTCTTGAAGGTATGTAGTGGCAGACTGACATGTGAGCAAGACTGATGGATAAACTGTTGAGAATGAAAAAATAAGGAGGTTGGAAGGAAGATAAGGAGAATAATTGCCATAAGAGTAATAAAATGGCTTTAGTATTGAGTAATAATTTAATAGTGGAACACAGTGTACGTGTTAAGGAAATAACAGGACATTAAGGAGACTTAATACTTGAGGGATGGGAAGGATGCATGGTTAGAGCCAGGTTTAGAACTGGAGTGTTGGCTTCTGCTACTGGTTCTCTGCCATTTGGTGCTTTATGAATCTCAGAAGAAACCTTTGTCTGAGAAGGGGAAGCAAACTTTTAATCTGGCTACCTATATATTTATAACTGAGTTTAGGTAGTAATCCTCTAGGAGGACAAAGATTAGCTTTGGAGTTTTTGGTTTTGTTTTTCCTGGCTCCTCCTGTGTTATTGATACAAGCCATCCCTCTGCTCATGAAGGAGAATCTGTAATCTCCCTCTGACAGCAATTTCAGAATCTCTTTTCAAAATCTTCATCTCTCTGGGGGACAGAGCTTCTGGCAGCAGACACAGTATCATGAGCCAATCTTAAAATTCTAAATACATATTTTCTATCACTGATTTCAAGATTTCGGAGAATTGCGTGGGCCAAGTTCTTCTCAGCTATAAATGCCTTCAATTTCTTGGCCTTTTCCTCTTGTGTTAAAATATTCTGCTTTTGCATAGCTGAAGGATTTCATTTGTCCTTCATCCCTGCCAGAAGGACAGGAATCTTGGCAGCTAAGTGACTTGACTCCCAGGAGGAGCATCTTCTCTGCAAGTGAACAATCAGATAGATTTTGTTTAAAACCAGACTGAGATATGGATCACACCTCGATTTCTTCCAGTATATATGTAGGCAGATGCAGAGGGGTCCAGCTGCTATAGACTTGACATGGGACTGGGGAGCAACAGAAGCTATGTTTTTTAAGACCTGCAGTGCATACAGGTCTTAAATACAGTAAAATGTATTTTAATATAAAGCTCCATATCTGGAGCCTACTTTTCTTTTTTTTTTTAATTTTTTTAATGGAAGAAGGCATTTTAAGACTCAATGGAAAAGCTCTGGAATCCTAACAGTTCCTTCTCTTGCAAAAGTTGTATATCTATTGTTCTGTTTCTCAGTGTTCCTAGTTGGACTAGAGAGAAGATCCAGCTGCTTCAGATTACCTAAAGCTTCCAAGGGATGTGCTGTGAATGGATTTCATGTGAGCGGTGGGAAATACTAATAAGCAAAATTCTAGGCATTCATCTTCATTGGGGTTAATCTATCCATTATAATGGCTGCCTGGATAACTAGTTATATTTATATAGCATTTACAGTTCTTCTTTCTATTCTTTAAAGGGAATTTTACTTCTGGAAACCTGTCTAGCTGTTACTGTTTTATTTAGTAGGGTAGGAGTTGAAGAGGCTCTCCTGACTTTCACATTTTGACAAAAACATATGTATTATCCACCCCAAGTTGTGTCTTCTGGTCTAATAAAATTGTTACCTTCTTCTATGAACGTTATTGCCCTTGAGACATTTTGAGTATAAAAACCAGAAGGTGAACCAGGATGTTTAAGCTGGTAAGTTCTCTATAAAGGCCTGAGTTAGTGTGTTAAAGATTGGTTTGGGAAATTTAGGAATCCAGGAACTACTCCACACATGAGGTTAAAACTCAATGATAAAAATGTAAGAGAACTATAAAGTGTAAGTGGTTTTTTAGTAGTTGAATTAACCAGGGTGCTTTTGCAGTTTTCAGATTTTTCTGTTGAAAGAGAACTGGCTTTACCAGACATGCAGTACAGCAAGTCTCCAGCTTAGTTGCTTAATAACTACTAGAAATTGGTAACTCCCCAGTTACATTTACACTGGAGCCACAGTTTTAAAGACAGGGCTGGAAAGTGAGGAGATGTGTTCTAAGTGGTGAGATGTGCATCCCCTGTTCTATGAATGGCGTGCCAAACCTTTTCTTTCCTCAATTTTGCCATCTCATGAGATTTGCACCTGTGCAGTCCCTCACCTGTGACCTCACAGACTCACTGGGAAAGAGGAAATTATGCCTTTCCATGTGTTACACCATGTATTTTTTTATTACTGTGGTGTCACACAAATAAAGAAGCTTGAGGGGAAAAGCCTCCTTAAGACATTTGTTTACCCTAGCTGCTTGGTGTTTAGTCATTCTTCCTCTCAAAGGTACCACCCTTCAGAATCTAATATACTGGATCTTTGTGTTAGTCTGCTTAGAAACAGCCCCTTCTCCCTCACAGCCTCTCATTTTTGCTTTGGGCAGATCTGCTGTGGAGCACAGGCGTGTAATGCAGCTCAAAGCTGGCAGTATGGCAGGCAGAGGCAGGCAAGAGAGACCAGGAATGAGTGCTGGGAAAAGTGGGGGGAGGGAGGACACCTACCCACCCAGGAGCACTTGTTGGGATGGTGTGTATTTAAAGCTGGGTGCTGCTGATGGCGAGCTGCATGGCTACTCTAACTATTCATTACTTTGAGTTTAATTGAAAGTCCTATATTTGTTTATGCAGCTGTGGTAGGACTTAAGATCCAACTGGTGGCATTCAGACAAGAACCTGGAGAAGGATATGTTACCTTTAGAAATGATTTTCAGGCCTTCAACTTACTTTTTTTTCCTCCTCCTGATTTCTGCTTCATAACTTTTCCTGTCTCCAGAGAAACAAAGAAAAGTGTGTTTTGCACCCTGTGCTCCAGCAAACTCTGCCTGGACCTCTTCCATTATTAGTAGAGGCTGCTACTTCCCTTCTCTCTTAGTCCAAAGCCTGCATGCTTCACATGCCACAAGATCATCTTCCTCTGGCCCATGGTGATTCACAGCGGAATTGATTTTCTCTTTCTCAGCTCACTCCTGGGGGCTACCCTTAGTTTGACTGGTTCCCCCCTAAGGAAGGGAAGGAAGCAAGGTCTCACCTATTGTGCCACTGTACCTCTGATTTGTTAGCCTGGTGCTGCTCATCTGTCTTTGCATAGTGGCAGAAAGGGAATGAGAGGAAAGGAGTGCACTGCCCAGCCAGTCCCTTACTGCTGACAGCTCAGAACTGCAGCTGTGGGTCCTATTCCTATCATCCTATCCCTACTCTATAGCTTTTTTCCACCAGTTGGCTCATTTGGGAAGGAACAGATGAAAATCAGTGGGTTCTTCTTGGTGCTTGCTTACATTTCTTCAGAATATGTTCTGGTTTTCTTTGGTTGGGAACAACTACTTCAGCTCCTAGGTCCTCCACTCACCTTGCAGTACTCCCAAATTGAAAAGCTGGAGTGGCCCCAGTTATTCTGTGTACATAAAGATATTTCTTTTGGCCCTCTGGCCATCCTGTTAACCTTTCAATTTGGAGTTACAGCTTTCCTTCTGGAGATTTAGATACTCTAAAAATGTTAGCAAAAACAGCTGTGGTTATTCAAGGAAATTAGAGAAGAAGTCTATTACTGCCTTTATAAAGAAAGCCTTGCTTTAAACAGCCTATTTAATACAATTGCTTTTTATACTTTCTCATTACAGAATGCTATCACCTAGGAGCAACTCAGCAAATTTCTGCTTTTGATACATTTACTTTCTTATTCTTCCTGCTCTTGTGCAAGTTAAATTTAGATAGTTTAGGGATACTATTAAATCTTCCCATGGTGTCACTTTCGTTTCAGTAATAGAGTTTACATTATACATGTGGAGGCAAAAAGTCCCCTAAAAGCATATTCAGGCTGGCAGTGATCTACTGTAACAGGGTAGATGTTATGATTTGCTCTATTCAGGCAACACCTTAATTCTTTTAAATATGCTTACTGCTTTTTCTGTAGGTGTAAATGATACTTGCAGAAGGCACTGCATGATAGTTTAGGTTTTGTAGTAAAATGAATTCTTTAGTCAAACCTCTGACAACCTAACTATCTCTGCTCTGAATTCAAAGCGAGGAAACAATTTTGGTATTGGAGTTCATTCTGCTTTATCTGTTGTCTTTATTGCTGCAGAGCTGGTGTACCACATGTCCATTTTTTCCTAGGCTGTATTTGAACTCTTCTTCCTTTCAGATGCTTTGTAACCTAACTACTCTCAAATGAAGCACTTCATTTATTCCATGGGCAGCCCAGGCACAAGTGTGAAATCCCTTCAAACATTACGGCTTTAACTTCTTTTATAGGGGACATTCCATTTGGAGGAATAAATTGTATTTACCTTTTGCATCTGAGTTTATGAATGATATATAAATGCTGTTTACTGTTAAAGTGACACACGGTCTTTCCATAGTGTCTGTGTTTTATTAAAGCCATTTAAAAAGAAAACCACTAAAAAACCACGATGTTACTACTGGGTGTCTGATTGCCAAGTTAATCTCTTATCACAAGTCCCATTGATCTTCTGTTTGAGCAGCTGAGCGTCTATTTTATGTATAGCGATCTTTCATAAAGTTTATTCCTGGTAATAAAGCTAACTGGGGTGAGTGCCAAGCTATTCTCAGAGGCAGTGCTCTCTCTCAACAAGAGAAGGATTTTATTTTGTTAGATGGGCTTATTGTTTGGGTATGTACTTGTGGCAGAACTAGTGAAATTGCTAGGGAGTGAGTCAAACTAGGTTCAGAGGTGTACTCTTACTGGTATGAAGTTAATGGCATTGCTGCACAATAGACATTCAGATCTGACTTTTAATATGATGCCCAGAGTCACGTGCATTTTCTTCTTATTACAGTGTAGTGTTACTAACTTGCATTGTAAATCTCTTCCGTGGTGTGGCAAAAATCTGAAAAAATAGCCTTTAAAAAAGAACCAGAAAATCCCCACCAGAAAATAAACGAACAAACTGACCAAGCAAAATCGCACCAAAAACAAACAAACACACAAAAAACCACCCAGAACCCTCCACCCTAGAATTTTATGTGTTAGATGCATTCAATTTTCTTACATGTGAGAGGAAGAAATTTTAGTTCACATAGCACACCACTAGTGATTTCCCTGAAATTGTTTGGTTTCAGATTTTTGAAATCTTTCTTCTGATAATATTTGTGTTGAGGTACTTAGTGTCTTCACAGCAAATGTATCTGTATATTTAAAAAATAATTCAAAAGATTAGTAGTTAACCTTCAGTGAAATTACATTATGGAAATCGAATTTTATTTGGTAAAATTTACTTGAGCTTTATTCCAGAGTTTCTGAAATACTATTGTGTATTCAGGAAAGTTTAATAGATGGCAGGGCAAATATTCTTTTAAGCTAATGATTTGTTAATACTCATGAGAATGGCCATCTTACTGCTATGCACAACAGTCTTTATAGATTCCTGTAGCCTTATGGCAGTTCTGGGATGCAGTGGTGGTTTTGCAAAGCTCTGTGCAAATACTTGGCATTGCAAGGACAGGTTATGGTCTTGATCTGTTCCTCTGCTCTTGTCTGAAAGCCAAACTCATGGGGGCTGTCACCTGCCTTCTAGGAAACCAGTCTTGAGCCACCTCACCTCAGCCTGTTGTGGCAGTACATTTTAAATTACTGGCCAGTATCTTCTCTTTGGTCTTCTCCTGCCCTGGTGACACGGATATCCGGGAGTGCTTACAATTCCTTATGGGTGCAAGGGGTAAGCGCAAGTGCAGATTGCAAGAGAAGTGTATGGATGTGCAAATATTGCACGTGAGGCCCTTGGGATGGCGAGGGAATGGGACTGGATTTTGAAATACCAAGTTAAGGAAGTTGATGGGATGCTGGGAATTCAGGAGGGAGTAGAGCAGAGGGATGCAGTGAGCCCTGGTATTTGCCATGAGCTAGCCTGCTGGATGGAAGAAGGTGTGTAAATCTAGTAACATCATTTTTCTCCTGTCATGCTCAAAGCAGGTACTCATGTCCTAGAACTATCTGAACTAGCTCTCATTGAAATTGGGGGATAGATCACTGCTCAAGATGTTTTATCTGTTCTTAGCAGATTCAGTCTGCCTACCTGTACCCGTTGCTATTTACACTTTAAAAGAGATGTCTTTACCATCATAAAATTTAACCTTCCTTTTAAATTTTCCCTTGAAATCAGGAGAAAAGCACACACTTTTACCATGCAGTAACACATTACTCTGCAAAGAGAAAGGATAAATTATTACATACATATAAACAAACTGGAGAAGAAAGGAGGTGCTATTACAGCTAATATTAAGTATTTGTAATCACAGTGGGAACAAACTTTTTTCCTATTTTTCCTGCCCATTTGAACTTGGCGATTGATCTTCCAGTAATCGGTAGTCTGCATTGCTGCCTTGCTTGTCCTGTGGTGGTCTGGATGGTGGCTTGGTGTCAAGATCTTAGCATGCTAAAGCAGAAGTAGTTTAGTTTTAGCCTGATTGTTGCACTATTGCAGCCACTGATACCACTTGGTAAACAGAGTATGTTACAGAGCACCAAAGTGTACAGATTTGTAATTGCAGCTAGTGATGTCCTTATGTCATGAGCTGAAAAATGTGTCAGTAATTTAAGCATCAAATTAAAACTTGTATTTTAAACTATTTAGAGAGGTGTGTGAAAAAACTTTATATAATTTCCTTAAAAATGTGTTCTGATCTGAAGCATGGTTCTAAAGTCAGACTTGAGAGATTTTTCTTAGTTGTTTGTTTTGTTGGGTTTTTTTACCCAGGTTAATTCTTTTCATGTGGAACTTTTAATGTTGGATTTAATACTCAACACTAGTCTATGCTCTTGGAGTTTTTTTAATATTAGATCAAATCTGTATTTCCTCTAACTAAAAAAATACTTATTGTGTGAATACCTTGCACAGAAATTTGGAAATAAAATACTGAAAAGTTTGAGCTAATGAGAAATACTTCGAGTATAGAAGTGACAAAGTTGCACTTTTACTGGAGTAGTTTAAATTGTGATGCTGGTTTTCACTGGCTAAATGCTTCTATACCCATATGTGTTGTTTGACAGAGCTGACTGAGAAATAGTCCACTTGAAATAAATAATTTCTTTAAAATGGGAAAGCTTTTACTTAGCAACTGATCAGCAATATGCTGGTCTGTTGTACTTATGCAGCTTTATTGCATAGTGGAAGAGAAAACCTGTATATTATCACAAAGCCACTACGTTTGATCTGCCTGGAACTTATTTGGCAAGTAAGAATGTTAATTTAGTGTTTACTGACTAAGATAACTAGTTGTCTGGGGGGGTCAAGGTACTGACTTCAGAGGCATTTCTGAACAAAGATGTTGCAGTTGGTGGGTGGATGGCACTGGTCTCAGCTGTTGTATGAGCTTGCATAAATAGTATCATCTCCACTTTAATCTTTCGGGTGTTCAGAGGTAGTGTGCATATTTCTGTTTAACCCCTGGACACTTGCTGGCATGCATGACCCTTTAACAATTCCTATCCCTCTGTCCATCCCTGGCACCTTGGCTCCAAACAGTCTGGGAGGATAGCCAGTAATTTTGATGCTTTTTGTAAAGAACATATCTTTAACAAAAAGTCTTTTCATTTCAGCAGTATACACTTTCTATTGTGCTTGTTACAGTAGTGTACGGCACAAGTCTGAAGCACTACTTGCATCTCCACTGTGCAATACTTGCTCCCCTTTGTGTGCAAGGATCAGTTAAAAGATATTAAAACTGATGATGATGGTTTCTGGACTTTGGCATCAGGAAAAAAAGCTTTTTTTATATATTTCAAAAAAAACAGCAACAAAGACTGGGGCCATGTGTTTCATACAGAAAGCTGGCTAATTTTAAGTAGTGTTTTACTTAAAGCATTTCATTTACCTTATCTTAAATTTTGAGAATGAAGAAGATACTTAAACCTTTAGTCTTCATGAATCTATCTCTCTAAAATTACCAGGCTTTTTCTTCACTGATTTTTATATCACTTCAGAGACATAATTTTAATAGAGTAATTTTAAGAGTTATTTCTGAGGCTTGTCGATGTGGTGCTTTGGAGGGAGATATCCAAGACCTTTAAAGTATCGGAGCTTTCGGTGAATTCCTCTCCTATTCTTTTGTATGGGGAGAGAGGGAAAAGATGTAGTAGACAGTGTTATTGCAGGTATTGTTTTTGACAAACTTGTATCACTTTTGGTGCTATAAAGTTAATCATGATCAAATGCCAACATGGTAAGTGTGGCAAATGCAAAAAAGGGCCAAAACAAACTTCAGAGTGACCTGAACTGTTGGATCAATAGAAATAAGTGAATCTTCCCTGAAACTAATACCTGTAAAGGTCTGTGCACAGGGAGACAAAGTAAATGGCAAGGCTGGGAAATGGCTTGCAAGAAGTTTGTTTCATTTGTATTGATGATCACACAGATGCCAGCTCTTATATCGCTCGAATACTTGAATTTCTTTTTTAAGGATGGAGCCCTGATGATTCCAGAAATGGTTCATCCGTATTTTCCTGAAAAGTTTGACTTGTTCTAGTTTATGTTAGAAGGAGCTGAAGCAGTAGTTGTATTCAAATGCTAATAAAATAATCAAGGACACTGTAGGTGCTATTGCATTATTGGACATCTTTTAGTTATATTATTCCCCCTTATTTTTTTTATAGCAAACTTTGGCCTGTTCCATTCTAACGGCGTTGTTGAGCGAGTTCTCAAGTTCAAGTAAAACCAGCAACATTGGACTAAGCATGGAGTTCCATGGTAACTGTAAACGTATATTTCAGGTAAACTAGTTCTGTATTGATATATGGTACCTCTCTTTCTAAAATTTAAACATTGAGAAGCAAAAAATATGTTGTTGTGCCAGGTGCAGTCAGGTACACTGTGTGCCTAATAGCATTTAATAGGGCAAATACTGCAAATAATGCAGATACTGGCTACATCAGGAAAATTATAATGTATTTTTAAAAAACTTGTATCAAAAAGGTGCAACCCCTTTGTGCCCATTTTATGAATGTAGAGCTACAGATCTTTATGCCATTGGACTCTTTAATTCCTTGGCTACCAATTGCAAACAAAACGAATACTCTGTGGAACAATGATAGTCTTAAATATAGCTTTGGTTTAAAGCCAAGGAGAGCTATGTATGTATTTAAAAATATTATTGCAGATGGTGTAGTCTGGTTGTCTCAGATGTATTGTTTGGCCAGTCAGAAATGTTTATGTGAAGGCATTGCTTTAAACTGACTGTTGTGGAACAACTTAACAACTTTTTTTTCATGCCAAAGACCAACTCTTTTCTCCACCACTTATTAAAAACTTACTGTTTTTTTATCTTTTAACGACTGGTATTTATGTGAGGATTTTTTTCATAGCCTTTGCAAATGTAATCAATTAATTTTGAAAAAAGAGGGGATTCTCACAGTCGATTTCATAGTATTTCCTGTATTTTAATGAAAATAGGGCAAAACAGGATTTATTTATTTTTTTCTCTCTGGAAAAGTGTTTCTTGTTGATCAACATTTCATTAATGACTGAGATACTGAATGTACTGTGTTCGTCCTGACTGTAGGAGGACGATCTGCGGCAGATCTTCATGCTCACAGTAGAGGTACTTCAGGAATTCAGCAGACGTGAAAACCTCAATGCCCAGATGTCTTCGGTGTTTCAGCGTTATCTTGCACTAGCCAATCAGGTCTTAAGCTGGAACTTCCTTCCTCCAAATTATATCCTTTTCATGTCAGGCCCTTTGTTTCCCTTGCCTTGGGTTGCTTCTTGGGTGCGGAGTAACGTCTTTGCAAGTAGAGTAAAACATAAAACTTAGAAGCTTTGTGTTTAGTCCTTGATTTATGTTTTCTTCCCTTAGTGCTTCTTGTCTCCACCATGCTTCTGAGAGATGCTTACATACAGAAGCTGCTGTTGGTCTTCATTAAAGTTTAAAAGTACAGAGCACCTGCTTTTTACAGGTTTATGGTCTGTCTGGTTGGTGCAGGGAACAGGAAATGTGCAATATGCTACTTCAGTGTAGAACCATAGGGTGAAGAGTCTAAGCCTTGTTCAATTTTTATGTAGAGATCTGATCTGTCCTACTTTTCTCCCTCAGAGAAGAGGTAGGGACAGGCAAATGCCCCATCATGTAGGAATATGCATGTTCATGCAGGTGAACCAACTCCCCGTAAAAGAACATGGTATATACTAGAACATGGAACCTCTTCAGCCCAAAAAAAAGTATTTGGTAGCTTAGAAAGAAAATGTCAACTTCATTTTACACAGCTGCCACTGCTTCCGTTTTGATGTTTTTGTGACATCTGCTGATCATTAGTCCAGAAAAAGTTGGAGTTGGAAAGTAGAGGAGGAAATGGGAATCAGAAAGAGAAAGGCTCTTAGTGAAGGAGAGAAGGAAAAAAGGTATAAAAATGTACAACCCAAAAAATGGGCTAGGCAAATATTGTAGAAATACTCAATCACACTCTGTATTTAATAGAGAGCATGTGTAGTAAATCATTATAGTACCTGTTTGAATAGCCAGACTGCCTTTAAGAAGCTCAGCAAACTTTCCAAGAGCCAAATTTTTAAGCTGGTTTATAAACTTTTTTCTTAAGACTTCTGAAATTGCTACCAAGTTACACATACTGCAGAAGTCTTACTGTTGCTCTCAAATGTACTGTGAAGGATTTTATTTGCTTTCCTGGTGTGACAGTCAGAAGGTGATACCTGTGTGGTTTTGTTTTCTTTTAGCCTGTTCATTATGCAGCAGGCAGCAAAAGTAAATTTATTGGAAAGTGGATATTCCTTGGTTCACATCTGGAAAGCAGAATGCCAGTGATATTTGCTTTAAGAAAGGTTCCATGGATTAAAAGTAAATATCCCACTTCTATTCGTCCCTGAAGTGATTTGGCAGGGATTCAGAGAGGAATTTAGCGCATGTGCCTATGAAATGGAGACTAGTCAAATTATTGCACCTTATAAAAGTCTTTGGAACTGGATTTGGGATTTCAAATAGAAAAGAAATGCTCTTGTGTTGTGTAGTGGTAGTTCCCTCTGAATTTTAGTCTGGCTCTGCACAGACTTCCAATGTAGTCCTAAATACAGAATCATAGAATTTTAAGGGGTTGGAAGGGACCTTAAAGATCATCCATTTCCAACCCCCTGCCATGGGCAGGGGGACCTTCCACCAGACCAGGCTGCTCAGAGCCACATCCAACCTGGCCTTGAACACTACCAGGGATGGGGCATCCACAGCTTCTCTTGGCAACCAGTTCCAGTATCTCACTACCCTAACAATAAAGAATTTCTTCCTCCTATCTAACCTGAGTTTCCTCTCAGTTTATGTCCATTACTCCTTGTCCTATCACTGCAGCTCCTGAGAAGGAATCCCTCTCCTCTTCCCTGTTGGCCCCTTTCAGACACTGGGAGGTTGCCACGAGGTCTCCACACAACTTTCTCTTCTGCAGGCTCAGCAGCCCCAGCTTTCTCAGCCTGTCTTTGTAGGGGAGGTGCTCCAGTCTCCTGTCAACTGCCTGGGCTCCTCTGGACTTACTCCATCAATTCAGTGTCCTTCTTATGTTGGGGACACCAGAACTGTAGTCAGTAGTCCAAGTGGGGTCACACAGGAGCAGAGTAGAAGGAGAAATCTCCTTCAACCTTTCAATGTAGCCCAGGATGCCATTGTCTTTCTGGGTACGTTGTTGGGGCTTGGTGAGTTTTTCATCAGCCATCACCCATAACTCCTTCTCTGCAGTTCTGCTCTTAATCACTTCTAACCTGTTGGTGTGTCTGGGATCTTGGTATAGTTCAAAAGTGAAGGCTGTGGTTCTTCATGAGCTCTTTGTCCTTGACAAAGGTTTGCACTGGTGGAGCCAGAGAGAGGGATACATGCAACATGTGGGGCTTTGGAATTCCAGCTTTCCTTTATACATCTCTATAAGATTAAGTGATTTAGGTGCTAGTAAACAAATGTTACTAGAAATACCAAAGCAAGCCATACTACTGCTTAAGGTTAATCATATTTTCTACTATTTGGCCTAATTTAGATACTACACCTGTTAAACAAGTTCTGGCCATTTCTGAAGATCAGATGGACCTAGGTGCTCTTAATGGATCCATTTCAATTATTTTTCTGATTTCTGATCCACCTGCTACCATCTTTTTGTTTTCTAGATGGGTGTTTCATTTTGCTGTAAGAATTACAGCACCAGCTTGGGTCTTCTTTATTTATGTATCAACCTGTTTTCACAGAAATTGCAACATTTTCAGTCATCCTTTAGAAAAGTTGGTCTTAATTGCCAAAGATTTAGTAACTCTTGGGGTTTACATTGCCATGTTGATTGTATTGTGGCATAAATCTCTTCCTTAAGATGACCTCTTTAACTGTTGATTGTTAGCTCATGGGCAGTGAAACTTGGCTGTAGTTTCTAAATAGATAGCACATTATGTAAGAATGTAAGAATTGCTGTGTTGATTGATTGGTTAGAGTCCTTTTGGTGTCTTCTTTCCAAATCTCGACAGTACATACGCTGAAGCAATGGGCATAAATTTAATACTGGAAGCATGGAGTAAAACGATCCATTGTATTCTCAGATATATTTTTTCCTTTAGTTGGTATTTCCCCTGGCAAGATAGTATTGATTCTCAGTATTCCTGCAGCATCACAGTAATCTGCAGTGTATTTATGTAATATTTAGCAAGATGCTTGTATCTCCAAAAAGGGGAAGTAGCATAAATGTGCATTAACTGTATGGTGGCTATTGCAAAGTGGCACATTATTCAAATCCCCAGGCTGTTAGGATTGAATCAAAACATACCACTTCTCCAGAGTTCTGTGCTGTTATAGGACAACTTCTTAAGTGTTGCATTGTTAAATGCAGTTTTGGACAGTGTTGCCACCAATTGTAAGAAAAGTTGTAGTAAGTCTGCATTGTATGTTGGTACCATGAAAGATGCATTCTGGAAAACCCACCTCATTGGAACAACAAAGGAAGAAACTCTGGAACCTACCTAATTTCAGATTGGAACTCAGTATTTTTAAATTATCTCGGGATGTAGTGCCTGCAGTAGGAAGGACACGGCACAGTGACCTAGGAAGCCTCCCTTCAGTCATGTCCCGTTTCTCCCATTTCATTTTCCAGCAATTATCTATTGTTATTTTTATCTGCCACCTTGAGATATTAGTTTACCCCGTGTTTGTGGAGGCTTCAGAGACAGTATCTTGTGGCATGTTGACTTCTGCACAGTTTCTTTTTTCAGTGCTGTTACATTGTTGTTAAATGTTATTTACTTGGATGGAACTAGTTTTAACTGCATCTTTTCTTAAATGAATGTTTCAACTAATTAAGGAAGTACAGTTGATCTAAGAGGTACATACCTCTTCTTTACAAGAGTTCCTTCAAGAATCTGACTTCTAGTACATTGTGAGTACTAAAGTCTTCAGTTATGAAGCTGAATGTTGTTGGGCTTTAATACACCTTGGCATGTACATCCTGTACATATACATCCTGTGAAGTCAGGATGTAATTACAATTTCTATCATTTTACTTCCAGAGGTATTTCTCTCAACAGCTTTGGGATTTTTCTGTTCCTGGCAGCCATATTCTTATGGACTTTGGCTGAACGTCCTCAATTGTAAAAGTTCTTTAACAGAACAGAAGAATTGTGTGCAGCTGTCTCCCATCTACAGAAAGGTGTCTGTTATCTGCCATTAGGAGCTGTCATAGAAGTACTTATCCCTTATTCTTCAGTGTTTGGATTGCAGTACATGAATAAAGAGATAGCTGAGCTTTAGTTCTGGTTTTGGATTTAGTGCCTGTACTTGCTCAGAGGCAAGCTGGCAAATTTTCAAGTGAATGTAGAACAGGGGTTTTAAAATGCAGGTTCTGCAGACCTGGTGGTTTGCACGCTACTCACACACGTCATTGCTGTTCCATTGGAATTGTTGGTGCCATGGCTGTTGTATAAAGTGATTGAAGCTTTTGTCTGATCTGAACGTTTTTGTGTTCTTGGCCACACAGTTAAAGGAAGAAAGCTCTTCATATCTCAGTTTTGATAATATCTTTTAAACCTCAAGCCAGAAAGAGACACCTGTCTGGGAGGTTCTGTGAACCATGTAGTTCTGCAGACTTTTAAGATTTGAACTCAGTCCAACCCAGATTGGTAGCATCTGTTGTGCATAATGGAAGTGCATGAAAACCACACAGAAGACTCAAGGTTGATTTTGAGGAATGGTTTGAGTTGGCATTGCTGCTGAAAAAGCATCCTGCCGTATCACCTCCCATGAGCATGATGCTGAACAGGGAACTACCTGGCTAAAAATGTGGTGGGGTTTTTTTAGCAGGTTTTGCTGAAAACCCTGGTTTGGTTTGTTGCACAGCTACAGAAATTATTCTGCCTGTACCAAGGAGTGACAACAGATTTCTTCAGCAGCATGGCTGCATTCCATAGGCCTTGTGTTTGTTAGCAGCCTGGAATTATCCTGAATTTACTGTAGCAGTCTGTTCTTATCTGAAAAATGAAGCGTTGGGGCACTATCCTGTTTAATGTTTAGGATATAGAGTAAAATTCAGTGTAACTGAAATAGCTATATTTAAGAGAGCTGCATTTTAATTTTATCAGACTTTTATCACTTACTGCTTTTAGGTGAAAACTGACCTGGCTTTGAAATCCCTGATGTTTAGAAATTATTTCTAGGACACTATGTGTTTTTTTGTCAGTTCTTTCTAGCAAGTTTTTGGGCAAACCCAAGAAAATTGGAAGACCCCCTGAATTCTGCCATAATTGCACTAAACACATTTGTATTGATGTTGAACTTTTTAACAATTGATCTTTCATCATTTCAGTTTTCCTGAATGAATTCTGTAATCAGTTTGCAGGTAGGAACATCTTAAGAGGATTAGTATCAGAAGAGGAAAAGAGAGCAGGAATGACCCTTTTTGTGAAGGGGAGCTGATATTCTGCTTTCTTGCCCCAGTGGTTTTTATGTTTCCAGTTTTGCAGCGATGGTTACAGCACCCTGGATGGCAGCTGGTGTGTAGTGGAAAGGTGTGACTCCTGAGCCACATCTGTGTGGCAGCCACTTGTGCATGGGTGCTTTAAGTGCCAGTTAGGCTGGAAGTGATCAGCTTGCATATCATAAGCTGCATAACTATGGCAGCAGAATGTACCAGGGACTGCAGAGTCCACATGGGTGGTCATGAGCCTTGGAACTGGCATGACTCTGGAATCGGCCAGATTTAAAATTAGCTTGGGTGTTCCTGCACTTCCTACTCCTGTTCCTGCAATCTGAGTCCAGTGTCTCCAACACAAAGTATTGTTTCATTCTCGTGACTGTTAAGAATACTTGTGCTTAATAATATTTAAGCATATGTTCCTTTTCCTGGTTGCTGGATGTATTTGCCCAGAGTGTAAGGTATGGAAAGGTCTGTGAAGGATTTCTCCATAGGGGGCAGCAAGCCTCTGCAGCAGTTTTAGGCAGTTGTTCCTTAGACTTATCCCATGTGCTTGGCTCACTAGATAGAAAGCCAGATGAGGTCTTAAAAATCAGATAAAATCAGAATTTAACATAACACTGGATGCAGGTACCTTTATAATGCAATTTTTTGTTTTTAAAATGCAAGTCTATGACTGGCATAAGGCTCAGAAATATTTCAAACAGCAAAAAGTCAAGTTATTAAAATTAATAACTTTTAAGAAAGATATTCAGACCTTAACACTGCAGGAGTTTTCCCTCCATTTCTGAGATGTTTTTCAGTTCTGTACACAAACTTACGAATGGGGTTCTAGTAGAAGAAATCTCAGCTTTGATTTTTGAGTTCCAAGCACGCTGTTTTGTGGAAGAACAAACCTTGGTTCTCTTGGGAAAAAGATTGTGGGATTCATTCTCAGATACTGGAATTTGTTGAAGTACTGAAGTGAAATATTATAATCCCTCTTGACTACCGTAGGAGATTAAATACTCTGATATTCATCTTCACCTATCAGTCCCTTCCTGGGACAGAGGCTGTGAGTGAGAGGAAAACTACACATTTGCTGGTTTTTAATTTTTGTTGTTTTCATATGTTCCTCCAAGAAGCACATAAAACTTCAAACATTTTTTCTAAATTAGTTTTAAAATAAAAAAATCATAACTTTGAAAAAACTCCTATGTCTTCAGCTCATGAAACAAAACCAAGCATAGAGCTAAGGTCTGCATGCATAAATCAATCAGCAAATAAAAGAAATCTCTTATAACATTATGATCTTTTCCTCTTCCTCTCCAGGCAGTAATAGCAGCATATAGACCTCATCATTAAGGCATTAATATGTTACATTAAAGCATCTAATTATGTTCTTATGATTTTTAATAGAGTTCAGTTCACATCACTGAATAATCTGATACATGCAGAAGATTCAAGTCTCTGAAGGAATCAGTGTCCTAAGTCTTGCAAAATGGGTGAAACATTGACATGCTTTTGGTAGCTGTTTGTTAGCCTGGATTTCCATATCATTAAAAGTGAACTTTATTAAAAGTTTAATAAATAATTCCTCAGTAGATCTGGGAATGTTGGAAACACTTGTATTATTACCAGAAGTGGTTTACAATTGTTTTTCATTCTGGAAACAAAAAAAACCCCACACTCTGCAGGGCGTCATAGTAGTCTAATCTATGCTTATCATTTAGTTATGTTGTAAGCCTAAATCATAAGCTTGAATGCTTAGGAGAAAAGTTGTTTCTTTGCAAGTCTTGACAAGTAAGTCAATTTCGAATGGTGAAGAATGCATTTGTCCTGTGTACACCCATGTAGGAGGTAATTTAGTGCCATTTTTTTCAGGTTTGGCATAACTAGACTGCTGTTACTAAGACCAAACCGTAGCACAAGGTAAGCTGGAGTACTTTGTGGCAGCAAGCATCTCCACAGGCAGTTTCTGCTAATGCTTGTATACATGTAGTACACACTAGAAAATGGCTGCAAGACCTTCATGATAGGTGGAGTCATAATTTGTAATGTTCAGTGAACAGATATTTTACCCACAGATCTATTGTCAGATGTGTCATCAGTCCGTTAGCATGAGAAACACGACTAAAAATAACAGGATAAGGCTGCTAAATAGTGACTCCTGTTAAAACAGTGGCAGCAAACTAGTGCTTCCTTCATTCCATGTGAAAAGCATTTTGTAGCTGGTCCCCTCTGTAGACTCAACCTAGCAAAGACTAAATTTCTCACAGATTGGTAATGTGTTTATGATTGTCTTCTGATAGTATGTTCAAGCCAAGAGCTTATTGGAGAGTCACAGCAAGGGACATTCTTGTCAGTAAGCAATTTTAAAATACCATTTTGACTAAAACATTCTAAATGGAAAGGAAGAAAGGCATAGCTTCATTTGGCAGATGAAATTAGTTTTAATTTAGAATATTACTCCTGATTAAAGATGCGAAACAGTGATAATTTCATGCATGGTTTGTTTTGTTTTTTTCTTAGTGGGTAGAACCAAAGCATATTTGATCAATTAAATTACATCAGTGTTTCAGATAGAAGTAAAATAGAAAATCCTGTAACTTTTAGTTTTTCCTATCTGAAATAATGCAGACCTAGTGTAGTTCAACATACATTGAAAATCTTGAAAATTGTGAAACTGCTTTTATTTTGCACGAATGTGAAAACCTCTGATTCTTCTTACCCAGTATAACATGCTGACAACAGTCTTGGACACATACCACCAGTGAAGGTCCACTTGGTACTGTACTGTGGAAAAAGTCCCTTTTTTTGGAATGTGGTTTTGCAGTGATGTTAGGAATTTTGTTTTGTGGCAGAACTCAGAATACAAGTAGAAATGAACTGAAATTGTGCATCCTGCTTTGTGACGCAATTTTTTCATATTAAACTACTTGCTTGCTTTAAATATTGTTCCCTTTAACAAAACCCATCAAAAGTTAAGGGATCTACTGCTTTGAATCATACCGTAGTAAAATCTATTTCATTCTAGGCATAGAAATAGTTTCTTATACACATTTTACCAGTACCAGATTACTTACACTACAAAAGGTAATGCAGTTCATTACCAGTAAGTAAATTATATGCAGCTGAACGTGCTGTTACTTACTCTGACGGCTGGGTTAGAAAGGGATCAAAGAGGATAATGTAGGGTTTAAGAAAGACAAATAAAACTTCAGTAAAACTGCTTTAACTTAGCAACTACTACTTGAAATGAGTGGTGTCACAAAGGGAAATACTTCCAAAAATTTTTTATGAAAGCTGTTGTGTGATCAGACTGACAAAGAATTGAACTTGTTTGTTTAGGTGTTTTTGCTCATGTCTGTGTTTTCTGTTCTAGAACATTTGCAGAATTTTGTGAATTAAGTTATGCCAAAATACATGGTGAGAACTGAAATGAGTGCAGCAAAATTGTGTCTTTACAGCGTGCACATTTTTCATGAGCGTGTCTTACAAACATGTTGAATACAGCGATGCCTTGTGCTAACTTGTGCTTTTGTTCTTCTCAGTGTGATTAGAAAATGTAGATTTATGCAGGTCTAACATATCTGCATTCTGTGACACATATCTGGCTATTTAGAAAAATAGGATATAGATTTCAATGAGCTATCTTTAGCCATGGTAAGGCCTTTTTAAAAGCTGCCAGGAAAATTTTTTAGAAAATGATTTCCTATTTTGCATAAATTTTAACACCTGTTAATTGCGGTTGCTTTTTTCCCTTCTCGCTGTGTCACATTAGACACCCTGGTTATCAAAGTGATCGTATCGCTATGGTATGTCTCATAATTATGATCAAACTGTTATCTAACATTCCTGGAGCATTCTTTTTTTCAATACTTAATACCTTTTATTCCTTGGCCTCATGCATGAATTATGCTGTGTATGTGAAGAGGCTTAAAGTTTGTTTCCATTACATTCTTTCTGAATGGATCCTGTTGTATCTAGGATTTTTTTAAAGCCAAGTAGGAATGTTATTGTTGACCTTGACACCAGATAACTGGGCAGACATTATATAGCTATGTTTGAATCCTCACAAAATGTGATGCTAAAGCCAACAGAATCCTGGCGCGAGACCCTCCTGGACAGCAGAGTTATGGAGCTTTTCTTTACAGTAAGTTTCTTTCTTCAACTTTCATAGTCCAGACCACAGGGAAAGCAGCTCCTTGTTCTAAAACTGTTCTGTCGGACTCTTCCTTTTGCATCAGGTAGGACTGTTTCTGTTCACTTCAGCTTGCTTATAGAAGCAGATAGAAGTACTGTCTTTTTCCTAGGGTACTGAATTTGTATTCTGCCTATTAATTGCTTTAAATTGATGACCACTAGCAACAGAGAAAGGTTTATAGGTATTTCAACTTCTATGCGTTTAATACTTCTGGACATGTACTTATCAGACAAAAGCAAGCACGATGAGCAGCAGTGGAGTAGTGAATCTTTCAGATAAGGTGTTAACGACTCTCAGAAAAGATCAAACGAGCAGTGTGTGTTCGCTGATATTAAAGCATTTGCTCAACAGAACAGCTGAAAATAAGCAATGTAGTTTTCTAGCCACTTTCAGCATACAGAATTCTGCATCTTTTTCCCCAGCACAAAGGAAATCCCCCAAAGTTAAAATAAAGTTAGAAGGAATAAGGAAGAGGTAGTGTTGGGAGAGGAGAATGTAGTGCTCAATTCCTGTAACTTAAAAGCCCCACAGTGTTAAACATGGATAGAATTTGTGTTGTTTTGTTTTTACAACTGTTGGGAGAAGTTTATAATCATCGCTCAGCTAGGATTTACTGCAGCAGCAACATATATTGGCTTATAAATTCATTTGCTATGCAATTTGACTTAGGTTACATCTCTTGGGGTCTGAGAATTCAGCATTCTCAGGCTTTTTTTTATTTTTGCAGTGCAGAGAAATGTGCTCGAAACTTGGACAAAGTTGTTATAAGACAAATGTAAGCGTAACTCTCCAATGCTGCTTGACAGTATGTGTTTGGATACATGTCCTTACTTGATAGGATTTTGGATAAATTTAGGGTTTTTATTTTTATTTTTTTTTACTGCAAGTTTATCCAGCAGTTTTGAAAAGGTGAAAAAATCACTGGCAGAACTCTCAGCAGCTACACACAATCTGAACAGCTGTCTAGACTATCCAGACAGTTGCTACTGTCAGCTGTGAACCTCCACATGCAAATAACTTTTTGGCTTACATGTTAACCCTTCTTCGTTTTAATAGTATGAAGTTGTCAGAGTTGCATATCTGTTTCCTTGAGTGGTTTACAATTACTTATTTGTGAAAAGAAAAATGTTTTTTAATAATTTAGGGATTTTTAAAAATCCATTTGCATATAGTAACCAAGGCTTGCCTATATTTTATTATTTTTGAATGAATGTTAGCCATGGCAGTATGCTGTCCGTTCTGGTTTTAGATTCCTGATTTGCAATGGTTGAGGCTTGCAGTAGTAGTTTGCTGTTTGAGGTAATGTAAGTAAATGGTAGTAATTTTTATTCATTTATCTGATCTGAGAAATTTTAATAACCTTGCAAAAGTTGGCAGGACTACTGTGTTAGAGCGAGAGCCTTCATTTCTAATCTCACCCTCATGTGGTACATATATTAGGGGGGGTATTTTTGTTGCAGGGTTTTTCTCCTGCTAGTTTGATCTTTCAGAGATTAACTCTGCAGCTAATCCAACTAGTTAAGAGTTGGGTGAACTTGCATATATAACACCACAGGAAAATGGTTAGTGTTTTAATTGTACTTTTTTGGTGTAATATTGCTGAAATAATTTAGCTGAATTTCACTTCCGGGTGAAAAAACTACTCTGTATTCATTTGTTTATTTGTTCAATAAATCTTCTGGGAAATATAGGCACAAGCCTAAAAAAATTCTTAAAATCCGTACTAGACTGATTAAAATAAGTATGTGAGAATGTGTTTACTGAAGCAGTAAGACTCAAATCTAGAAAGTCTCAACAACAGAAATAATGACATAACAGTTTGCACAAATGCAGGAAGATTACTGTTGGCCTTGTATAATATAAGGGTGTTGCCAAGGAAGTGATGCATTCATTTTTGTCTATGTCTTCAGTGTTTACCTCCGCTAAAGAAGCATCTATATAATCTTGATTGAACTTGTTGACTAACTTTAGCAAGACTCTATAGCCTAGGCATAGTTAACATAATAGAGATGACTGTCATTATTGCTGTTTTTAGAAGGAGCAGCATGTCTGACTGGCTGGCATCTGTTTCTCTCTTTAAGACATAACATTCAATAGACAGTTCGATTTTCAACGTGTAGGTGAGCCTTAACTAAATGTTAGTTTCAGTGAGTTAATTCAAGGCTTGAGATTGTGTGAGCTGAGTCACAATATTGACGTGTGCCATGGTTTAGTGAGTTGCAGAAACCCTTGTATTTCAGACTGAGTGGAAGTTATAGTAAGCTTTTTTTGGTGTGTGCTCTTTTGGATTGAGAGCCATGTGACTGTTGTAAGAACACCCTGTTTTCATGTATTATTAACTACCTCACTTCCTGAAAGGTACATCGAAAAATCAGAGAAGATACAGATATGGCCCAAGATTCATTACAGTGCCTGGCACAGCTGGCATCTTTGCACGGGCCAGTCTTCCCTGATGAAGGTTCACAAGTTGATTACCTGGCACACTTCATTGAGGGATTACTGAATACTATCAATGGGTATGTATGCCTGCTCTCTAAATTTAGATGGCATCTTTTAATCTTTAGCTTGGAGTGTAGCATATCTGTGTGGAGAATGGTATGGCTTGCTTATTTCTGGATATGATTTGTGCTTACTGTTGGATCGCTCAAATTGAGAAAGGGCAGATTAAAGTAGGTAGTGCTTAATATGAAATAGATTTATTGATTGAAAATGTATCAACAAAACCAATTCCCTCTTAGCAATTTTCTTAATGGCAAAAACCTGCTATTTCTATCTGTAGAATTGAAATAGAAGACTCTGAAGCAGTGGGAATTTCCAGTATTATCAGCAATCTGATAACTGTATTTCCTCGCAATATTTTAACGGCCATTCCAAGTGAACTTTTCTCTTCATTTGTTAACTGCCTCGCACACCTCACCTGTTCGTTTGGAAGAAGTGCTGCCTTGGAAGAAGTGGTAAGTAGGTGCTCTTAAAAATGTTGGATAGCCTTTTTCACTTCTATTTGTGATAAGCATAAGTGACCTGAGAATTTGGCTATTTTCTTAATAACTGTTGTGAATTCAGTGCTTTTGTCTTAGATATTTCTGAAATCACATACAAGAGGATTTTCTTTTTATTTCACACAATGTAATGAACATAATTACACACTGTGTGCATCTTTCAGACTTTGTTTTGATTTAAAATGCATCTTAATTTTTTAAGTGAATGGATTAATTTAAAATATTAAAGTCTTAAAGTATTGCTGACTTGCTGTTGTAGATAATGAACAAACTGCAGTCCTGAAAGTTTAAAATGACTACATGAACATATGGACAGAGTGAAACTTAACTGCTGCCCAGAGCTGCGGGTAAAGGTGTTCTGTTTTAAGTGATCGTAGCCATTAAGATCTGTTGTGAACATCACACATCTAAGCTGTTCAGATCATACCTTCATTGCCTACACAGTCCAAATGGTAATTGTGCATACAAATCTGGCACGAGAATTAAGAGGATTTTTTCTTTCAAACTTTAGTTGTAACATTGAAGAGCAGTTGGCGTAGCCCAAGTGTTCTGCTCCTAAAAGTTGCATTCAAAATAAAAACTACCAAGGACATGTAGTTTAAGGAAAATTACTTAAGAATGAAGGCAAATAATCTTGCACTTCAGCTATATAGGTGCAGTGGCTATAGATTTAAAATGAGACTATCAAGATACTAACCAATATTTCCCCACTATCAAGAGAAAAGGTGATTTTCTTTGTTTTGACAGTTTAGTGTAGTGACAGTGTGAGTTTGAAAATAATTACGGAAGTATTTAGTTACAAAGTTGATGGACATATTTCTTTACCAGAGAGCACAGGTGTATTAATTAACATTCAGTGTCAAACATTTGATCATGTCTTCTCTGCATGGTTAAAATGTATTATTTTAGGCTCAGTGCTCACTTAAACTTTACATTTTTTTCATGTCTTAATCAAAAAATTGGTGTTTAAATTTAGAACCTAAAATAAAGCTCCATTCCAAACTTCATTGGTCAAAATTTGTGTGCTTTTGAGATTTTCCAGTAGAATATTGAATACATATTCCAGTGTTCACCAGTACATTTAGAAATGCTCCTGAAGCCTTTGTAAGAGTCATCAAAACCATAGGCAGCTATCATTTAAATTCAAAGGCTCTAAAGGGATGTTGTTTCCTCAGTTAGCATCTTGTTACTTGCGAGCTGGAGTATGCAATCACGTTTAATGAAAGCAGTGCTCAACAAGATGCCATTTAAAACAGTCTCTCAGCAAGAGCTTACAGTAGCTTGTACCACTATCTGGCCCAATGACACTGTGTGCTGGGCCTATAGAAGTACTACTTTGCACCCCTGAAAACAGTCTTTTGGCTTAGGAATGTCCTGGCCTTGGCTAATGTGTTCTCCAAGTTTCTTTTAGAATGCACTCAGTGATACTTTCTGCGAGCTCACAGGCTGTCTGTTAAGAGCTGTAGTTAAGAGCTTTCTGACAGATAGAATACTCTGTGTGTTTGGCTCAGTAGAATACTCAGATCATATTCCTGGAGCTTTTCAGAAATATGAAATGCAGCAGAATGCAGGCAGGTGTACTCCTTAAGCTTTGCTAGTTGGTTAAACTGTTTTCCCCATATTTCTGCTACTTCATATGCCAGCAGAACATACTATGTGAACATGGCAGAAACCCCATCAGGTACAAGGAATCTACTTAGCTGAAGACCTGCTATGAAAACTGTCAAAATATGGAGATCCTGAATCAAAATCTGCAAACCACTTCAAAGCATCTAATACTGATTTTCAACCACAGGGAAAACCCCACAATCCAAGCATTATATTTGAATCCTGTTTCCCATTAACCTGCTAGTTTGGGCTCGGGAGATCGGCTAAAGGAAGTTGAAACATTTGCCTGAACCAGCTACAGTGGTGGAGGGAGGGCAGTAAGCTTCAGCAGTGCTGAGGGTTAGTTTATGGGGCAAGGTGGGCTAGTAATCTCTTTCTTTAATGGCACTGGTATGAGAGAGGATGCTCATCCACAGCTGTGCTCTGCCTTGCTCAATACTTAATGCTTATATAGAAGTAGAATCAAGTAGTCCACCTGAATTAGTGAAGAGTATGAACAGGATGTTGAATGAAAAGTCCAATAAAAATTATATCAAAGGCTTCTTCTTTTTCTCAGAACGAATATTTATATACTGTTCTTGTTTCATGATATTTTTTCAAATACGGGTAATAGCAGAGATAATTCTGAATTTGGTCCCTTCTGCTGTGCTTCCAACTCTTTGCAGCTTGTTACTGCTTGACAAACTTTCAAAGTGTTCTTTCTTCAAAAGGCCAGCAAACTAGGGAGGAAGAAGGACCCAATTTTCTTTTGTTTCATGTAGAGGAAATTAGGAGGAATTAAGCATCTTTGCTTTAAATTTACTGGGTTTATCTTGCCTCTCCTAAAGACCCGAGTTTTGATCCATCAGAATGATTCAGCTCCCAGTCTACAGCATGGCACTTTGCCTGTATGACGTCTTTGGTAGCCCAGTGATAGCTAACCTGAAATAAGGATTGGCATGCTTTAGTAAGGTTTCTTTGGGACCAGATTGGTTCAATATGGATAAAATCTTTCTACTGTTTGGGCATTTATTTTATGGAGGCACTTATTAGTCCTAGATTGCATACGAGAATATCTCTTTAAGTGTTGAAATAATTTTTCTTCATGGCGTTAACTTCTTACTACCTTTTCAAATAAATGAATAGCCTATATTTGAGGGTATTTTGTTGTACATAAAAACATGTCTGTTTATTCTGTCAATTATTAAACATTATTAAAAGTCGTATGTAAGTTATAGATAAAAATATATTACATATATGTCAAAATACTTGAGGGCTGAATGATTGTCTATAAATTCATGTATAAATAAACCTTTAGACAAGTTTTAAAAAGATATGTTGTGGTGTCCTTCCTAAATTTATGACTTATGTTACTGTTGAATACAATTTTGCCTCTCTCCTTGTCATCTTCAGGTTTTGTTTTCACAATTGCATCAGTATGTCCTGTATTTTAACTTCTGGAAAAATGACAACTTTGCAGTTACAAAAGGATGCTGTGAAGCTATCTTGGAATGCTTCCAATGTGATATCAGTTTTTCCTCTTAATCAGTCATCCAGCCAGTGTTTTCTTTTCCTTGCCTATTCATCCAACCATGTTTGTAACTTCACTGGAAGTCAGGAATTCTTGTGTCTGGAGCATGATTAAGGCCTTAATATCTCTTTATTTCATCACTGACCCATTTTACTAACCTCTGCTATCTCAGAGTAACTTCTGCGAGCCATGCTGTTGGTTAAAACTTGAGAAGACAACATCTTAGTAGCCTGTTTACCTGTACAGTCACACTGAAATTTTTTTAATTTGGATGTATTTACAAACGTTTAATTTTTGCAGCAAAACAAAAAGTCAATAGTTACATTAAAAACACTTTTTAAAAGACATGGCCACTTTGCTGTTTGGATTCTTTAGTTTGCCTTCAACTCAGGACTTTGTTTTTGAGAGAAGTTATTTCCTTTTGCAACTTGTGTACGATATAGAAACATATGAATAATTAAAACCAAAAAGCATCAGTTGAAATGCACTAATTAATAGCTGCAGGCTTATTCTGTTCTAATTAAATGGGTTTTGGTTTGTTCATAGAATGAGAAGTGATTCATCATCAAAACTGGCTACCTGTAATAAGATTTCTTGAACACTTGCAATCTTGCAGTGATTTCCTCTGGCATCATTGTTTTTTCTCTCTCTTTATTTCAGAGATAGTGGAATACCTATAAATGTATATGCAGCATCAGATGAAGAGACATACCTAAACACATTGACAGATGTTTAAAGCTCAGCAGGCATGAAAGCTGCAGTGACTTTTTTGATGCATTGCATCAGTTCATTCTGATATTTTCTTAGCTATCCTTAGATCCCTCTTTTTGTTTCAACAGTAGAAGAACATCTGTAAAATAATGATAAATATAAGCATATTCCTCTGGTTTAGCTTAGTAATAATTTTTTTTTTCCATCTCTTACAGCTTGACAAAGATGATATGGTATATATGGAGGCATATGATAAGTTGCTGGAATCTTGGCTTACTTTGGTCCAAGATGACAAACATTTCCATAAAGGTTTCTTTACTCAACATGCTGTTCAAGTCTTTAATTCCTACATTCAGTGCCATCTAGCTGCTCCTGATGGCACAAGGAATTTGGTAAGCCTTCATTGTTGTAGTTTGGATGATAACATACGGTAACTAGCCCTTGGCTTTTGGTGTATGTATGTTATGTAGCTCAAGGCAGCTAGTATAGAATTGGCATTTGTGACTTTGGAAATGAAAAAAACTGCTGAACTTGTTACTCAGTTGTGATTTCCCAGTCCGTTTCTCTCATTATGGAGAGGAACTAAAGGAATGCAAAGTTGGAAATCACTTAAAAAAAATAATAAAGTAAACCCGTAACGCAAATCAACGTGTATCTTGTTCTTCCCACAGATACAGTGACCTTCTTTTGACCTTCCTTCTGGATTAGAATTCTAGTTAAAATTCTCAGTTAGATTGGGGGCCTTTTTTATGATTGTTGCCTCCCATGCACTATCTTCAAAATATAACTGACGTGTGTTAAATATGTGAACAAATGTAAACCGACTACTCAAAGCAGAAGAAACATGGGGATATCATGTGGTCCTTTTGGATCAAATAAATTCCCAGTTGAGTTTTTGAACAGTTGACTGTCTAGAGAAAATTTAAAAGTACATCAAGTATCTCTTGAGCCATTTGGAAAGAAAGATGATTTGTCTATTCTATAATGAAAGCCAGGAATCTGGATCTTACTAAAATAGATTTTTATACAGAAAGTTGGATGTAGATGTTGAATGAATTAATTATTGCATAGATTCAATTCAATAACTGTATAAAATCTCTCTTTAATTTGGTGCTGTGCAAAGATCTCAGAGAGAGCTCTTTCTAAAAAGCACGATGTAAAACATAATTCTGCTATCTCAATATGTAACAGATGGCAATAATAGTGCCAAAACTGAGAGAAATATTTCACAAGAGAGCTTTGAATTCATATCAGGCGGTCTTGACATAACTTGTGTACACAGGTTGATTCATGTCATTCTGTGAGATAAGTCATTTATCCCATGGGTAACCTTTAAAAGCCACAGCTGGCATTTTAGAATGCTTCTTGTTCTATATCAAAGCGGTAACGGGAACGTTCAGTCTCTGCTTTGAGAGCAGAGGCTCACCCTTCAGTAAACAGCTGCAGCTTTGAAGTTGCCAAAAGAGAATGATTTGCTAGGTTACATAAAGAAAAGATGAGTTAAAAGCACTTTCCATAAGGAATTGTGTGTGGATTCAGTTTTCCAGGGCTTCTACAGAAACAAAGCAGACTGATAGCTTTCTCCATCTCATGTATTTTACTTTGTTACTTGCATAAATTTTATGATTAAGAGATAAGAAAGAAACACTTTTAATATTTATACTTGGTTTCTGCGTATCATGGTTCATCTCTTCAAAGAATAAGGCCTGATTATAATTTAAATAGTTTTATAATGCAACTAAGATAAGCTTTGAGAAGTTGTACAGTGCAACTCCCGCATAAGCTAAAAATAAAACTGAGATGATCAAGATTGTTAGTCTGCTGTTTTCTGAGTTTATAGTATTTACTTTTAATGTACTTTTTAAAAATTTAGTAGTACTTTTTAAACTACTATTTCCCCTCAAACGGTAGGTTAGGGAAAACCTTTAAAGAAAGGGCTAACATTCATTTCATCATGAAAAATATTGCCTATTACGTGATTTATTTAAGATCACGTAACTGAGAACTGTTGAAATGTTAGCAAATGAACTGAATGTGGCATTTTGGTAATGAGTTTGTGAAATGCTGATTTTAAAACAATATGAACAACCTGTTGACTCTGTTTAATTAATTCTGTGGCTAATTTAGTACAAGTCTGTTGTTCATACGTGCAAATTACCTTGCAAGAAAGAGCTAAAATAATGCAGAAAATTGAGGTGATGATGAATTTACCATGTATAAGCCTAACTGGTTGCTTCCAATTTTGTTGAAATAACCAAAGACTGCCAATGGTGTGGCCTCTCGGGAAGAAGAAGAAATAAGTGAGCTGCAGGAAGATGACAGAGACCAGTTCTGTGACCAGTTGGCCAGCGTAGGCATGCTGGGGAGGATTGCTGCAGAGCACTGCATACCTCTTCTAACAAGGTAAGTACAAAAAAAATAGTCATGAATGCAAATCAAGAAAGCTGTCGCATAGGAAAAGCCTAACTTTGCCAAAACAGTTTAAAAACAGTGAAGCTACTTTGTTATTTGTCCACAGTTTGTTAGAAGACCGAGTGACAAGGCTCCATGGACAGTTGCAAAGACATCAGCAGCAGTTACTTGCCTCACCAACATCAGGTTCAATTGACAATAAAGTGCTTGATGACCTGTATGAGGATATTCATTGGCTTATTTTAGTCACAGGTTAGTGAACAGCTTTAAATAGTACTTATTCTGGTAATCTTGCAGCTGGAACACTTCAGGAAAAGAAAAATCCCTGTATATCCACAACTCTCAATTGACTATACATTTTATCCTTTACAATGATTTCATCTTATATACAGGACTTGCAAAGTCCTTGTCTTACTATCATCTGCCTTGAGTAACAGGAGTATTATCTCTAATGATTGCCTGATGTAAAGGTTTCATCAATGTCCATTGGAAATTCCTGCAACTAATTTTGTTATAGGCTTTTTGAGCTGTGTTATCAATCAACCTATTCAAGAAATTAATCTGTTCATGGTATGAGTGGTGTTGGCTGGGTGCACATGACTTTATAAGGGAACCAACACGGGATCAGGGTAATGGTGAAGGAGAATCGTGTAAGTTCCAGACTTTCTCGGTGCTGATGATCCATGACCTGCTATTTTGTTATATTTTGGGGAATTTGGAGCCTTTTTTTGCTCTAAATTTAGAGTCTCCTGAATTTAGAGCCTTTTTGGATTTGATTTTACTTAAGTTTGCAAACATAGTAACAATTAAGTCTGTACTTTGCTCAGAGAAATGTATAATGTATGAAATATTTGTGGGACTTGTTTGAAGATCTGGTGGGTTTTTTTTGCTCTCAAATTTTGACATGAATGTGTTTTTAATATTTTTGTAACACTGAGATGAAGTTTGTAGCTCACAGATGGTTGTGAGATCAGATATTGAAAACTACAACTAAACCTGGAATTAACATTATCTAGATACCAGAGTATTCTATGAAAACCCTTGCTTCCCCTGATTTGTAGTTGCTAGGCGAGGCAAACTGTTACAGAACATGTAGTTGAAGTCTGAAAGACTGACAGATTTGAGATGTTAGCAAAACAGAAGTCCCAAAAGATGTGGACTCAGCGGGGAAGCTGCAAAACAAGGCTTTTTTACCACATAGCAGAAAAAGAAAAAAATGACAACAAAATGTTGTTTTGTCCCTCTCCCAAGTAGATGAATTGACTGTAGCACTTTTACATGAAGCAAAATTTGTCTCTTTTTATTGGTTTTTGAATTAGTGGTTTCTTTTTCCAGTGTTGGTTTCTTGTCACTTTGGGTTTTTTCCTATTGAATGGCTTTAAGGATTCTAATTAACTTGTATGCATTTAGTCAGGGTCTGTACAAACACTTGATTCTGGTGTGATGTCTGCAGTTAAGTCTATGGATTCTTTAATCAGAAAGCCATAAGTTAACCTAGGGTAGGAAGTTGTGATCACTCTTTCTTTTTTAATGTAAGGCTACCTCTTGGCTAATGATACTCAGGGAGAGACTCCGCTAATACCTCCAGAAGTAATGGAATATTCCATTAAACATTCAGCTGAGGTTGACATCAATACAACACTTCAGATTCTGGGATCTCCAGGAGAAAAGGCCTCTTCCATCCCAGGGTACAACAGAACTGATTCTGTAATTAGGTAAGGATGCATCTTGTACTATTAAGTGTGTTAAATGCTTTTTCAGAGAAAAAAAATCCCTAGAATGGGAATAGACTTCTGTGAATGTGAAAAGTAAGCAATATGTGAACACTGAACATTGAAAAAGGAAAGACTGACCTAATAGTCTTAACAGATGTCATGAGCCAAAGTCTTGGGAATATACAGAAATGTGTTGTGGTTTTTTTTTATTTCGACTGAAAACTCATCTTTGATCTATTTTTTACAGAAAATCCTTAAAACTACTGAAGTAAAAAAAAGTTGGCAGATCAAAAACTTTAGATAATATAAACTCTAAAATTCATTCAGCACATATACAGCTTAAGCAAATGTTTTCCAGAACATCAGTGAGCTTCTCTGCTTTGAATGTGGGTTACTGCCCAGGCTTGGCAGTAGCAGCAAAATTGATCCTCGGAGTGTAAGGAATTGTTGTCAGTTTTGCACACACATCACTGTCAGCCTATAGAAGAGGAGAGATTTCCCTTCTCTTTTTGCAAGAAGGCTGATGCTCACAAAGGACTCCTCACTTTAAAAGATTGCATTCCACTCTTAGTTGACATAGAAGAGACTTCACCTAAAATTAGTTGTGTTCTTTAAATGTTTTCTTCTGGGAAGAAGGTAGAGAAAGTGGACCTTCGTTAGCAATGATATATATGCCTAGTGTTTAGAAGGTTGTACTTGTACTATTGGCACTTCAAGAAGTGGCCACCAAACAGGATTTCTTGATGCAGTGTCTCGGTGTTGGGAACAAAACCAGATCAAAATAAGGAGAGATTTGAGGCCCTTTGGCAATAACTCTGAAATTCTTGACTCTCTTCAGGAAAAAGGCCACTGTCAGCTCCTAAATTTCTTGTGTACAGTCACATTCTTACAAAATTCAATTGATGTACTACAAAAGCTAGTGTTTAATGCAGTTTTACAGACTGACTGTATTAATGCAATCACCCCGTGATTTACGATTTCAGACTATTTCCCAGAAGTAACAAACAAGAGAAAAATAACTGATAATTTCTGTGTTTGTTTTTTGGTATGTGTCATGCTGCGAACACTGCACTATTAGAACCCATTTGGTCACTAAACTTTGTGGCGCAAGGAAGGAAAAAGCAGTTTTTCAAAACAAGTTTTCAGGCACTCCCAAGTATTTTGTTTGTCATGATGCTTGTGAGGATTCTTTGTTGCAGTAATTTTGATGTCAGAAGTATTGTTAAATCTTATCTTTTAAAATATAATTCTTACTTTTTGGAGGATATTTGCTCTATTCTCTCTCTCTCGCCTTGCATTTCAAAAACAATAAATTTGGATGCTTTTTACCTGATTAGAGTTGAAGTGCTTTGTATTATCCTGATCCTTCTGTCATATTTTGTGAGAAATGAAAGTGGTTCTGGTAGTTGCATTGCTTCTCCAAAAACCTCTCTCAGCATCCTCATTGTATTTTAAATCTGCAGGTTGTTATCTGCTATTTTAAGAGTGTCAGAAGTAGAATCTAGAGCAATAAGGGCAAATCTCACACACCTCCTGAGCCCCCAGATGGGTAAAGACATTGTATGGTTCCTCAAGCGCTGGGCAAAGACGTACCTGCTAGTGGATGAAAAGTTGTATGATCAGGTAAGGATATGAAACTTTTATGCATTTATTTGTGAGTATTAGCAATAATACTATCCTGTGAATGTAGGTGTCAGTGTAGCTATTTAAAAGTGCAATGCTAAAGTATTTTTAATGTTCCGTGGGTTGTGATTTATTTTGGAATTTGTTTTAAAGTTGATGTTTTCTTCCATTTGCTTATTAGAAATACGAGTTCTTAGGGGAGTCTTGCACATTTTGCTGTAAATGTGGTATCCTTTTTTGATAGCCTTTGCCATATCAGAATAACATAGTCCTCCGGAGTTGCATAGTGAGTGAAACTCACTGACTGCAGTGTTGTTATAGATTGACTGTCCATAAGATTTTACATTTCATCTCTAATACAGTGATTGCTCTTGATCGTGATTCTGAGTCAGATATTTAACACCATCACAAGGTAGTATACATTAGCTAATGCCATGCTACTTTCTCTCCTCATTCTCATTGTATATATCATGATTTCAACAGTGTGTTCTTTGTAAAGGGCAACTTCTTACTGTGCTTGGACAGCACTAATCGTGATTAGAACTTGATCCTGATTTTGCTTATCAAACTAACTGTAATCCAGCTAGCTCGTACAGGCCACCCATCCTGAGGAGGTCCTGTTGGCTCTAATTTTTGATAAGTCTCCTCCTCCTCCCCTTTATTTCCACTATTGAAGCAACTAAGAATACTAACGCTTCAGGAGGCCTCTCCTTAACAATGATAGGTATCACACAGACTTGTAAATATTTGAAATATTTCATTATTCAACTCATACATATAGCACAGCTAAGAATTCACCAAGGTACCAGTTGGACAAGAATTGGAGACCATGTTAGAAGGATATCCATGTGAAGAAACAAAATAGAGTGTCTAGGAAATGCACACATTTATTTTGTGTTGACATGAGAAAGTGATTGAAACCTCTATTTAAACCTTATGCTCAGTCATGTATATATCATGAGTTCTTAAAGGTAGAAGCAGGTGTGCTGACAGGAAGCCCCTGCACAACTACTACAAAGTCTTTGGATCTCACTATTGAGAAACTTTCTTTAAAGGTAGGACAGGCAATTTCAAGGAAGCATATTTTAATGTGCCAGGACCAGAGTGTGACATGTTTCCTAAAAGATATGTGGATTGAAGGAACGATCTGAATAAAGCAGATGCAGAAAAATTGAGGTGAAAATTAATTTTTACAAGTTTCTATATAGATCAAGAACTGGGTTTATTTCTAATAATTATTACCACTGAATTTTGAGGAATTATGTCTTAAATTCATGGAAACACTTCTGGGAGGTGATTTTGGGATCTTTCTTTTAATTATTAAAGCTTTTGAACTTTCATTGGCCTTAAAAGCTGGACATACTCAAACCCTTTTTGTAATGAGGTTGAAACTTTTGTTTGTTTTAGATGTTGTGCTTAAAATCACAAGATAAATCTGGCAAAGGTTTTTCTATTAGAGGTATTCTTTGCCTTTGTCTATGTAACATTTGTGTAATTTAAGTAGGAAAGAGGTGACAGCCTGAAAAGAATTTGCTGACAATGATTGCCATACACTTTTGGGTTCTGGCTTCTGTAAAACTCACTCATTTTAATGCTTTTCTTATAGATAAGTCTGCCATTTAGTACAGCATTTGGTGCTGATACAGAGGGTTCCCAGTGGATTGTGGGTTACCTTTTAGAAAAAGTGATCAGTAACCTGGCAGTGTGGAGTTCAGAGCAGGACCTTGCAAATGATACTGTACAACTGCTAGTAACATTAGTGGAAAGGAGAGAGCGGTAAGTTGCTATACCTCTGGAAGTCAAAAAGTTTCTTTTGCTTCCTTTCAAGTTCTTTGGCCACAGTAATCCAGATATAGGGCGCTCATATTTATGTCTCTCTGTAAGTCAAATTACTTTAGTAACATACTGAAACTGAAAAAACCACCACAAACTTGTCTGACAAGCTGAGGAGTGAGACCTGTACTTGACAAAACATCACCTAATTTTTATTACTGTTTAGAAGTGCACTCTCCTTCCCTACTTATGTGTCTCACTCTTAAACAGTGAGAAAGGAAAACTCTCCTGGTCTCCACTCTTATTGCAAGGATTTTTGTGTTGCTGTTAATTTTTGTTGATTAGGAGTTCAGATACTGGCTAAGCCAGTATGAAATATGTTTTGTAAACCTAATTTTGTTTTTTTAAATACAGGATTTTGTGTATTCAGTCAAATTTCAATAAGTTTTCTTTGATATTGCAAACTGTGAAGCAGGAAGTTCTTGAATGCTTTATTTCTGTCAATTGACATGCAAATATACATGCAATCATGCATTCACAGTCTACTGAAAGACTGCTCTGAAGTATGAGGATTTAAAATGCTTGAGGACTTTTCTTTTTTTAAAAATTAAACCCCACAGGAGCTAGTTTTGGAGTAAATTGCTTATTTTATTATAACGTAATGAAACTAAGCTTTTAATCCATGCAGTATGTCCATTAACTCTTGTGTGTGTGTGTGTGTGTGTGTGTGTGTGTGTAAAACTAAAGCACTTCCCTGCTTTCCTCCTGTATGAATTGATCTATTTTCAGAGTATATACTTCAGAAATCTGAGAACTGAGGCATTAGTAAGATGAAAATCAAAAGACAATTTGGCCTCAGAATAAAGGAATTTTTAAAAATATAATAACAAAAAACTTCTGGCAACTGCTAGAAACCTGATGTACTCTCTTCATACAATTTTGTGAAGTCTTTAATGAATTTTTTTTCCCTTCCTTTAGGGCAAACTTAGTTATTCAGTGTGAAAACTGGTGGAATTTGGCTAAACAGTTTGCAAGGCGAAGCCCTCCTCTTCACTATTTGTCTAGTTCTGTGCAGAGAACACTAATGAAAGCTTTAGTTCTAGGAGGTTTTGCTCATATGGATACAGAAACAAAGCAACAATACTGGACAGAGGTAAGCTATTTTGATACTTCTATCACCTCCATATAAGCAAGCAGTACAACAAGTTAGTTTAGGTAATTTTATAGTGACACAAAATCAGTTTGTATAACATATTTTGATATTTAATACTGATGATTTTTAAAATTATTCTCTCTTTGATGATCAATACTTGTGTCTGTTGTATCTAAGTTGTATCTAAAATATCTCAACCCACTAATAATTGGAGGATTTGTGAAGCAGACAGTAGAGGAATATGTTTGAAAGAGGCTATTATAGATGATAAAAAATTTCCCTTGCACTGGGACATTTCTTCCTTTCATTTTAATTTTATGGTGTTATGAATTACTCTGTTATCATTTAATGATAATGACAGTAAGTAAAAAGCTAATGTGAAACATAACAAGGAGTCTTGACCAGCTCTTTGTGCCCTGGCTCCATTAAAGCTCAGATATTTAATACCAGAAAGGTTGTTGCTAGAAAGTAGCTGAAATGGCATCAGGAAGCACCATGTGACTTTGTAAAGCACTGACCTTCTAAGAAAAACATTCTTTTATTGGCAGAGCTACAAAATTAGTGATTTAAGGTAAGACTGCAATGCAGTGGAAGTAACTGGGAAAAAAAATATTTTTGTGGAAGTTTCTAAATTGTTTCCAAATACAGATGATGACAGAAGTGATTTTGCTATTGAGAATCATAATATGGCAAAGATAACTGTGGCCATTAATCTTAATGGTTTCATTAATAAGCTGTAACAATTCTTTCCCCTAATGCTGAATTTTAAGGGAATGAAATGCTTTGAGCCAGAGAAAGTCATTATCATTTGTTTAAACACTACGAAATTACCTAAAATATTTATAGACATCTGCCTGCAGGCCCTGATGGACAGTGAGAGGCACTACTCACTAGCACTTCTGCTTGCATTAGTGTGACAGATTGTGATGTGACTGAGCCATTGGAAACTGGAAGTGACTGATTCTTGTACTGCCATGCCAAAAGCAATGAATTTGCTAAATTATTTAAACCTCACATCTCATATAATAGTATGCTTACATTAATGTGACTTTTCTGAAAAATTTCAAGGTTCTTCAGCCACTTCAGCAGCGATTCTTGAATGTGATAAACCAAGAAAACTTCCAGCAGATCTGTCAGGAGGAGGAAGTGAAGCAGGAAATCACTGCTACATTAGAAGCACTCTGTGGCATTGCTGAGGCTACCCAGATTGATAACGTAGCAATTCTCTTCAATTTCCTAATGGACTTCCTTAATAATTGCATTGGATTAATGGAAGTATACAAAAACACACCAGAGACTGTTAATCTCATAATAGAAGTCTTTGTTGAAGTTGCACATAAACAAATTTGCTATCTTGGAGAGGTAAATGCAACCAGAAAGGGACGGAGGGGGCTGAGTGTGTGTATGCATGTGTGTTAGTGTGTTTAGAGTGCTACTCCTTAAACAAAATAAAATGTTGTGATTTTTATAGAGAGAAAGAAAGAAAGATTATGTGGACACATCTGTTAAGGAATTCCTTTGTTTTAAAACATGCACTTGCAAAGATTAAAAATGGGGCATTTAGACTGTTTCTTTTTTTTACCAATAAATTTAACCATAGTTCATCACTAGTCTAACTCTATGCATGGGTGGCAGAAGAGGACAGACTACGTTGAGTACTTTTTTTATAACAATATCAAATTTCTCTGAAGTCTAGTCTAGGAGAATTGCAGCAGTGTTCTATGGGGCAAATACATACCATAGAGACACTGCCTTAGTCCTAGACAAGGCATTAATAGATCCCAAGATATTAACAGTTAAAATTTTGAGTTTGTGCAATGCACTTGCATCTTTGCACTGTTGACTAATTTTGTTTTTGCATCTGGAAGAGTTACTGCTTATTCCAAACTTAATATGCACAAACAGCATACTGTGGCTCCAAACTTCTATAAGTAAAATGTGTCCCCAGGGGATTTTGTTGGTGAGCTTATTTGTGATGAGCTAATTTGTGATATTAGTGAGATATGTCAGTCTGTCCCAAACCACTCTTGCCTGGATTTTTGTTAAGACTGAGGAATCAAGGAAATTAATGTTTTGCTCTTTCAGTCAGTATCACATCAGTATATGGCTATAAGTGTTCTTACTGTCTAAGGTAGCTGTTTCCTTGATGATTTTGAGTACAGTTGGTACAAAAGTGATCGTACACTGAAATTAAAATCTTGAAGTATTGTCTACCAAGTATTGCCATCTTAAAACAAAGTGTTTGATCTTTAGAATATGGAAGTTTTCTCATTATGTAACATTGTTTTATAGGCCAAAGCCATGAACTTGTATGAGGCCTGCCTAACTCTGCTCCAGGTATATTCCAAGAATAATCTAGGTCGACAACGGATAGATGTTACAGCAGAAGAAGACCAGTACCAGGATCTCCTTCTTATTATGGAGCTTCTCACTAACCTTCTATCAAAAGAATTCATAGATTTCAGTGATACAGGTATTAAGGAATTGGTAATTGATGAACCACATGTTATTTTCCAAACTGTAAGAACCATTTTGAGGCTTATGTTCACTCTATGTAAAGTAAAAGCTGAAGTTTAGGCTTGACTAGGTCAGGATATGTAAATTGCTATTTCATCATGTGAGGGTCTTCTGTATTCCTCTTTCACAGAACATGCTTTATGGTTTGTGGGTGTAGTTAAGGGTTCCTTCTTGTATCCCAGTCTATTCCTTTCTTACATGTACTTGCCACTTAAAATTGCACTTGTCCTGAGTATATTCTGGCAGTTAGCTGTGGTGCATTGCTTTTGAATAAGCCATGGCTCATATCTCACCATGTTCTATACACTTTGCACAGATAACAACCCAAGCAGATTCAGTTTGATACCAAGCATGTTGTAGTATTCATTGCTTTTCTGAGGTACATCTTGGAGAGATGCTTGCACTTCGAAATGCAGTACATTATTTTTTCATCATGCATGCACAACACAAGCACAGACCCAGATTCAGACTTAAGCATTGAATGGACAACCCAGTGCTTTGTAAAGTATTTGCTTTGAGATCTGGATGTTAGTTGCGTGGAAAACACTTGCCATGAAACAAAGTAATGTGAATAAAATCCAGATGCAATGCCCAGAGATCAAATCTATTGCAGTTTTGCACATACTGCTGCTGACTCAATGCAGGAATATTATAAAAGTAAGGTCACTGTCAGTCGGTGGGTAATGTAGGACTTGACATGTAACTGGAAGAAACTTGGCAACATCCTAACTGCAGAACTTTCTCAGTTAGCTCTCCCATTTTTTTTTCCTTCTGTTCATAAAAGATATTAAAGCATATGTAAATATATTATATATATATAAAGTATAAAAATGCAGTAATATTTTCCTCACTATGTGTTTATGTGTGCAGGCATGGAGCAGCTATCACTAGAAACAAATGCAATATTCTGTAATGGAAGGGAGCCCTCAGTATCTGAAGCCTTGTGGTTTAGCATGCCATCTGCTACAAGTGATTATGAAATGCTTATTCCTAATGAATATAAATATAGAGTGATGTGACAGCTTCCACTCACTAAGTTTCTATTTTAATACAGTGCCTCATGGTTTTGTTTGGAGAGAGGGAACTAGTCCTATTTTTTAAAATGTCTGTATTATAAAGAAATAGGACTGTTCCTTCAGTATGTTTAATCTTCCTTTTATACAAAATATTTTTTCTCTTTTCTGCAGATGAAGTATTTAGAGGACATGAGCCTGGGCAAGTTTCAAATAGATCTGTATCAGCAGCAGATGTTGTCTTATATGGGGTTAATTTAGTTCTGCCTCTAATGTCACAAGATCTGCTGAAGGTAAGTATATTTTCTACACAGAGCTCCTAGAATATGAGAACTTTATAGTAATGAATTCCCAGAATTCGTTCCTATATTCCACCTCCATAAGCTGAATTTTCTAGACTTCATAAATGTAAATAACTGTTGCCTAGTTCTAAATCCTCTTTAAAAAGAAATACTATAAGCTGAGAAAATGTCTCTCTGAAGGTTCTAAACAAAACTTTTCTTCTAAAAGCAAGTCTGTGCAGATCCACGGCCAAACCTGAAATGTGGCTCATGAAGTCCTTTTTCAATTGTGTCAGAAATGTGACAAGAAGCATAAACAGTGTTACAAGTTATAAGTAACTTTTTGTTTCCAGTATACAGATGGCTGTAGGCATCAGCAGCTTGTCAGTAGAACAGTAAAAGATGAAACAATGGGACAGCAGCATTTCATTGTTACACTGTGTTCATGTTTTACTTCTGTCTAACCAGGGGAGCACTTCTGGAGGGTGTCTCAGCTGTCCCCTCTCCACATGCCTTCCCATCCAGTAGCGAGGGCTGTGTCCATTTTAGATTAAACCAAGGCAAGGGATGTACCCTGGGAGCCCCTCGATTGCACTCCAAATGCTCACGAGCCTTTTACCCCACAGGAATGGATTTGTCTGTGTCTGAAATAAAACTCCTTTAATTTGTATAGAGCAGATACCAGACTGCCACCATCTACTGTTTATCTTTAGTAACTTTCTTTTATTGTATCACAGTGTTTGTATTTATATTAAGTTGTAGTCGTTCTAATGATTCAAGTCTCCTACTAAAATTCTTTTCTTCAGTGCAAATCATCAGTCCTGTCTCTTTGTACAGTTGAAAATTATGCCAAAGTAGTTACGTGATTGAATCTAAAAATACCATGTTTTTCTTTTGACAGTTTCCATCCCTGTGTAATCAATATTACAAATTAATCACTTTCATATGTGAGATATTCCCTGAGAAAATTCCACAACTTCCAGAGGACCTCTTTAAGAGCCTAATGTACTCACTGGAGCTAGGGATGTCATCGTATCCTTTACAGAGCTTGGGAATGTTTGGGTTTTTTTTAAATCTAAGTTGCTTTTATAAGGATCTGTTAAAAATATAATTTAAAATTTTCTTTCTTTTTCTATCACTATCTGCATGTATAATGATATATCAGTAATTGGCTCTTACTCTGCTCTCTGGGGATTGAGAGTTTCACTGTAGTATCATTAGCTGAATTGCCTCTGACTTGCGGTGCTTGGGCACAGCCTTTAAGTAGCTTAGCATGTAAGTTTTTTCTGGCAGCCATTCCTGCCTCCTCCATTACTTCATTTCAGAGTGTGTAACTTCATAAGCCTTCAGCTGGTATCCTAAAGCCATTCCTGAATTAGTCTCTCAGCTGGTAATACAAAACATTGCTGCTGTTCTACTGGGCTGGCTCCAGAGCATTTCCTGTCAGGGTGCCAATGGGCTCCCCCTCTCATAATGGGAGTACCATTTTCACTAATCTGTGGCACGTGTCAGAAACAGATGAGCTTGACCATAAGGGACTCTTTCTGAAAATGTTATGTCAGAGAGGGTTATGTTACCTTGGGGCATGTAGCTAATAAAAGAAGGTAATGAAGTTGGAATCCTTTTTCCTCCCCCTTTTTCTAGAGTCTTTTAAATTAGATTTTTTTAATTAGCAACTTTGTAGTGAAAAGAACAAGCTTGAAACATACAAGCATTTTAGATATTTTCCAGTGTCACAGCTGGGTAGTTTGACCACAGTTTAATTGAAATCCAACTTCAATTCTTTAACTCCCGTTGTCAGAATGAGCTCAGAGGTTTGCCAGCTCTGTCTGGAGGCTGTAACACCATTAGCAGAACAGTGTGCAAAAGCACAAGAAACAGATTCAACCCTTTTTCTAGCAACAAGGCACTTTCTTAAGGTAAGGCATCTATGTTTCTTGTTACTTTGGTTTTTTGCATAAAGATACTGTCCAGAGGCCAAACGGTGATCATATCCAGATTATTCAGGATAATACATATAGTAAGAAACAGCCTGTTATCTTAAAAAAAAAAAAAGTGGCAGCTTAAGAAGAACGAGGGCATGAAGAACTGAAGATATCAGACTAGAGAACAAAAGAAGATGGAGGTGTAGAGGGAACCAATCCATTATTGCCTGTAAACAAAAGACCTCAGCCTCTCAGAATGCAATTTTTATATCCATGCTCTGCACTTGAGACTGACAGTTTTAGCATTTACTGGTGAAGCTGTGAACAGAAAGCTTCCAGAATTCTGTGTGCTGGAGACTGGGTAGAGTACAAAAAGAAAAGGCATAGCTGGGAACTAGATAGGAAATTGTGTCATTTATTCAATGTGTCTAATGAATTACGTGTTTTCTTAATTCAATATCACATTCAATACTTCACTTCTAGGACCATCCACTTAATTGAATTTTGGAGTGACCTGGTAGCAACCAGGTTCCTACTAACTGTCAAAAAGTAATTGTGGAATCTGTGTGCTTGTTTTCTGATTTGGTATAGGCTTCAGTTTTACTTAAGACATCTTTTCTTACCAAACTGACATTGGGATTACTGAGGATTGCTCATTAAATGCTTCCATCAGACAAGCTGAAAGAATGAGAAACTTGCATAATTTTTTTCTTTATGTGTCTTCTAAGTTAACATAGTTTCATTTCTTATTTCTGAATTTCCACTTAAAATTATAATATTACTCCTTACTAATCTGTTCCCTGTTTGACTTTCTGTGAGCTATAGGGGTCTCCAAAACTTGAGGAAAAGTTCTATATTCTATTCTAGAAGAGCAAAGGCTTTTTTCATTTCTCTGGCATATCTGCAGCTTTTGGAGAAAAATACAAGTGATGTCATGTTTCTCTGAAGAATAGTTGATAAAAATCAGCAACAGGTTCCAGTGCTTTGAGATGTGAATTTATGCTGTTAAGCCAAGACTTGAATTCTAAAAGAACTTGGCTTCTAAATTTCTGATACCTAAATTGAAATACATGTTCATTGTTATAATCAGAAGTGAAGATGAGCTTCAGCAGCAAATGTTGATAAAGTAGAAAGTTAAGTTTGCACTTACACAGCTACTTCTGTTTTGCGATTTCAGATGGTTTTTGATATGCTGGTACTTCAGAAGCACAATACAGAAATGACAACTGCAGCAGGTGAAGCATTCTACACATTAGTGTGTTTGCATCAGGTATGGCATTCAGACACACCCTGAAAAAAAACCATTTGTTAAAGGAGAGTGGTTATTTCTTGTGCACCTGATAAATCATGGAATCATGTGAGTTGAAAGGGGCCATCCTCAGGAGGTCTGCCTGTTTCAGCTGCAGGTCTTTGCATCTGTCCTAGCTGAGTTTCATGACTCCCCTGTCAGTTCATTGCTCCAGCTGAGTAAGTGCCTCTAAATGTCAGTCCTGCCCTTGAATGCACTGCCTGCACTCCCCAGTTTGGTTTCATCCCCAGACTTGAGAAGAGTGTATTTCCCCTCCTCCTCCAGGTCACTGACTAAAATATTTAACAGGACAAGCTCCAGATGAGAGCTCTCAGTGCCACTTGGAACCAGCTTCCAGGTGGAACATGAGCCATTAGCCTCAGTCCTTTACAGGCTGATGGTTACAGGTGTGTTTTTAGACATGTAGTAGTTCACCCATATAGACAATAAAATGCAAGCTAGGTTGAAAGGGTGCAGTACACGACTGCTAAAGGCCTGCTTACCTTAGGTATCCACTGCACTCGTCTCATCCATAAATGTAAATCATTTTGTCAAAGAAGACAGGTTAGTAAAGCATGATTTACCCTGGGTAAATCTACACTAGCTTTTCTCAGAATCACAGAATATGCTGAGTTGGAAGGGACCCATGGAGATCATCGAGTCCAGCTCCTGGCCCTGCACAGAACCATCCCCAAGAGTCACACCCTGTGCCTGAGAGCATTGTCCAAACACTTCTTGAACTCTGCCAGGCTGGTGCAGTGACCACTTCCCTGGGGAGCCTGTTCAGTGCCCAACCACCCTCTGGGTGAAGAACCTTTTCCTAATATCCAGTGTAAACTTCTCCTGACACAACTTCAGGACATTCCCTTGGGTCCTTTGACTTTCATATGCCCAGAAATAACTTCCAGGAGTATTTGCTTCATGATTTTCTCAGTCATTCAAAGATGAGAGAAAGCTGGTAATGAATGACATGAGCCAGCTTTCTGAACCCTTGGATAGGTTCTGTCAGGTCTTATGAGCTTGTATGCATCGTGATTTCTCAAGAGATCCCTGGGTTCATCCTCTTTGATCTACTATGTGTATTTCATCTCCTCCTTGAACCCTGTCTCTAGTCACAAAAGTCTGGAAAAACCTGTCAGTGAAGACCAAGGAGAAAGAAAGCATTGATTATTTCAGCCTTACCTCTTTGTCTACTATTATTAAATCATCTGTTCCATTCAGCAGTAGAACCCAAATTTTTCCTGTTCCTTCTTTTACTCCTAAAGTACCAGTAGAAGCTGCTTTTGTTGTCTTTGATGTTCTTTGCTAAATTCAGCTTTATCTGAACTTCATTTTTCTGTCATTGTTCTTGTCCAGATAATGTTTCTGCTTTCTTCTTCTTTTCTAGCAGTTCCTGCTTCTATTTCCTGCATGTGTTGCCCTTGTGCTGGAGTTCAGTCATTTTGTCCCTGCTTAGCTGAATCAGTGTCCTTATTGTTTTCCTCTGTATCTGGGCCGACCATTCATGTGCTTGGAAGAGGCTGTCCTTAAAGACCTATCAGCTCTCTTGAGCTCTCTTTGTCTTCAGAGCTCACTCCCACAGGATCCCACACACCAGTCTTGAAGAAGGTGACATCTGCTCTCAGGATGTCCAGGTTCTGTACTTGGCTGCCCTCTTTCCTCGCTTTCCTGGGAATCCTTAACTCCACTATTAAATGATAACTGAAAGACTGGCATTAATTACCACATCCCTGACCAGCTCTTACCAGCTGTGAATGCCATACACAAAGTCACACCCCTGGGTAGCCCATCTAGTATGTGAGCAAATGTCAGGGATATAATCTCTTGTAGGCCTGATCTGGAAACCTTCTCAAGTTGCCTTAAGATGACTAAAAGCCCTGTTCTGGGGATTTGTAACGAGATCTCACCCCAAAAGATGATGTCATCTTTACTGCTTCTTCTCTGATCATGATCCATAAGCACTCAACTAGATTGCTGCTCACTCTGTAGAAAACCATCTTTAATCTGAGCTGCCTTTTCACAGAAGTGTCAATCTTCTGTCATCTTCTGCCCTGAAGAGCTCTAACTAGCTTTCACCAGTCCCTTGGAACACTCCAGTCATGCCACCTGTCCTACCACATACCAGTGCCTGCAGTAATGTTGCAGCTCTGAACCTGCACGTGGAGCTCTAGCTCCTGCTTCTGAAATTGAACACACTTCTACACAGGCCTTTCAGGTTGGCCTCCTTTCAGCCTGTTTCATCCTTTCTGAGGAACACTTTTAAACCCATCACACTTCTTTGTGTTCTTAATACTCTTGGACTCTGTCTCTACTTATTTATAAGTTGTTACCACCATCCTTCAACATGCCCTTTAAAGCCCTTCTTGCTGGGTTGGCAAGCCTTTGGCAAGCCACCTTGTCCTATGGATCCTCTCTCTTGTTAGCAGCCCTTATCCCTCAAAGAGGGACTCGTGAACATGTAAGAGAAAAGGACCCTGTGATACCACCCACAACAGGTGGCAAATTTGTGTTGTGTCTACCCTCACCCAACCTTTCATGGGTAGAATGGAGGGAACTGCCATCCTGACTCCTGTGTCCTTCACCTGTGCTCTCAGAGCTGTCCCTTTGAACTTGCTTCAGGTGTGTGCCCCTTGGCAGTGTCCTTCTAGTCATGTTTGCTATGTTTCTTTGTCTTTTGTTTCTGTCTAAATAAGCATGAGAGTAAGTAGGAAACTCTTAGAAAGGAATCTAAGCTCTCTGTCCCAGGGAAGGAACCTTAGAAAATGGTGAACTTTGGGAGGAGATGTTTGCTATGGAATATGGGACAGGCATCAAGAAAAAACAGTCCAGTTCATAGGAATAAGCCTCTGCTAAGGAAGAGCCAGAAGGCCCTTTGCCTTAAAATTGTCACCTTACTCTGCACTGCAATGCACTGTGTCTTGCTCTGAAGACTTCTTTAGCCTTACTAAAATACCTGGCCTGGATGAAGGATTTTATCTGGTTTAGAAGTAGGTGAAAGGCTGTGAGGACAGGTGAAGAGGTGCTGATGGTTTTCTGTCACAGCCTTTATTCTGGATCTTGTCCTGATGAGAGAAGTTGTATATATTGTGTCTCTTTATTTTTTTTTATGTTTGTTTAACAGGCTGAATATTCAGAGTTAGTTGAAACATTGCTATCAACTCAGCAAGATCCAGTAATTTACCAGCGGTTAGCAGATGCCTTCAACAAGCTTACTGCAAGCAGCACTCCTCCTACACTGGACCGTAAACAGAAGATGGCCTTCTTAAAGAGTTTAGAAGAATTTATGGCAAATGTTGGTGGACTTCTCTGTGTAAAATAAACAACAAAACTCTATGCCTAATTTAGACCCTTTCTGCAAAATGCACTGAGAAATGCTGAATGCTGACTAAATCTTGTACCTGTCTCTGGGTTCTTTGCAGCCATCTCAGATTCTAGAGAGCCTGGAATTTTGAACATAACACCATGGAATAGGAGAGGTGAACTTTGAATCAGCTTCTGCTATTATGTGTTAGCTGCAATCTGTCAAACTTGGGTGTGGAAGAGAATGAACAGAAAATCTGAATTGAATTTTTTTCCATTTATGCGCAAACAGATATGGGCACAATGAAATAAATGCAGTGCCTTTCCCCCTGCACTGGTTTAAAATATGAGTGGTCATATAAACATACAGATTTCTTTTCTACCCAAAATCATGTTAGAGTGTGATGCAGATACATATAAAGCTCTAAACAGTGTAGCTGATTTTAAGCTTTATTTTTCCTCTCTTAAAGTTTGAGTTTGTGTTCCAATGGGGAAGAAAAACCAAATGGTATTTTAACTTGTGTTTAGTTCTGTTTTTCTACATTAACCTGACATTGCAGGTTTAATGCAATGCAGGTTTTGACATTATGTTCTGCTGCCTAAAGTTCAGAGAAAAAAAAAGGTGTATATTTTTGGTCCCCTAAAATGAACTTTAGGAACTGTAGCCTTTTCATTGCCTTAATTTAAATGAGAAAAAAAAAAAAAAAAAAGCTCATATACTTTCAGTAAGAAATTTAAGGCAAGATTTGACTCTTGAGAGTTGGTTTAGGGTGTTGGCACTGAGCTGCTGTGTACCTGTTGCAGCCCTTCATGTTGACTTGTTGTTTTGGAATGCGTGTCTAATGCAAGGTTCATGTGTAGTTTTACTTTCAGTATCTGTTTTGATTCTCACCTGGGTTGCATGCAGCTGCAATGTATTTCTACACTGAACTGTTTGCTTAAGCAATAACAACCCAAAGTGTGAATTACTGGCAAACTTTGTAAAGTTGGGGCATTAGCTAAAACAATTATGCTAGCACAGGGGCATCAAACCCTTTTACTCAAGCATGTTTGTTTGCCTCGAGTGGGGAAGGGTAATTAGGAAGCCTGTGCTGTAGGAGATTTTTGTTTTTGCTGAATCTAGTCCCACTTCTGCAAAGCTCTCCCCCCTGTTCTACTCTTGCTTGGTTTTTTATATCAGCACTTTAGCTTTTATCATAGCAGAATATAGTGCTCTGAGTATATAGAACCAACAAGGGAAAGCAGCACGTGAATATGAAAGCAAGGCCTGCTTTGTCTCCTGTCATGAGCCAGAGGAAACTGAAGCAAACACAAATGCTGCATGTCTAGTAAAATTATTTTTGTGGAAAACACAGAGGCAGAAGTGGGCCTTTCTGTTTAAAATCTCTGCTAGATTATGCTGTTAAATATTTCCCATGTGTTTTTACAATTTATATAAAAAGTCTATTATACATCTTTATGTGGTTATGTATAGCTTTGTGTTTGCAATTCTGTGCCATTCTTCAGCTATTCATCTCAAAATTAGTCACAATAGCCAGAATCTCACAACAGACACAAAATCTCTAATACTGTGCTGTAAGTGATCAAAGGCTTTTTTTTTTTTTAAAGTTAAATCCATAAGTGTCTCAGGCATGGATCCACAAGGCCAAAAATGCCATCTCTATTATACTTTTCTCTTTTAATTGATGTGAAAATTGGGCAAGGGCAGATTTACACATTACAAAATGACCATAAAACTTCTTAGATAATAGTCTACCTTCTCAAATAGTATTTTATTTCCAAGATAACTTGCATAGTATTTTGGAACAGGGGTATTGCTCTCAATTTTTTCTTTAAACTCTAGTGCTTTTCTTTAAAAGGTTTCTTGACTGTGGCCATGCACAAAATACAATGATCCTGGCAGATCATTCTGTTTCAAACTGTTGTGATGGCTGAGTTTTTATTTTTAAATTGGGGTTTTCTGTTTTTGAAAGTGCTTCTGGAGTTTTTCTGAGTTTGTACCTTGGGTGGGGCAGAAGTTCTGAGCCCTCATTTTTTTCAGATGAAGGGCATTGAAGCCTGGGAGCCTCAGTGGCAGTAGGAGCTGCTGATATGTTATGATGTGCTCGATGTCAGGTATCTAGACAGGAGTCTTCAAAGAGATCATAGCAAATACTCCATGTTTTGTGTCTGACTGAGTAACTGATACACTCAGTCATCCTTTCTTTTATAACTAGCTCTGTCACTTTTTTGTTAATCCTAAAGCTGTCTCACTATTTAAAAATATTTATTAACTTTAAAGTTTTGAAATCCTCTTGCATATTGTGATGAACGGGAGCACAAATTGAGTTTATATTCTGGGCAAAGTAATGTGCATACCAGTTATTTTCTTGTCAGGCACACTGTGGTGTAACAAGCAGAGACACACAGCATTTTTGAGTATCAAGACTAAAGTGGACTAAAGTATGAACACCCACTTTCAAAGACTAGTTTGAAAGGTGGTTTAAAATTTTCCTTTGCCCTTCATTTAAAAATAATATTATATGTTAAAGAAAAACTATCCTAGTAAGGGTTTGGGGGTTTTTGTAATTTCCTGCTTGATGTTACACTTTCTTGTTTTTTAATTTTCCATTCATTCTCATATATTCAACAGGGATCTTTGCAGGCCATTTTATGTTTCCTTTAGAGCAATGCTAAGATGTCTCTGTTTAGTGATATCCATGAAATTGTTGCAAAGGCTTCTGGAAAAAGGTTCATTCATACTCCTGCTGGCTTGGTGACTGCTTCTACCTGAGCTATTTGACTTCTATATCCCTACAAAAAAAAAAAAATAGAAAAAAAGACTCTTCTGTGATCTACACATCCAGTTGCTGTAGATCGGGATGTGAAAGCACACTGAGGTCCACAGGAAAGACTCACACTGTAGTGAACACTGAGAGCTAACTCCACATAAGTGTTCTGAAAGTTTTATAGCATCATTGCATTGATTTTCCATTCACCATGGAAAGTGAAAAATGGTTCTAAAAATGCACCTGTTTTTTGAAGGAAGAAAAAGGCAGTTCAAACCAAGTTATAAATGCTGCATGATATAATTGTAACAAATGTTTGTCTAGACTTTTCTTGCTGAAACAGGTTATTGGACCAGTGTTTTCTTCTGTGACTAGCTTCTTTTCCATTTTTCCACCTCCTTCCCCATTGTAATAGATAGTTCTGAAGCTGGCATAATAATTTTGTTCAACCTAGAGTTTTCAACTCTGACAAGCATGACCATCGAGTTCAATGATAAAATTCAAGACCTTGTTGAAAGCACAGATATGCAGGGACAGGGAGAAGTGGACTGGATGCATGAAACTTCCACTTTCATGTGCATTTAAGCCTTAATTAGCCTCACTGAATTACTGCCAGAATCCGCTACTTTTTACCCAGAAGTTTGTGTTTCACTATCTAATGGTAAAGGGCTCGCCTATTTTCTCAGGAATGAGAAACTTGTTTTCTCAGCATGTCCAAATCCTGCTAGTTAAAAGAGAGGGGTTTGAATTGGAGTCATCGCTTTTTATAGTGAGTAGAACTCACTAAAGCCTCAGTGTTTACCTGGGCAAATCCCTTTATATCTAAGCCATGTAGTTCTAGAAAATAAGCTTGCTCAGAGCAGTCAGTTGTCCATTTAGAATCTACTCCTTTAAAAGGGAAAGCAAATTCTAATTTGTGATCTGTAAAACTATTAAAAAATACAAATTTGCAGCATCTTGCTTTTCAAACACTTCAAGTAATTTCAAGTTTGGTTAAGTAATTACATAAGAAGGGGTGGTTTTTTTAATGGAAGTAGCTTGATGAATATAAGCGCAGGAGTAGGAGCCAGGCTCCTGTAATTTTGTAACATTTTCCCACAGAATCCTCTGTGGCCATTGGCAAGTCACTAGAACTGTGTTGTTAAAATAGCATTAACACCTACCTACCTCACAGGGGTGTTGTGAGGAATAGCTGACGCCTATAAAATGCATTGAGGATTTGAGATGCTATGTAAATATTATATACTTTAATTTTAGTTTTGTGAGGTGTAAGATTTACTGTAATGAAAACAGAAGATTTTCATAATTGTAAAGCCCAGTGGAGGCAGCAGTGGGGCAGTATTCCAAGGACTGCTCTGCTGCAGTACAGTAATGCTTGCTGTAAATTGTCATTATTTCAATTACAGCCGATTGAAGTGGTGGCTTCTTCTTAAGTAAGGTGAGATTCCCCACCAGTGTGCCTCAGTTCTGATCTACAGAGGGAGAGGACAGTTATTGCTTATTCAGGCTTTGGTGCCTCTGCTTGTGACAAGTGCTGCTTGTGGTGGTACAGTTTTTTGTTTGGTTTACTTTTGGGTTTTTTACATTTTTTTGCAAGGAACAAACACCACTTATTTTTCCCATGTCTGTTCCAGTCACTAAGTATAACCAAAGCCTACTGATAAAACTTAAAATTCTAAGAGCCAGCCCTGTTCCCCTGCCCCCCATAAATTTGCGTTTGAGTAGATTGTGCTCTGTTCTCAGTAAATTAGATCAATGTTTTCTAGCACTGATCATGAAGTGTGTTTTGCTCTAGAGCCTCAAACTTTCCGCACTCTTATAAAACCCTTTTTTTCAGTATGAGATTTCGTGGGGCCCTAGAAACTGAGAAGAAAGATACCTCTGGCTTATCCTTCTCTTTGGTGAATTAAAATTGATTCTGCTTTTTCATTTCTTCCCATTCCCTACCCTGCTTTTCCTGTCGTTTTAAGCTATTCTTAAGCAGATTTGGAAGGCTCTTCCAACCTCAGGAGTAAGATACTAATAATTGGTAATTTTCCAATCTGTTACAACTTGATACTTGAAATTGATAAAAACCTCTCTAATAGCATTTGCCACACATTTCAATCTCCCATTAAACCATTCTGGAGTATTTAATTAGGAAAAATCCAGCCCATATATTATTTGTTCTCTTTGTGCAAAATAAGAAACCTCCATGCAGTGAACATGCAGTTTTAAGGCAATAAATGCTAGTACTGCTGTTGGTCAAGTGTGTAAATATTTTAAATGTGTCATTCAATACTGTGTTGAGTTTATATATTAAAAACACAGGGATTGAAGTGCTAGTTGATTTCAAGTATTGTTTTATCTGTACAGTTGAAGATATGAAGTTGCATAGAAGTCTTTCACAGTTTATTGCAATAAGACTTGGGAAATGGCTGTGTAATCAAGCCTTATCATGACTGAATTTTCAATTTTGGAATGATCACTTTGTGTATTTTTAAGATCCATAAGAAGGAAGAGGATAAAATTGTTTTCCACTAAAGACTTTTTAAATTTTGTTTTGGCCGTGTGTGATTTGTGTGTATTCTCGTTTAACATTTTTCTAAAATCTCACCTGTGTTGTATCCCTGAAAAAGCATTTGTTATACTTCCTTACAGTGGAAACATAAATAGCAACATCATGGAACCTTAGGGTACACATTTTGCTCTTTGGCTACAATGAATGCACAGTGATTTGGTTAAAAGTTGGTGGAGTAACTTTAGTTTACATCAGCACTTAAGGCATTAGTTTGTCCATCAATAGAAAAAAGTGTGATTAGGGATGCAACAGCAGTATTTCACACTGGACTGCAATTACCAGAAATTACTGTCAATATATAATGAGATGACTCTTTTCCCCTATCTTCCAAAAGAAGTTTTAACAGTGACTTTTCAGGTCACTATTATTGGTGGCATTTGTCTACTCAAAAGGAATACTGATTTCTGGGTCTTTATTTTGTGTGTGTGTGTGTGTGTATGTGTGTATTTAAACAGTTTTTTATGATGGTATTTGGCACAGAAATGTTCTCCAAGCTCATGATCTGTTCCTATGTAAGGAACATCTAACAGCATGTTACTTCATGGATATCAGAAAAGTTCAGTTACAGGCAGCAGTTCCTAATGTACTATAATACAATTACATTTAGAGAAACTACAGCTATTTTCTGTTGTTCCCCTCTTACTTCCATGCACTCACATCATTTAGAAAAGGGAAAAAAAAAAAGCTTCACAAATCCTGAAAGTAAAACTACGCAACAACTGTGGTGGTGACAGCTTGCTATATATCTTGGCTGTATGTGTCACTAGAATTTTACTGGTTTCAAAAGTACAATTATGCAGTTATATATTTATATTAGCATGGTTTAGTTCAGTGAATATTTTGGGGAAGGACAGAAACATTCAGGGTAATTTTGAGGAAATTCCTGAAAGCAATTGGTAAGACTAACAGCAGCATATCCAAGAACCTTTCATGTAGAAAATGGAACTATTCTGCTTTACCTTAAATATGAGTTCTGGAATAAGCTTGAATGATTTGGGTACAAAGCCTTTATTCACACTTGTTTCTCTAAGTATACACAAACCCCATCAATTTTGCCATTTTGAAACTTACATTGGCTTCAGTTGTGAGTGGTGGAGTTGGTGGTAGATATTTTCTTTCAGTGATTTGCCATGTCTTACAAGCAGAAAAGTAGGAAGGCACAATCCTCCAAGTGGAATTTGTCTGGACAGCCAACCAAGGAGCAGGTTATACATGAACTGGAAGAGGGAAGGAGGAGGAGAAGAAAGTGATAACTTCGCAATCTTATCCGGAAAAAGAAAAATAGATCAATCTACAAGATGAAAGTGTTATTCCGTAACATTTAACCCATGACATCTTGAAAGGGATTAGTAAAAGCCTGCCATTTTATCAACAGCTTTGTTGGGGGAAAGAAAGAGTACTGTTTTGGAATTCTGAAATGAAATGCGATACTATCAGTTAAGTTTTATAATTAAATAATAAATTCCTCTTTATTTTGGAAAACATTCCAGACAAATCTATATATCCAAAGAGAACAAAGAAGCTACCCACTGTGACAGATACATAATTCATTACTAGTTTTTCTGCTGTCTGTATTTGAATCTTGTGGAACAGCTGTTTTCACTTTAACATCTGTTAGATGGTATCTGATTTGATTTTCCTGACACGCTGTTGCCTTTGCGAGTTAGAGTAAAGCAAAGCTGTGGGTGTGATGAACTTGCCTTTTTCTTCCTCTCTCTGTCTGGCCTACTGTTAATGGTTGTAAAGACAAATATGTTTGATTTGCTTTAACTTACTGTTTTGGATGCTGCAGTTTAGGTTTGTGGCATATTCAGAGTGCTTCCCATCTCTGTGTTCGGTGTTCCCTGAATGAAAGTCATCACTAGACTCCAACACAAGTATTGATTTGAAAGCCTCACTGGTAACTTGGTTTAATAAGCTGTCAGGACATTTGCTTTAGTTTTGGAACTGCACCAATACTACCAATGGTCTTTTGTTCATTGAAATGATTGTTGTAACTCACAAAAAAAAAAAACCCCAAAGCTAAAAGCCTGCCACCACACTGTGGAATCTCTAGGAAGATCGCTGATGTCCTCACACAAGAGCAACACTACTTTGGGGAAGGCTTATATTCTTCTGCCACTTTAAGGAAAGACTGTTCTTCTGAAGTACTTTTTGCCTGCTTTTTAGGCTGTTATGCACTTTCATGATTTCTTAACAAACTACTGTTAAAATGTACTGTAACATGGATTTTGATAAGCGCACATGTATTTAAACAATTCACTCAGCCTCAGGAAAGCTGGAAAAATTGGATACCTGTTTTGTATCTTGGTTAAAATGTTTGTTACCTGCATCCCTTCAGATGGCAAGATAATGTCTAGATCCTGCGAGTGTACCTATTTAAGATCTCAGTATAGACTGTAGAAGGAGGACAGTGTAATTTTGCTTTAGGGACAGAGAAAAGGGTGTCCTTCTCTTATTTTTCTTAGAGGTATATATATAGTCTGAATTGGAGTTTCAAAAGCAGAAAGCAGTAATAAACCCTATTTACTGTTCAGGAAAAGAAATGTTTTCTTTCATAACACTATCTGATTTCTATTTTCTTCCTTCTCCTTAAAGAGCGTGTGTGAAATAAGTGCAGAGGTATATGTAGGAAAAACTGTAAAATCTGCTGCTGTACATGTTTGCTACTTGACTGCATTTTCTGTTCCACTTTCATTTTACTCGTTTTGCTAAATATATTTTATATATTTTCCTTCCTGCTTCTTGTGATGGCAGAGTGGTTACATCTTTGGGGGGAAAAAAACAAAAACCATGACAAGGCTTTGGGGTCAGAAAATGCCATGAAGGTTGGACGTTACTGTGTATCTCAGGACATTTTTTGAGAGAACTGTGTAAGTCAGAAGCCATGGTATAATCTATGGGGATGTGAAAATATACAGAAGTATAGATACTGGTAATTCTGTTGAAGGGATTGGGTGGGTTGGATTTTTTTTTTTCCCGAATACTTGTGAAGTCTATTTAAAATGTCAGTACCACTAGGTGGTATTAAGTGACTAGTGGTCACTTATGTAGAGCATTTTTCTACCTGGAAGCTGTAGCCCTCTGTGGATCCTCTGTGGATTCCAAGGGATGTACAAAGCCTGGCAAAATAGAAAGAATTCATGGGGAGCCTGTTTATCACTGTCACGTTTCTAAGATTTCTATCTCCATAGAGAAAGAGTTAGGACTCCATGAACTACTTAAAGATGAAAGCTTGCTTCTGTACTTGAATTCATGGAGTGACTGCAAGCTTTTAAGAGGCTGACTGTCTGTGCTCCCATTGTGCCACAAGGTGTTGGGAAGCTGTGGTGTACCTGGCCAACACAGGTACCCCACGGGTTCCAACACACATTTGATTGTCCATCTGTAAGGGGAACAGCTTGGGAGTGAAAGTAAAAGTGCAGCAAGCTTTGCTTACTAGGAGGAGGTGTTGCAGGTTGTTTTCCAAGTAGAATATTTCCACTTTGCTATTTTTCATCATCAGAAGTAGGATTATGTTGTCATTAACTAGAAGTAATCCTTGTGTGGTTGTAAAGCATTGCATGCTTTGCTGCCTTCCAAATCAACGTGCACTTGATTTGCCAGCCCTAGACATGTTGAGAGTTTTGGAATTTTTTTTTTTTAAGTTGATGGAAGTTTTTTAGACTTAATGGCTGCAGGAAAGATTCTACAATTAGAATTTAATAATCTATTTTCTTATTAATTAAAGCTGATTATACTTTTTCATATGGCTATGGCTTGTGCTACAGTAAGAACAAAACTAGAATTTCATTACTAGAGAAAAAATATAACAGAGTAAAAATAAACACTCAACCCCCAAAACAGAAAAGCCTTGTGAGTAACAGTTGCTGTTGCTTTTCAGAGTAGAACTGCATTTTAAAACACTGTTTCTGATCCAGCAAATGCATTAGTGAAGAGGCAGTGATCTGTGTCATCAGGTTTGTCTCAAGGACACCAGTATCACTGCTATGTGACATGGGTCTGTCAGTGAAAGGATGGGAGATAGCTTAACTGGAAATACCTGTCTGCAAAAAATATTAGGGAGCAATAAAACCCAATTATTAATAAGAAATTTCTTTCAGGGTGCACTTTACAGGTATTCCTGTGTTTGTGATTCATTTGTCCTCACATCCCAAAGAAATTGCAGCAAGACATAACCTGGGTCTTTTCCTTCCTACAGGGTCACTTCAGCTCCTTTGGAGCTTTGCTTCTAGAACTGTCTTGTAACAGGATTCAGGCAAGGCATTGAGCTGTGTTTGCTGCCAACTAGTATCTGATATCATAACCTAAATAATGTAACCCTGCCCACCCCCAAGCCCCACACAGCCATGTGCCCTTATGTGATCTGTGTAACCTTTCTGGTGAAGCGGAATTGCTTGCCAAGGGGCAGTCTGCTGCTCTGGGAAATCTGGACTGTGTCATGTGTCATCCCAGTCTCCTTTCTACTTTCATCATCAGCCCCGTGCAAAATGTTTTTCATGTAAAATGCCTTACAAACCTGCATGAAATAGGAAAATTACTGAAGTGTCACTTCACTGTAGAACTTAAACCACCTTTCTTGCTGCACTCAGTAATGTTATGCAGGTATCAATAACAAGACAATTGTCCCTTTCCACAATGCAGGGAAAAGGGGTTGGTTTGTTTGTTTTAAACTACAGCAGTGGTGGTAGCATGAATAGGTATGGATGCCCTCCATATGTGACAGTCTTCCATGCTGGGATGAAGACTTTTTTTTGGCAAGAACTTTCAAAGATAAAGTGGGTAATGCACTGAATGCAAGATCCAGACTGCAAAGAAGTCTTTTAAACCCAACGAAAATGTCCACAGTTCTCTACTCTCATGAAAAGCCTTGTTTCCACATGAGGGAGGTTAAAAATATGGAGATCTGCAGGAAAGATCAGTCTATCCCCATATCCTATGGTGGCAAGAAAATTTTATTCTCTTCTGCTTATGTAAGCTGTGCTGAAAAAAATATTTTATCATTAATTTAGTTTTTCTGTCTTCCAAAGCATAGTTCTGCTCTGGTTGTTAATGCCCAGTGCTGAGCCCATGACTTCCTGTTCAGCCACAGTGAAATGTTGTGGCAGATGAAGACTGAGCAGGTTGTAGGTAAAACAGCAGTTTCTTACTCAGCTCACTGCTGATACAACTTCTTGCTCTGGAGAACATGAGGAGAGTGTGCTGTTGGGTTAAATAATCTGATGGGCAACCTCCTGTGTGTTGGTTTATAGGAGAGTCATTGATAGACAACACTGTGCACATGATTTTTACAAACATCAGACTTTATAAAGAAGGAATGAGAAAAATGGGTGAGCTTTTTGTTTTTGGGGCAGTGAGATCATCAGAGGTGCCAGACAAGCATGTTGTGCCTTCATATGAGAAACAGGAAAATGGGAAGTTTTTATAACCAAAGGGAAAAATACAGTGAATTAAATTTTTCCCCTCCACTTTATTGAGATCCCACTTGGAATACTGCTTCCAGCTCTGTCCCTAGCACAAGGACATTGTGCTGTTGGAGCAAATCCCAGGGAGGGACACCGGGATGATTAGAGGCAGGGAATATCTCTCACATGAGGGAAGGTTGAGACAACTGGGATTGTTCAGCCTGGAAAAGAAGGATTTGGGGTGACCTAATTGTGGTCTTCCAGTATCTGAAGGGAGCCTACAAAAACGATGAAGAGAACCTTTTCACACAGGTTTAGAGTGACAGGGCAAGGGGGAATGGCTTCAAACTGTAAGCAAGCAGGTTTAGATGAGGTATTAGAAAGGAATTCTTTACTGTGTCAGTGGTGAGGCACTGGAACAGGTTGCCCAGAGAAGCTGCGGATCATCTCTGAAAGTGTTCAGAGCCAGGCTGGATGGGGCTTGAAGGAACCTGGGATAGCAGAAGGTGTTCCTGGCAGTGGGGTTGAAACTAGGTGGTCTTTAAGGTCCCTTCCAACCCAAACCATTCTATGAGTTTATGAAGTTAAACAAGGAAGGTGTTTTAAAACTAGAAAGCATCTAAGGATCGGCTCGGCTTCTGTTTGTATACAACAAAGGGAGCTTGTTCCAGCCTGCTAACGCTAAACAGAAAGGGAAAGCCTGGACAAAACAGCCGGATGTAGAAACCCAGCTCGGAGCGCTGGGCTGCGGTGTAAGGCACAAGCTCGCGGCTCCTGAGCACTTGCCATCTCACTCGAGGGGTCCCCGTGCTCTCCAAGCCTGGCAGGCCGGCTGCCGGTGGCTGTGTGCTCCCTGCTCGGACTCCCGGAGCTCTCAGACGCCCCGGCACACGCGGAACGCCCCGCGGGCCGCGCTCAGCCCGCAGCGCTCCCGGGCTCCGCCGCGCCCGCCAGGGGGCGCCCCGCCGCCGCCGCCACCGGAGCGGGACCCCCGGGATGCGGGAGCGGGAGGGGAACGGGACGGGATGGGGCGGGGGGAGGGAATGGGAATGGGAATGGGAATGGGAGTGGGAATGGGAATGGGAATNCTGGGTGGGCTCTGGGTGCTCACAGTGAGAGCTGGCACCAGAGCTGCGAGGGGAACGGGAAGGCGGCATGGGGACAAGTAAACAGGTGGGTGGGGAAGGAGATAAACAGAGAAAAGGAGAGAGCCAGGAAGAGAAAGATGAAAGGGCTTGTAGCTCTGTGGCAGCACCGGGACGGGAGGGGGACAGGGAATGGGCGGCACCGGGAGGGGAACGGGATGGGACGGCGGGGATAAGAGGCTGTGCAGCACCAGGGAGTCTGCACGGAATCGGAGGACTGAGCGAAACACGGGGTGCGTGACACCGGCGGTCGGCACGGGGATATGGTGCTGCCACCCCGATGGGGCTTTAGGGGG
>VYXF01010291.1:543482-608340 GCA_013397295.1 Polioptila caerulea | reverse complement strand
CGTCATTTTAAGCAAAAGCTGAGTGGCATAACATGGGTTGATTTTGATATGGGAGGGGGAGTCTTTAAAAATCTGTCAGATTTCCCTTGTGCCCCCATCCCCGGGCATGGCGTGTGGGTGGGATAACAGCTGAGAGTTTTATTTTGTGAGATGTGCTGCGTGTCCTGATTTTTGACCATTGCTTTCCAGCGGTGTTTTAAGGCCCTGTGTGTCATGGACCAAGCAGGAGGATGCTGACCCTGTGGCAGGGCAGTGACCTTCGGCCGCCCCCCTCAGCCCTGCGAGGGATATGTGGATCGGGCTGAGGGCAGTGCACATGCTGGGAGCTGGGTGCTGCATGCAGGGCCGGGAGGGGTGTTGTGGCAGGTGGATCGGAGTGTGTGTGCACAGATGCAGGGCACGGATGTGGTACCTTGCATGGGAGCCAGATGTGTGCGCCTGTAGGTCCTGCTGGGTGTGCGTATGCATGGCAGAATGAGGCTCACACGGCTGCGGGCTGGGGGAAATGCTTCATTGAAGCAGGTGTGTGTGTGTGCCCCGTGTTTGTGGCTGTGTCCCATGGGCAGGAGCGGGTACTAATGCATGTTTGGCTTCTCTAGAGAGGCCCCCACGTGTTTGCCCCCCGGGCTGGCTGCTGACAGTGGGCTGAAAATAGCTGCACTGCCAGAGGTGTTGGCTGTTTTGGGGGGGAACAATGCCAGGGAGGGGTGTTGGTGATGGGAGCAAAAGTTTCATCTCGGCGAGGAGTATGTTGGTAGTTGTACTCCTGTAGTTTTGTCTGTGGCAGCTGGCTGGGATGAGTCGTCTGTCAGTGGATGCTGTTGCTTTGTTTCTCTGCCAGAGTGTCCTTCACTTCTGTCACAGCAAGCCCACAATCATCAGCCTGGTCATCTGCTGACCTGTGCACCCCAACTTTGTCCCACCAGGGTGAGCATAGTGGGTTTTGGAGCTTTCTCCCTGTTGAAGCTGGAAGCTGAAGTTGCATGGGAGCACCTGTGGTGTAATTAGCATCAAGGTGCGGATGGATATTCCAGGAGACATCTTCAGTTTCACGGGAGTAGCTGCCTTAGCCTTATACAGAGCGAGCTCTGTATAATAAAGTCATTTGTGTGGTGCTCTGTGTTACTGGCACGAGCACACCTTTACTAGTTCCTGGTGTAAAGTGGCTTTTAGCTATCTCTAGAAATTCTTGCCTGGGGTTTGTTTTCAAGCCTTTAGTTCCTATAAAACTGAGTGGTGTTGAAGTGACACCTAGTTTGTGATAAGTACTGTGGAGTCGGTGTGAACAATAGGACATTATAGCCCTCCCTCTAAACTGTTAGATTAATATGCAAAGATAATGCTTACAGAAAGGAGAGAAGAAAATAAATCATCAGTGAGAATGACATTGTCCTAAGGAGTGATCCAAAACATGTTTAAAGAGAGGAGTGGTCTTTGTTAGCACTGCACCTATCTAAGCTTAGCACAGAATTCTAAACTCCTGTGCCAGACAAACTATGTGTCCCTCCATAAATGCAAACGACTATTTCTCTGTGCATCTCAGAAAAGAGTTTATATCACTAGGGTGAGATTTATCCCACTGTTAAGTGCAAGTGATCTCAATAACTCCATCTGCCTAGAATGGAGCAACTTTTTGTAGATTAAAGCTTTCCTGTGACAGTGACTAATGTATTTACTTTAAAAAATAGGTTCGTTGTATGATTTTATAATTGGTCATAGTATCATGCTGTCACCAAGATTTAATTATAGCAATTATCAGTACAGAAGTGTTTAGTGAAGGGGTTGAAAACGATTGTGCTGTTGTTCTGAATCTCTCACTGTTCAATTGATCCTCTTTTTAGCAAAGGAGGATGTTTTTGTCTTAACAACTTACAGATCACCTTCAGAAGCTGGGCTGTTGGCTTCAGTTGACTGAAAAATACATAGCCTTTAAAATCCACCCTGCTGTGGGTGCCTACACCAGAGGGGCAGCCTGGAAGAGTATCCTCATAGAAATGGTGTAGTCACCAATTCATGAGAACTTTGGGCAGTCTGTTTATTTGGATTTTTTTGTTAAGGTCTTTGTGCAGGTGACTTCACAGTTACCTTTAATTACCTATAACTATTATCTTACATAGTTATATATATATAGTTATAATTACCAAACAGTATTATCTGTCTATAGTTATCTATAGTACCTATAGTTATCTATAGTTACCTATCTATAGTTCTCTGTGATTAAGTTCTGATGAGTTTTATGCTGAGGTCCCATCTAATGAAGGGAGCTATAATAATATAATCTATATTTAGTATGATCCAAAACCTATCAGCTTTGACAAGCCTAACTTCTGGGAAGTTTTCAGTTAGTGCCAAGAACTTCCAGGACTTCTCTGGGATTACATGCAGTTTGCAGAATGATCGTTGAGACTAGTGGTGAAGTCTGGATATGTCTACTTAAACTGGAAATCTGGGTTTGACTGTACTTTTTCTTAGAGTCATCAAAATAGAAAGCTGAAATGCAAAGTGATTGCATTTTGCAGGAAGCAACTTGTCCAAGCTTGCAAATTTCGAAAGAAAAGTGCCTGTTTAAGTTTTTGAAACACAAGTATGAATTTGTAGATACATACCTTTTAAGACTGAAGAGGCATTCGATTTCTGCACAGAAAGGAGAAATGGATTTACTATTGTTTTTCACAACCATGTGATGTTCTTTAGTTGGATAAGAGCATATACAACCATCCTAAAAATTGACTTACTGCTTGAGAATCCACTGCTGCCCCATAACAAGCACCCGTTCCACTCCCATTGACTGCTGGAGTTGCATGAGGGTGATTCTGGGTGGAATTACAGTTTCTATAGGCGTATCTGAAATCTTAGTTATATTGGCAGTTAATCAACTGAAACTTATTATTGTCATTTTTTCGCTCTAGCCATGAACTTAATCCAGATATCTAATCACAACTTGGCAAAAAAAAAACAGGAAAAAAAAGTCACATTTATTTGATTAGAGATCTTCAATATAAATATTTGAAATTTGGAGCAACATTGCTTTTTCAAAGCAGACATCTTACATGCTGCAAATATTTATACACTTCATTGCTAGTATAAAGCTGTTCTGACTCAGACACTGAGGGCAAAATTCTGTTTTTCAGTCACCCACTGCACGGAAACTCTGTACAGTACTTGGGAGTTAGAACAACTTTACAGACAGCAATATTTCTTGGTTGCCACTTCTGTGTTAAAAGTAAATGAAACTTCCTCTCTTTTTCCAGCAGGAACGATTTTAGTAAATATTATGTTAGTGAGCCCGCATTAAAACTTGCGAGTGGATTATGGGCCAGGTAGTTAACACTGCCACGGCTTTCATTAGGATGATGACTTCATTACAAATGTTTACTTTCATTACCTAACTGTTAGTCAGCAAATGTTTGGTCTCCTGATCTGCTGAACCTGCTTTGCCATTTGAAGCCAGTGAGCTCTCTATTTTTTGGTGTGATGGTTACTCAACGCGGGTTGTTCATTTTTTGGTGTTGTTTACATCTTGGTGGTCTGCAGAGGCCCATCAGCGTTGTCACACACTTGGTGTTAGCAGTTTCTCCTTGCATTCCTGAAACTGCGTTACGGGAGCAGCGCTTGTGCAGAGGAGCGTGGGGCATTAAGTGTTACGAGATTAAATTAGCACGTGGATGGACAGAACCTGCATCTCATGAGCTGCTACCAATACTGTTTATTGCCTAATGAATTGTAGCAGGTCTCATAGCAGTAGCACACATCTGCTGTAAGTTGTTTATTTACCACTCCCAAGTTGTGAGCTAACACTGCACAGAGTGTCCATGGCAGGGACACTGGGACAGGGGCTGCTGAAGACAGGTCTATAAACTGTTTCCAGTCATGGAAGAACAGGGGCTCTTTCCTGTGGGTTCAAGACTGCTTACCTTCTGAGGACTACTTAAAATTCATTTTTGCTAACCTTTCATTTAAGTGATTGCTTATGGAAAAGAATTAAATTTTTATCAGCAGGATATTGTGACACTTAGCGCTTGTTCAACAAAATCCACATTTCATTATGGGTTGTTGCAGAAGCTGTAGGCCTGGCATTACTGTTGTACCATTTTGCTAAACCCGAGGTAACTTTAGTAGGGTGTCTCTGAATTTACAGCCCTGGATGTGGGGATGAATTTAGCACACAGCACTTAGCTCCTAATTAAAGCTTATAGTATTACATCTGTAATCAGGGCACTCTTAGAATCTCTAAGAAATTACTTTTTCCTTTGTCTACTCTTCTCCCTTTTCTTTCTTGCCATCTCACTGTATGGTGTTGGGAGCTTGCTTCTCCATGTTGGGGCTGTCATATTTATATCCCAAAGGAAATGCTTTCCAGCAGTGTACTTCAAATTGCAAAGTAGAAGAATTTTGTGGGTCCCTAAATCTTTAAGGCTGGTTTCTAAAATGATCTAGCTTTTAATCTTCTTTTCAAAGTAAAACAAAAACTACAAAGCATATGTAATTACAATTTGTAGCTATTTTTAGACTCCTGACATGTTTCATTTATAGTATAATGATAAAAACAAATAGCACAGAGGCTAGACAGACAATTTTCAAACCAACAGCATCCGCTTCAGCTACCCTGTGTGTATTTCATACGTGTTTCCTTTGGTTCTTTTTTTTTGTTCTTTTTTGACTGGGAGTGTACCGAAACTGTATCTCTCAGTATGTGCTGGGGGGTGCAGAGAAAACGAGAGCTCTGTCTGTCGGGCAGGTCCTGTTGTGAGTGTTTGCTGAAAACCGGATCGTGTGTCAGTGAGTTTTAACGTACTGCACACACACACACAGACACACACGCACGCATGCTTTGCTTTTCCGGCAGGTATAATAAAGGAAGAACGGTGAGTTGGCTCGTCACTCTTTTTACACTGCATAGAAATGCTTGTGTTGGCTTATTACGGGGATGAAGCTGAATGAATAGTAATTTTTCCTTGTCTTTTTTAAAAAGATGGTGAGCAGGGAAGTGGTGTTAGTTTTCAGTAAAGAAAGAGGGAGAGAAGCTGGTGGGAATTGAGGTGTTCTAGTCACAATTGTAGCCTAATTTTAAAATGGTCACGTTTACTTATTTAAAAATAGATTTGGGAATGAAATTAGCCATGTTCTTTGTTTTTAAAAGGGTAACGTGTGCACACTCACCATATGGTAGCATTTAACCCATATTGTATGAGCTGACAACAAGTCACATTTATTCTCTGATTTATTTCAGTGTTTCAGAATGTTCTTTTTCTGAAATTTAGAACAATAAAAGATGCATTTAGGATTGTGCAATGTAATTGTCTGTAGCTGTTTTGCCTCATTGTTACAATGATACCAGGTTCATGAGTAAGCAATATTTTTCCCTTCTGAAATAATTTCCTTAAGAAATAGTCGTCCTCTGAATGTTGAAATGGTTTGCAGGAAGAGTTATGAACAATAGCCAGTGACACGGTGTGTTGTAAAGGATTGCGGGGCGAGGTGTTACAGTCTCTGCTGGCTGAAACTAGAGCTGCTCCTTTGATGGTTGGGTATGTGCTTGCAAAGTCTTTCTCTTCCCCCCCCCCCACCCCCAGTCTTTACACAGAGGTTCCTTAGTTGTCTATTTTAATGGATGCATTCTGGCTTCCTTTGTGGTAGACTGTGAGGCACCTGTATTGGTGAGCTGGTGGCAGTATTGGCAGCCACAAGTATGATAAAACTATGAATCAGGCGACTTAAGGACTGACTTAAACTATGCAATTAGGGAAATAAGATACCTTATTTTCCCTTCGGATTTGGATTTCCCTGAGAGTTGTATTTTTAGGCTTTGTTTCCCCTGTGCCATGCTATTTATGCATATCTTTGGGGTTCCAGGAGATGAGGCTTTATTGCAAAGTCCCAAAGTGTGCAGTAAATAGGAGTTAGCCCCATACGGTGCGTTGCGTGAGAACTTTCAAAAGTCGGTGGCACTCCTCACTGAGGTACCAGTTGCTCACCATCTGTCTCTTAAAGTAATTTCTTTTAACCTTGGGACTTTAAAATATTTCAACAAGGTTATTCATGTGTTTGTGTGAAGTGTCTATAAGTGTACCGAAAAACTGCTAAGCTTCTAATTTCAACGTGGTGTTTGAATACTAATGTATACCAATTAGGAATGGCTGACGCTGTAATTTATAGAAGTTGAAAGGAGCATTAAACACCACCCTTCCAACACTAAATACAGCTTTTCCTCCTGTGTGTAGCTGCTTATGTGAAACCAAGGCTCTGTCTTCCAGATTGTTGTGCTAGCACGTTATACATCCTTGGATAAACTGCCAGGCTCATGTATTATCACATCAGTCCCTTTGGAACATCCTGTGTGTAACTGTACCTTTAGCTGATTAACACAATGCTTTCTTGGTACTGTTTTTGATGGCTCTGTGAATGCTTAAGACCTTTTTTAAAAGAGTGTTTTCATCACTAAAGAGAAAAGCTGTATGAAATCTATAAATACTTACTTTAATTAGATTTGCTCTGTTTGTCTCTATTTTTTCTTTCCCTCCAGATAAATTTTACCTCAGTAATGAATGCTGTGATCTTCAATGCATAATTTATATTGACATTAATAATGGTAGTTGGAGAATATTTTAATGCCAGTTTGAGAAAACATGACAATTTATGTTGATAACCTTGGTCCCATTAAATTAGAACAGATTTTATTAGAGAGCTGTGGCTATCAGTGGTATGATGAAAAAACCCACTTCTTTTCATTGTGGCAAGCATATTGGAGAGTTCATCTTATCATGAGCGGTACATACCAGGTGTCAAGTGACATGCCAGACACACAGCTTTGCTTCTGAGTGACTCTTTCCAATTAGAAAGTAATGGCTTTAACGGGATCAACCAAGTAATCGGAGTCTGTCAGTTCCCCAGTGCCAGGAGGTGTATATTTGCAAATGTTATTTATTTATCTGCTTTTTAATGAGTTGCAAAATTGTTGTTAACCTTGAGTAAATTTGGAGGGTGGTGGAAATACTATGTGGAAATTGTGGGATTAATGGTTTAGCAGTTGGGATTAAAAATAGTCTCAGCAAATTACCCTGTTGATACTGAAGCCAGAATCTGTTAATGGGGTTACAAGCAGATTGGTTTATCAGTCATTTATTTTCTAGGTTGATTAGGGATTATAGGTTGCCATCACAAAAGTAAGCAGTGCAAAAGGCCAGAATTGCTAGTATTTCACTTCAAAGTTTCGTACACTTAAAAGGAGGATGTCTGGAGCTCGAAAGTGGTTTCTAGATTGTGGGCAGCCTTTCCCCTCAGATTTTTATATTGTGAAGTAGATGTCTGAGGAGCCTGGGTCTTGTAAAGGGATGGTTTGGCTTGTAAAAAGTCAGAAAAATGGTACGAAACAGTAATCTGTGAAATTCGTGCATGTCACTAAGAAAATTTTAAATGCCTGCTGCTGTATTGCTTCCTGTTGTGTCTCCTGTTTCAGTGCAGAACCCAAGGCATTTCTTACACACAGCAATGCATATGATGTGCAGTCTGTGCAATAGACTGATGGCTTTTGTGTGTCCTGTTCTAACCTGCAAACAGACTATGTACCTCTGCATAACAAAATCCTTTAACTGCCACCTGTTCATTGCATACCACACATACGTCTCTGAGGCATCCCCTCTGAGTCCTCATAAAAAGATGACACCCATGATGGAACCCTTTAGATAATAATCTTATCTTTTGCTATCTAGCTCAGGAGATGCTGTGACTTTCACACTCTTAGCTACCTTGTCCTGATGTACAGCTTGGGATAACATAGTGACATTTATTTGGCTTTTCAATACTTGCTAAGTCAAATGCAGTGAAATAGCAGGTGAACGTTTCTGCAACTTTTTAGCTAGATGTGAAGCACTGCGCAAGATTGGTGGAGAGACCTGTAATTATTTTTGTGTCCTTGGCTCTGACAGAAGATAAGGAAGAGAACAAGAAGTTCAAGAAGAGAAATGCTGACTTGGTTTGTTAAGGGAGTGGAAGATAGAAGCTTAAAAGGAATTCTCTGGGGACTGGCTGATCTGGCAGGCCAGCAAATCGGAAGGAAATGGGGACCTTGACATGTAAGAGATCAAGCTAATTCCTTACCCTTCTAAAGACTAGGTCTTCTTCTGTCCTTGCAGAAAGCTTGTCCAAGCTTTCTGCAGGTTCTAAGACTAATATCTGAGGATCAAGACTTGTATCACCAGACTAAGAGGAAGACAGATAGTTATCTGCTTAATGTGGTTCTTCTGTGAGTTCTGTGCTCCTGAAGGTTGGGAGAGAGAGTGTAATGGACTTGAAGGATAAGCAGCCCAGGGCAGTGACAGGGTCAAGAAATCTGTTTGAAGCCTTTTCTCCTGCAGTTCAGTTAGCACACCAGCGCTACACTAATGTGTGCTGGTACTACACACTACTCTGGAGTGTGTAGGGAGCCTAAAGCTGTTCTGCTGCCTCAGTGGGATTGGGAATGCTGCCCTCTGAGTTGGTACTTTCTCTGAACAGAGAAAAAAACTCATCAGTCTCTGTCATCTGTGAGCTGTGATGGAAGGAGAACACTATCTCTTAAACTAAACTCTCTTCAACATGTAAGAAAAAGGACAAGATGATGAGAGTTGAGAGTCTATCAGCTAAGAAGATGCTAGACATGAGACAGATTTTTGTTTTCTTAAACACCCAGTTTATTCTGCTTTACTAATTGTATTTTACACTTTGAAGAAGATAACAGTATTTGAAAGGCTAAAATCTCAGTTTCTCATTCTAATATGCAAAATGAAGTTTTGAACTTGAATCTTTTAAAAAGAAAGTACCTGTGTAGGTATAGCAGTACGTGAACACAGGGAAATAATTTTGCGGATGAATAATAAAAGTGCTCTTCACACAGTCCTGCTTTTTTCCTCCCATGCAGTTAGGGTCTAATGGATTTTGCCCAGCATAACTCAATTATTGTGGAATCTTACAGCAGCTGTGTGAAGTTTGTTGAAGACCAGGTAGCCAGAATTACTGCTTGTGTAATTCCACCCACAAGTAAGGTAATTACACCTGGTGTTGGGGATAGCGGAGCTATGCCAATATGAGCTGATTCACTTGTAAAGATCTCTCAGCCGTTTCACGTCTGGCATCAGTGTCAGTCTCTTTGCTCAGAAGTGATGAAGAGCTGGTGCAAGCAGCAGGCACAGCAAAAGCTGGAGGAGAAGAAAACAGGGTGTGATGAGCTGAATGTAGCCTTAAAGGAAAAAAGACTAACAAGTTCATACAGAAATAAGGAGGAGGAAATGGGTGTTTGGAGGAGCTGTGGGTGTCCAGGAAGACTGTTGAAAGTGGAGAACTGCTCTCCCCTGTACCTAGGGACGCTGAGTTTCTGTAGGTGGGTGTCTTTCTTTCATCAGAAATCACCATGACAGGAATGTGTAGTTATCTGTGTTAAGGTCGTAAAAGAATTGTTGCCTTTTGGTGATGTTTTTCTTCACGAGTGGTGAGGCTGAAGTGGTGGCCAGAGCTCCCCTGGCCATCATGTCCCTGTACTGTGTTGCTGGGTGTCGCTGTCTGGGATGTGTCAATGGGGTCTGACTGAGATTTGTTTAATTTCCTGTTTCATTGGTCTGCTGGGTTGTCTCTGCCATCCTGCAGCAGCACTAGAACGAGATGGGGTGTGTGCAGAGCTGTGTAGGAGCAGGATGTGGGAGATGCCTCGTGTTTCATCTGGTGTCTAGCACGTGCAGTCCTGCTTCATCACAAGGAGCCCTGGGAGAAATTAGAGTGGTGGTGGTTATGGAGAGGTTGGCTGAGCACGTGTGTTTGCATGTGTGTAAGGTAACTGAGTTTTTCTTCTGTGTAGTTTCTTGAAGAGACTTAAGACTTGGTTTTACTGCACAAATCACCCTTTATTGTAGACTCCTTTCCTGTCTCTTGTCCTCCAGGCATACTTTGCTCTGCAGTCCTTCTTCCTGGCTGTTGCGCAGTTCAGAACTTGAGCTGGTGTTAGCACTCAGGACTTGAAGGTGGCAGAGAGACTTGGGGTGAGTGGGTGGATGTGGCATGCTGAGCATAAGAGTTTTTGGAGGAGGAATATGAAGTGGAGCAGGTTTGTGTTCAGAATGAAAACAGGAGTGATCCAGGTGTTGCAAGGGGCCTGTGAGAAGGATGAAGCTATGCTGAAAAACTAGGCTGTTGGCACAGAAGGGTTGGGAGGATGTGAGGCACGATGTGAACAGCCACCTAAGACTTACTAATTTTTAGCACTGGTAGCAAACTTCCTTAAAAAAGAAATTGCTGTTAATGAATAGAATTTGTTAGGACTAGCTGAGTTTGTGAAAGATGTGTCAGCAAAAACAGCCATGAAAAGAAAAAGCACTTTGGAAGTCTGTTGTTCATTCCCTGTCTTTTCTCTGAATACTCTCATGAATCTGTCCTGAAAACACATTTTCTAGACATGACTTTTACTGCTGCAGCCTTAACTCTGATGACTTTTGCAAAGAATGTGCTGGGTATAATGTTTCTACTCTCTTAAAAAGAAGTAGTAGCTTTATGTTTTTAGCATTATAAAGGAGATAAAATGAGGGCTTGCAACAGTTCCTTTTCCAGGCTCCTGTAGCTCTGATCAGTTCCTTATGCTGACAGTCATCCTCTGCATCAAACCACAACATGATGGTCAGGTAAAGGTGCATGGGAACACAGCAGTCATCTGTTTTTATCTGACACAAAGCGGTTTAGGCTTACAGAAGATTATGATTTATCAAGAGAGTATAATTATAACCTGTTGTCATATGGTGGCACCCAGTAGCAATGATGATCTGTTGCTGCTGTTCTGGGGTGTGTACGAACACACAGTAAGGATAACTTCCAGGACTTGATTGTATCTCCTTTGTGTACATGTGGTTGTATGGATCCATTAAGGGGTCATTAAAGTTCTCCAAGGCATATCTGCTGTCAAATTAAATGCTAGTAAATGTCTGTCAATTATCACGGTCCTCTTCACAATGATAAGTTATTAGAATTAAATTTACTGTGCATTTTACTACAGTGGGGGGAAGCCACCTTTGGTGTTTGATCCTCATCTGGCATTTGAATGTATATGTATAATACAAGGCAAAAATTCGGCCACAGTCTTTCTGGTACTGAAGGCTGCCTAGGTGGTGATGCTGTGAAAATGTCCTCTGCTCTCCTCTGAGCTCAGCTGGTTTCTGTGCAGAAACTGGTCCGGCCACAGGCTTGCAGGAAAACAGCACCATGGGGCTCTGATTCTCTGTCACACCATGGTTGCCTGGAAATGTGGTCAATGCCAGTGTCCCTGGGTCATTCCAGAAATTAACCTGCCAGCTACCTGAAAAGTATTAGGATGGTTCTTTAGCCTCTCTTTGTGTCCATTACAGTGGGGTATTAGGGAAGTCACATAAGAGATCAGTGACCAAGGAGGAAAAGGTTTAGTATGCCATATAGCATGTGTATAATCATGTGTGTACAGCTCTCTTCCCTGGGAAAAGTATTGTGTATGGAATTCTCCTTCATTGCAAAGATACTTTCCTTTTTCAAACAGCAGCAGCAACTTTCTGGTTTTGGTAATTCAGCCTACTAGTAAGAGCTAGTAAATATGTAAATGTAAATATGCATAGTAAACATGCACAGATGTGAAGCTTACTTTTATGTATTTCCAGAGCAGTGCAACAGGAAGTGAATTGCTGTCACATCCCATGGACATGTAAATGCCATTGTAATTTCTTCTAGACACTGGTCAGAAAAAGATATATATTCCATCACTTTAGGACGTTGCATCAGCTTGGCCCCCAGAGGCTAAACATTGCTCAGTTACTGTGCATTTTGGTGGTTTTTGCTAGTGTAAATACACATCAGCATATGTTAGACTGGAGCTTGGCATTAGGGGTGCTGAATATGGTCTGTGGCGTAGAAAGCGGAGCAGGACGTAAGGAACTGGGCTGGTGGAAGGAGATGTGCTCGTGGCATCTGTTTTGTGCCTCTTGAATACTTGATTCCAGCCCTGTATTCCCTGAGTCATGTTAATCCTAGTATCGGTAGGAACTGCCTACGCCCAGGTTATTTCTACCTTGAGGTCATGGCATTGGGTCATTATCTCACTTTCTGACTGTAAGCCATACTGCCTTGTAGGTTGATGATGAATTCATGGCTTTTAGGGAGTCATGTCTGCTCCTGTGCATGTGCACACACACACCCCCCCACTACAAAACAGCAACTTCAAAGCCCTCACTGGGTAATCTTCACTGACATCAGTGAGCACTTCTTACTCACCTGAGGAGCCTCGCTGACTTGAGAGGTACTTTCTCGTGAGTAGGAGTTTGCTGGTGTTAGCAGTGGTGGCCCAGGCTGCCCCCAGAGGGTGATGGTGTGACTCAGTCACCCTAAGTTTGGCATTGCCTGGGCATAGGCACATACACACACGTGCACAAAGGAAAAACAAAGAAAAGAAAAAAAGGTGTTGGTGTTACCTGGCCAGCATTTGAAAAAAAAAGAATTTGTTGATTTCGTGTCTGTTGTTCACGCTGCTTAAAGTCAGGCAAACAGAGTATCTGCAGCCCTGTAGGTAAAAGTGCCTCCTTGGCTGCACATAATGATATGGAACGTTTTGTGTTCATGGTAGTGCAACGTGATGTGCTTCTGTCCCCTTGCCTCCTTTGTGACACTGTTGACTGGATTCTCCTCAACTCTTCACCATCTCTACCCACACATGTGGAGAGTTCAGGGGTTTAGGATGGGCCAGTTTGATTCTCTGTTTATACAGGACATGGACCTGCATGCTCTGAATATATTTCTTTAAACAACAGGTCAGTTGTTAACAGAAAACAGTACATGCCTTGCTGGGTAATGGGAAAACGAAGGCAGTATTGTCATGATGATGGCTTTAGAAACAGAGATTGTCTTCTGTGGTTCCTCAAGTACGACAGAAGACACCTAGCTAAGTACTGCTGAAAAAGGTGCTTGCTAGAATAGTAGTAAGTGTATGATGAACTTAACGCCAAAGATAACAATAATAGAGTGACTTCAGAATCCTGTTGTCATTCAGTATTTCTGCTTCTTTTGTCTTGGTAAAGAGCAGATTTTTTTTTTCCTCCTCCTATTTCCAGTTTTGCAGAAGGTGGTTATCTGTAGTCCTCTATAGTTTTGAGGCTGTATATTAGCAGGCATCATATTATTAACCCTTGCAAGTCAGTGTTGATTCTTTGTAGTATAAACATAGTATATGCCTATACATGTGGAAACGAAAGTCAGAGATTTATTTTAAAGCTTTAAAGGTGAGTGTGTTGTGTTGGCAAGAAGCAAAGTGTACCCTAAGGCATCCTTACATTGCCAGTTGGGATTTAAGATTTTATGCTAGTAAATTTTATTGTCTAGGTTAAAAGCCAAATTCATTCAATCAAATTAATCTCTAGTTCTTTTCCAGTATGGCAGAGTTTAACCAGGGACAAATGCAGCTGTTTGGTTAAACATTAAAAGATGCTGTTGATTTGATATTTTTTTAACTAGTATTAGAGTGAGCTCAAAATGAAAAGAGGTTTTGAAGTTTTTGCATGGGGCTGTCACGCTACCAATAATAAAATGGTTATTTATTTATTTATTTATTTATTTATTTAATCAACATGCTTGCCATGAGTACAAAGCATATAATTTATCACTCCTCCTTGGTCTGGCAAGCTGACCCCTGTAGGTGGATGCTGGTGGCCACTTGGAAGTCTGTTGAACTGACTGCAAAGATTTGATCGCGTGGGTCAGTCTGTACAACTTGGGGTTTAGTTTCAGAGACAATGATTCACTATTGCCTAACTTTGGAGCTCATATAATTGCTTTGCTATCAGTGCTTCTTTTTGAAGTGTTCCTAACTAGTGTGTAAAAACAAGTAGTTTATGTTAAATGGCAGGAGAAACAGTTTGTCTACTGCATGAAACCACTGTGTTTATGTATCAGTGTAATGCGTGTAATCCATCCACAAGTTTATGCATTCCGTGTTCTCCTGGAAGTGTCAGAGATACACAGTGCCCCCGAGCACTAGATTTAGCATTTGATGCTCAGATGTAGTTTTCAGATCTCTGAAGTGTCTTCATCCTTACAGCTCCCCACTGGCTGTGTTTTTCAAGACGCTGAGGAGCTTGGTACTCTTCCTGAGTCAGCTGTGATTTATGCTCAGTCAGAAAGGACTGAGGCAGCCCATTGAAGTTACGCTAAGGGAGGCTGTCATCATCAGCATGATTAAAAAGCCTCGTTGGGCATATGATGCAATACCAGTGTGCAGGATAGCCACCAGTGTGCGGGGTAGCACTGCTGCAGGTCGAGGGCTCTGGCCCCAGGTACTTGAAGCATGGCAGAGCCACAGGTGCAAAGTCAGAATGAGAAGGAGCAGGCAGGAACGGTTGTTCCTTTGGATTTTTCTCTGAGCAGTGAGGGGAATGTGAAAGAAGGTTTAGGAAGGCAAAAATACCAACTTGTATATGTGGAAAACAGCTCAATAAATGCAGTGCTGACATAGCATAGGTGAGATCTTGTTGCCCGGTTGCTCCACGTGCCCCCATGTGACAGCTGGGGCGGTTGAGCAGGGTGACATGTATCTGCTCCCCTCTGCAAGTTTTCATGTTGCAACTCCTGTACGGATGTCTTCTGGCCAAAAGCTTCTTTCAGGCATCACTTTAGGAAGCATGTTTTGACACTGCCTGCTTGCATATGTGCTTAGAGGGAGTCACTGCAGGTGTCACTGCAAAGACAACTCTTCTCTCGTGTGTAGTTGAAAGGTTGCAAAGCAAAGAAGTCAGTGAGAATTACTTAGTTTTCTTTGAAAAAACCAAACCCTAACTCTTCCTCATTAAAATTGCATGAATTTAACAAAAATATATATCAACATTGAATATATCTGGGAGGAGGTGATTAGTTTTGATGTGAGACATTGGGTTTAGTACACTCCAGATCAAGGATTTGTAAAGTATTGCAAGTATAAAAGGTGTTGAGTAAACCAAAATGGTGTTCGAATTTATTAATTTTTTAAAAGTTATTCTAAGCACATCAGTATATGCATCTGGGGGCAGAGATGGCCCTTCATTGTGACTGTTTGTGGAGAGCGCGTCTTAACAAGAGATACTGGCCTGAGTGGGTTTCTCAGCCTGCTCTACCCCTTAACCTCTTCCTTCAGAGGGAAGGTTTGGAAGGTTTGGTATGGAATGGCTGACTCACTATTGAGAGGAGTGGTTTTTTGAGTTTCTTTTTGGATTTAATCCGTGTGCCTTTTTTTTTTTTTTTTTTTTTTGGGTCGTTGTGTCACTGACATAGGTGAAAACCAGGTCTGCTGAGAAACATCATTAACACGCTAGATGTCCTAAGTAACTTTGCCAGGGTGAGGAGGAAGGGATTGGGTTGGGATGTAGCAATCGTGAAGCATGCTGAAGTGTGGTAAGAGCAACTGCATGCAGTCACCGGGGTGCAGTCAGATGTGAGTGAGCTGTGCTTCGTAACTCTTCCTGTAGTTACTGACAGGTGAGACATCCTGCCGTGTAGCAGGCATCTGCATGTTTAAGCCAGGTCATACAGTACCTGATCTTACAGATTTACTAATCTGGGGTGGTGGCACAGAATAACAAAAAGAGATTCCATCCTACTTCAGATTAATGAGATCTGTCTCTTAAAGCAGGGGGTTTAAGATGTAATTGCTCTGTATTTATATAACAATCACTTGTTGTGGTGTAAGTGAGGTAGCTTATATAAACTTTTCTTTAGGATTGTTTTTGTTACTGTGCATGAAAAGTTGATTTATTTTTCTTTTAAATAAGATTTGAAGGTAAGATGAAGCTATTTTTTTCCCCTGCACACTGAATGTAACCACTGCAGTGGTGTAAATTGCAACAAAGGTATTGTTGCCTTATGTAGATTCAACAGCATGGAGCTTCTGCCTTGTGCTGTATGGATCTCCTCTTCTCTCAAGGCCAGTGGGCCAGACTTCCTGAGCAGCCAAATCTCATAAGAAAGAGCTCCTGTCTCTCGTGTCATGGTGTCTGTCTGTGTCATAGCAGCTGTGCAGTGGACGGGTAGGGGTGGAAGAGGTGGAGACATGAGGGCAGGGATATAGCCTGGAGGTGTTGGCTCACCTCCATGGAATCATTGAGACATTTTTGTTTGAGTTGGGGAGTGCTTTGAAGTCCTCTGGTAGAAAGCCTGCCTCCTTGCCCTTGTCTTCGCTTTCAGGTGGGTAGATTTTCTACCTACACTTTACCAGAAGTGTAGGTTTAGCTGCCTATGCTTTACAAGAACAAAATGTTTCCTGTGTCAAACAGAAATTGCATGCAGAAACCCATGTTTGATTTCTCAATTTTGAGTCTCTCTTTTCTTACAGAAGAATGGTTTTGCTGCATCGTTTTGTTCGATTTGTTAAGTTTTAATTCAAATTGTGCTTTTCAAGACCATGTAAAGTATTTAAGTCATTGTCTTGGCCAGAAGACCTGGGGGAGCTGGGATGTAGAAGGGAAGAGAAAACAAAAGTACCTGTTCAGTTAAAAATGCTGATGCAGATTAAGGAACCTGTAGCATTTTAATGCCAAAACTCAAACAGCAGTTTCAGTTCAACTGTTGACTGACACAATCATTGCCCCTGTTGCAGCATCTGAGTAACTGTGAGGAAATACCTGAGTATCTCCTGGTTGCTGATGGTGTCTTGGTGACCTCACGCAGTGATGTGTGGTTTTCTCCCACTGGTGCCTGAACACACGCTGCTGCCGGGGCTTTCTTCAGCGGACAGGAGCGAGCACTGGGCTTCATCTCTGTGCTGCTGCCTATCCTCGGTTGAAACTGTTGTTGCCTGCTCTTGGTGCATGGAAGCATATTCCTGAATGTGGAACGCTGGCATCTTACTCTTCAGCTAGGAGTGAAAGCAGCCCTGTTGACCTTAGGCTTGCAAGAGTCACTATCCTAGTGGGTTTTACGCTGTCCTAGTGGGTTTTACGCTATCCTAGTGGGTTTTACGGGGTTTCCTTCTTCTGCTTCTGTTAGTTTTTCAGTAATTGAAACTTGCCACTGTTTGAATATTGAGAGTGAAATTCTAATTGCTAAATAAAACTTAAGTTACTTGTATAAATTATGAGGAAATAAGTTAACAGCTTTGTGTTTCTTACTGTTCTGGTTATGCCTACTAGGAAACTATAAGGAAATATATGAAGCTGTCAAGGCTGCAAAAGCAAGAGAGTCTTGTTCTTGAAGAGAAGAGACTTGGATAGCTCATAAAATCGCAGCCTTTGGGTGCTGCAGGGAAGTAAATTGAAGTCATTATGACATTATGGCAGAGAGCGTCTGATCTGCCAAACTGTCAGTGTTTGATGGACGTGGTATCTACTGACACGATGTTGCACGAGTGCCAGCCAGTTTCTCTTTCTGTCAGCACAGTGTTGATACTGCCAAGTGCCTGTTACTCCCTCGAACTACTGCACGTGTAGAAGAAGCCGCTGATCAATACTATAAAAGGGCAGTTTATGTTTGGTGATTATCAGATGCGTATTGATCTGTCTTTTGGTCATGGGTGTGTAATGTTAGGAAATCAGTGATTGAAACGGTTGATGTATTGGTAACAGATAATTTCTCTAAATTACAACAGAAACATTTGCAACACTTAATAACTTGCCAGATAAATATAGTTTCCTGACAGCTTTCCAGCATCAGTTTCATTTGGGAGCTGAGTCACTAATGCCCTAAAATTTAGGAGGAAAAAAAATCAATGAAAGTATCAGGAAGTGACTTCTTTGTTTTAAATGTCTTTGGAGTGCTTTTTTGTTTGTTTGTTTGTTTGTTAAGCACAGCACAAAGTAAGCATCCCAAAGAAATGATCTTACCACGCTACTATGACTAAGTGCCTCCAAAATGAGTCTGGAAGCAGGTTCTGAAAGTGGAGATGCAGCAGAAAAGAAGGTGTAAGTTGAAAGAGCAAATGCCAATGTTATGCAGGATAGCAGATGAGAAATGATTCAATAATGGTTACAAGCATTCCTACAAGGGGAGGAAAACCCACCCAGATTCCCACTTAACAGTATTGATTCCATGCCTGAAAAATGAACTGAAGTGTATTGCATTCAAGTTGTAGAGAATGCTCTCTGCAGATCCAGGGAGAGGTGTGACAGGAGAGTTTTTGCTATGTGCTTAGACAACAAAGTAATATGGGAAGGATTAAAGGACTTCTCAGGTGAAGTCATCTTCTATTTAATGCTTATGGAGAAAGCACTGGCATCTTGTAGTCTTGGCTGAATATATTTTGGAGGATTATGGATATTTCTGCCACTCTATGAGTGACTGTTGAAAATAAGATCAAAGCTCCAGTCTTTTATTGGCATTCTCTCATAGCAAGGGCGTGTGCTTTGTATTTTACTGTGTCATAATTTCTATTTTTTTGTTTTTGTTTTTTTTTTTTTTTTTCTTTCTTGTTTTTGTGTGTGTGATAGTTTGTCATCTCTAGTGCGATGCACAAATTAGTTTTTCAGGTAAAAACTGTAAAATCTGGATGACCTAATTATAGCTTTCCTAATTTGCACTCCTGTGTCCTGTTATTAAGTATTCCCTTGTTCTGGAGAGCGGGGTACTTGGAAATCCCATTGCAGTCAACGGGAAATGCAATAATAAGCTCTTTGAAAAGCAAGCTTTCCTTGTTAAGCACTTAAACATGATGGTTTGTAGAGATACCTGAGACATGAAAATTCTTTACCTAAATTAGTAACCTAGTTAGTATCTCCAGAGTCAATGAAATGTTTGAAAAATGTTTGCACATCATTTGGGAAATTTCAGGTTTAATTTTAAATAGTTCTGAATCTTGTGGGTATTTTTGCTTGGAGCAGATGAGTAGAATTTTATTATGTATTTTAAGTACTGTCTTTTTGGAAGAAATTTTCAAGTTTCACAGTGGAACCTCTGATTTTCTTTTTTGTTAGATGTACTGTGTCATGATTCTACTCAAAATCAAAAGGTATGAGTGGTTTTGAAAATAAGAGTAGCCCCACTGGGCTTGAGCAGATTATTTATGTGTGTGAAGTTACTCCGTTGCATAAGGGTTTGCAGAGCTGGGGGTTGTGTAAAGTTTTGTTTAATGGCTTAATTTTCTTTTCTTTTCCATTCTTAATAACTTTATTTTTAAGATGTCTGAAAAGCCTGTATTTACAGCACAGCTCAGTCTGCATTTGATTTCAAAAAGGAAAACCATTTTAGGTCAACTTTTGTTCATGTAGAAGGAAAAAAAATTGATGTGGAAATAGAATAGATTTTGGCTTTATGCATGTTTCATCAGCGATACAATGGATTCATTCATAAACCTTTAGTAAGATGTATTTTTGTATTTTTCCTTTCATTGTTAAACATAGGTGCAAGTTTTCCTGGAGAATTAACAACACAAAAGCCTTAATTTAGAGTTATAATTACAAAATGATGACTTTACCATTTGGAGCAGTTTAATGGTTTTATGTGGAATGAGAAGACACATGAGGCTTTCTCAAATGCAGGCCTCTTTAGGACACTGTGAATAATATGCAACAGATAATTATGTTAAGGAATATACAACAAAACATGGAAATGATAAGACTGCATATTTTAGGAAAGTGTATTCATGAATGAGCAGTTTTAAATACATCCTGAAATAGTTCCATATGGTATGGACATGCTGTGAAGCTCAGGACATCCTAGATTTCCTCAGACAATATAAAATACTTCTTGTTATTAGATTTTAAACAGGATTCACTCTGTCCTTTTATGTCGTTGCTCTGGGTAGTGCCTGGAAGTTGAACGGTTTCAGACACCTTTTAGTTTACTCTGCAGACAAATTGGGGCATTTTCAAAGTAGCAGTGAAAGCCTACTGAACTCCCATGCACTAAAGGGTACACCAAAAAGTACTTCCTCCAAAAACACACACTGTAACCTCCCTCCCTCCCTCCCTCTGTTTTTCCACACTTCCTCCTGTGTGCTACAGGCTTTTTTTTTCCTTTCTAGCTATGCATTCTTAAGTACTTATCACTAAATTATCTGATTAACTCTTGCATAAAAAGCCAATGAGGAGACTTACAAAAAGCTTAGCTGAAGTTTTCAAAGGAACCTCCATAACACCATTTCTAAGACTCTTCCGTTGCTTTGAAAATTTCAGTTTATGCCTCTTTCATTGTGTGCCTGTATTGTGCATCTGTGTACATGCAAGCATCTAAAATGCACTGTATGCTAAAACTGGCTGAACATCTGTTTCAAATTAAAAGTAGTCATTGAGGAAAGATTGCTTTCGGCTCAGGTTATTTCACCAATATTCTACACTGAACTTCTATTCAAACCCAGTATTGCCTGGTCACAGTCTGTGGAGTTGGAGGGAGGCTTGAGTGAAAAGAAATGTCTTCATGTGGCTGGGTGCCAGAATGAGCTGACCTCTCAAAGACATTTGACCTGTGGAACTCACTATAACAAGATATTATCAGAGTAAAACATTACAGCTCAGGCTAACTAATGGAGAGGTTATGACATATGACTTTTAGCATAAGAGGGCTACTCAAAGCATGAGGTCAAGAAGACACATTTTCAAAGAAGGATGCTCTTGCCTACTTCTAAATCACTTTGTGCCTTCTGAAGTTGGGGTACTGGTCCCGTCTCTTACTGCTTTTCTTCAGATGAGGGATGGCTCTGGTTTTAGAAAAAGTATTTTTTAAATCTGAATCACTGCTGTAGTGGCTCAGTTTTTAAGGAAATGTCCTCATGATTTGCATGCTCTGTTATTTTTGATACCAAATACGAACAGTGTCTGTCACAAAAGGGAATTTATTATAATAAAACTGATTTAAAAGAAAAAAGTCTATTGCAGCAGTTAAGCTCAAAGTCAGCCATAGTAAAGCCACAGATGCAATGTCACTGAAACGACACTAAATTGTGTGACAAGGAATGGTGACCTGGCAGGACTTGAACTTGATTATCCTTGGAAGTTTTGTACAAGAGGTTCCAATTCATGTTAGAAACCAGCACTGTAGTATCAGGAAAGCTACACACTACTGTGGTCTTCAATTTACATATCATGTGCTTCACTGAAGATTAGCTTTATTAAATCAGCCACTGCTTGCAGATCTGCTTCAGCAAGACCAAATCTAAGGCTTGTAATTTTTTTTTCCTTTCCCTCATTGATGAAACAAGCAGAAGCAGACAGACTTGCTGCATGTTGCTTCTCCATTCATGGAAAAGATGAATTCAGAACTATTAAGCCAGTTTCCTGTTTAAATTGCTGGATTTTTTTGTTGCCCAGAACTGGAATTCAAATGAAGCAAGAACCAGCTATTTCTCTCTGACCTTGACACATGTTTGCTTTTCTTGGCGAGCTGGAAAAATGTTAGAACAAACTTCATGGCAAGACACTAAGAGAATAATTAAAACCTTACATGTAGTTTTTCAGCTGTTGGTTGTGTTTCTTTAGAGAATTAATTCGAATAATTATAGATAAAAATAATTGTGACACTAGCAGAAAATCTTCCTGTGGATACTGGAATTGAAGGGTGAAAACTCTGATTTTTTGCGCATTTTATGATTGATTATTGATGATTGTGGCAACTCTCCCTGGAAAGGTTTTATTGTGCTGAATGAATGTGATCAACTTTTGACTTCAGCCTTTGTTCTGTAAAGTACTTTAAATGAGGAGCACCTTTGGTGCTCAGCAGCTGCGTTTCTTCCTTTAGTGCTTTCATCAGTGCAGAACAAGAACAGTAATGTGGAGATAACTTAATTATAAAATGCATAGATGTTATTTCACTTACTTACTCAATAGACCAGAGACTTGGGAATATGAACCAGTGAAGCAATAAGCATTCTTCTAATAAGGATGCATTTACAAATGAAATAGCATTTAAATTTGATATTTCTTTGCTGTGCTAAAGATATGTTGTGTTTTTATGCCTTGGAGTTTCGTATGTTCATGTCAGGGGGTTATCAGAGTAGTTTAAGTATTTTGGGTTGCAGATCCCTTACCAAGAAATGCAACGTGATACCGGAGGTGTTGGTTCAGTTGCGCTTTTGGTTTATTTGCTGTATATGGAAACACAGTTTTGTGAAAAATACCCCTCTTATAATATCAGTACTAAATGTGGGTCGTTTCTCCAAGCCCCATGCTGTGCAGTTAAACCTGAGCTGGGCTATGAATTGCTCTTTTCTGCAATACAAGCGCGAGCTCCCTATTGGTATGGCTCACCCCCGTAATGAGCTGCTGCCACACAGGCCTGGTGGCCAAGGGTACAAACTGTTGCAAGCACATCTCTGGATCTGCATGTGTAGTTTTCATTTACAATGTTAGTGTAGATGACAAACATTATTAATATAGGGTAATTAACACGTGCATCTATAACTTTCTGACGTCTCTGCAGTTTGTTTTATTTTAGGCTGCAGGAAGCATTATGACCTCAACAAGCTGTAAAGAGAGATTAATTGAAGTTAGCTCAAAAGAATTTAAGGTTTAAATGTGAAAGCCTGTAAAATTACTGCTCTTTCTCTTATTTAGATATTAACATGATATTTCATGATTTCTAAACTACTTTGCTCAAGGGCTCATATCGATTTTGGGTTAGGAGAAATACCTTAAATTAAATGTTGGGATGAAAGTTGATAATAGATGAGTCCAACTCTTTTTAATGATTTAAAGTTGTTATTCAGTTAAGTTAGACCTTGCTGCACTGGTACACATCTGGTCATTACTTTCTTTTGGCAGGATTTCTGTAACAGTTTGCCTTCATTAATAGCTACCAACTGACTCTTAGAAAATAATTAAAATTTCATTTGATGGTATTTGTAATACGGTGGCCGTATTGTTGCTAGAAAGTGAAATCAAATGCTTGTTAGCTGCAACATTTCTACAGATGAGCTTCACTGTTTCAAACAGAGAAATTATTGGTTTTGCAGTGAAAGCTGTGAAGTTTGGTGTGTGCGCAAATACACTGATAATGTCTTCTCTTTGTAGTAGCATGCCCTTTACTCAAAAAGCCTATGTACTTTAAATCTTACTGACATCTTTTTTATATATCATTGTTTAAGATCTGAAAAAATCCCAGTTTATTTAAATAAAATTCCCGTTTTTTATTTAAATCCCTGATTTTATTTTAAAAAAATCCCTGTTGATTTAAAAAAATCAAAGTTTATTAATTTGATTGTTGTTCCTTCCCTTTGGCTGCAAGATGATTGCTGTGAGTGGGTCACTGAAGTTCATTCGATGGAGGCACAAGGAGGAGGATGTCCCTGAAGCCTCTTGTAGGCGGCTGTAGCAGTGTCTGGTTTGTAGTAAGGGAGGTGTCTGTTCCTGACAGCGTGTGACACAGTAGTGACACACACTTCATGTGTCAGAGCAGGTAGCAGAGTGGGAGATGTGTGTGTTTTTAAAGCTTTGTTTTTTTGTTCCAGGGAATCAGCACTGTTTGCCTTCCCAATTTGCAAGTTGTGTTGTCTGCTCTTTTGGATGCTGTTGACCTCTCGCATATGTTCATAAAAAGGCAGGGAAGGCAGTCCTCTTTACCTTGCCAAGGCATATTCCTGCTGCTGTGCCAGAGATGGTGGCTGTGCTCTGGGGTGGCTGCAGTGCCAGCTGTTTTGCAACTTGCCATGAAAGATAAGCCTTGCCCTGAAATTCTGCGGCCGCATCAAAGTGACTCCGCACCCTTCGACTGGAGGTGGCTGGGCTGTAAGATCTGAATGCCGGGCATCCTTCACTCTTTTCTCATACAGCAGCAGATGGCTTTGGGTTTGTTACTAACAGTCATGGGAACATCAGAGGGTCTGAACTGGGTCAGGCTGAAGATTCATGTGCTCCATCCACTGTCTTTCCTCTGACAATGCTTAAAGCATCAGAAGCTTTTTGGGGTATTCTCCCAGTTTGACCAGCTTGCAGTTCAGTGACTAAGCTAGAGGTCATACCTGGCTCTTTTTGGTTTCTTAGCCTAGATGGACTTTTCTTTCTGGAGTTTGTCCATTTGCAAATATGCCTTACGTGACTTGATGAGATTGAGATGGTGGGAAGGTGTGCTAGGCAAACTGGGAACTTACTTAAAATCCTGGGTGTCTTGGTTTCCAGGTGATGTGCACCTCGTAGGCTCAGGCAGGGTTTAAAAAGAATTCCAGTGCAAAAGGAAGTAATTCTAAATGTATAAAGAAGGTAAATATCAGCCTTGGACTTCAAAAGAAAAACTGAAGGGCTAGTGTCTCTCTCTTCTTGTATAAGTGTGCAGTGGTTGCTAAAGTCATTGCAGTAAGTTGGGAGGGACATTGTCTGACTCGGGTTAGAATTTGACCCTCAGTTTGTAACCAAAGCCGTGAGTAGGTGTAAACCTCTTGGAAGCTGGCAGTCTTTCTGCAAGCCTCCAGATGTGAGAAACTTGTTGATAAATGAGCTGTATCCAGCTGCCATAATGGGGTTCCCAAAGAGCAGTTGCCTCGTGCGAGAGGTATTGTGTTGATCAGTCAAAGGGCCAATTGATGGCCAAACACAACTTCAGAGGCTGTACCAGCTTCTTGTGGTCCAGTCATCGAGGTAACGGCATGAGACCACCCTTTGCACCTTTGGTTTGTTATCTGAAGCATATCTGAAGTTATTTACACAAATTTCAAGTTGATAATACACTAGAGAACAAGTGATGAAACAGAGGCAATTCTGGACTTAATTTTCCAGCGTTATTGCTGAGAGGGTTGGTCTGTTGACTTTTTCTTTATAGGATACCTAACAATTTGGGCTGAAATAACCTCTTACTGGTTTTGGTGTTAGCAGATGCTGTAGCTGCCTTTAGCTGTACCTGAGATAGACACAGTTTTTCAAATTACAAACCTAGTGAGGCACAACTGGGGTTTGTTACCTCCTTCAGAGCTGTCTTGTCTTAAAATGGTGTTGTCACCATCTATTCTACTTATATTCAGGGTTATGCTAGAAACATTCTGGCAGAAGATCTTTCTTTGCCTTGTTTTTTGATTACCTCTAAATCCCATGGAGTAAGTGAAGATTGTGTTGAAGATTGGGATAGCTGTGATATGGTGATGGCAAAGAGGCAAGAGGGGCCTCTGTACGGGTTCCACAGAGATGTTTATTCCAGCCATGTGCGTAGGTTGTCCAGAGTCAAAGGCAAACCTCATGGGAAGGGTCCAGGTTCAAGTATAGGGGTGGTAGGGGTTGGGAGAGCATCAGGGACCAATTGTCATTTATATAATTTATCAAATATCAATTACCAGGGGGCATGGGGGCAGTACAAAGGTGGGGTTGGGGTGTGGGAGCCAATGGGGAATAGGGAGGGAGTGACTGAGGGACACTGAGGGGTTGGGGATGGAGTTAACAGGGCTGACTGAAGGAGTAGGACAGGAATACATTGGCATAACAGAAACAGGGTATCCTGTGAGAGAAGCCTCTTGTGTCTTGCCAACCCAGGGAATGCCTCTCAGGGTCCACTTACCTCCACAGCTATGTATGCTCTGTGCATTTGACCATCCATCCAGTGAATGTGTATGTGGAGGGATTGTTCTGGCCCCCTGCATTAGACATTTATAGGTTAGCTGTTGTAACCTTCTGAGGGGTATTTTATGAGTGAAGCAGCAGAGCAAAAGAACACCACACCTGTTTGCTTCAGTTACAGTTTTCCCACTTACAGTTTTGGCAATGGAGAAGGTAGAGATCATTTCCCAAAGCCCCTTTTTCTGCAGTCCAGTGGTTCCTAAAGAGAAGATGTATGCCTGTGAAAACAGAAAGTTCCTTGACTTCGTGGTTATTGCACGAAGCTTGAGATATGACTGAGTGTGCTATAAAAGCTCAAAAGGCAAATAAGAGAATCTACAGCCAAGTTATGGTCAAAAACCTTGCCTAAGTTAATGGATGTACCATAGTATTTGAGTGCTTGACCCTTGAGGTTTAGTGCTCTGAGTTAGCAATACTATAATATTCATTTTTATTATGCTTTCTCTGCAAGTTTTAGCCATACCTGGTTTTGGATATTGTATCTTTGATTTTAAATGTTAATTGAATGAATCATGCTTGAATTAATGAAATTCAGGAGATACATGAAATCCTGTCAAAAAAGAAGTGTGACAGAATGAAGGACAATGCTTTTGGTTAGTATTTTCAGAGTTGGGATACTGGAAGGAGTTGTCCTGTTTGAATACAAACCTGATACAAGGGTATAAGGAAAAAGTTTCCTTATTTTTACAAAATATTTGATTGTAGATAAAGTGGTGTACTTTTGACCCCATACACAGTAGTAATAATGTGTATGTTTTCCTTTCAAGATTGTGTTTTTTTACTGTTGGTCAAATTGAGGCTGTTTTTTTCTTATATATATGGCAAGTTTTTACTTGTGAGAAAATCATCTCTTCAGATTATAAACAGTAGTTTTGGTAAATGTAGCCATTAATTAACAAAGTGAATACAGGTGTGCTTATCTAAAACTGTTAAAAAAATTAAATCCCAAATCCTCTAAAGTATTAGCAAACATTGTAGCTGACTGTTGTAAACCTGCCAAAATTAGATTACACCTGCCTAATAATGTGCTTTTAGTGAGGCATTTTTACAACTTACACTTGCTATTTCTACTGAAATATAAGCCTCCCTGGCATAGATGGCTTTTTATTTGTATGCCCTTTGTTTAATGCTGCAAGTGGAATAGCCATGGAGTACTAAAGGTAATATATAGTTAGAAATGGTTTGTTTCGGTAGTAAGAAGTGTCAGGTAACTGTAGTGTAGTAGTTGTTTATATAGAGAGCAAACATAATACTGTGCTGTTACATCATGATTATTTAGCACTATCTATGGTGTAGAAATACATTAAATAGAGAGTAAATGAGTAATAAATGGCTGAGATGCAGAGAAGTGAAAGCGATGGTAAAGATGGATAACCTAAAATAGGAGAACGGTCTTTATGTATGTGGCCAAGACAAATGGCGTTTGTGTGTTAGGAACAGCATCATAAAACATCCCATAATGAACCAGCCATGCTGTAATCCATGCTTATTTGTTGTGTAACAGGTTTAAGGATTTAGCAGTGTGGCTCAAATTCTGCTCTTGGAGTTAAAGAGTCACAGTTATGTTGTGCTTCTCTGGTGGAAAAATCTACTTGCTTCAGCATTGCCCTGAGGGGTGAGGGAGTATATTTCTATTTGCAGAATGGTAAAATGTGTGAAAGCAGCATGCTCATGCTGGAGGAAAGTGAGTTTGAAAAGCTTTCAAATCATACTCTCACCGTCCCAGATGTAGAAGGAGCCTAACTCCTGTAAGAAGAATCCGTCACTGAAGTGAGCATCACCTCTAAGGATCTTAACCCTTTAATTTGATGTTTTGCATAGCCTACTTTTTTCCCCGGTTGCTTGTGAAGAAACAGGGAGAGAAGTGCAGCACATCTATTTGCCATTACGCTTCTTGTTTGTTATTAAATGTAAATGCATAGCGTTGGGTGGTAGTGTATGTTTCAAAAAGGCAAATAGGCTAGAGGTTAGTGACGTGATTTATGCCTTGTTAGCTTCTTTACTGGCTTAGCTTTACCACTTATTTGATGGTCCTTTTCGTTAACTTAAGAGATGAACTCTGGGTAAGCAGAAAAAGGGGTTAGTTTACTTTTGGGGCTCATGGGAAAGAAGCTGTTTCTCAGCTTCTGTCTGTGCCTCTGATGAAAAGAGGGACTTTGACTCTTTGAAAAGGTGAATCTTGACTTTATAATGATAATTTACTCTTAGAAATTATTTGAAGTTGGACTATTTGGCACTGTTTAAAAGTACATAAAAGAGCACATATAAAAGATCTCAAGTTTCTGCCTTGAGGAATATACATACCAATTAGAACACAGCAATGTGTAGTACACATATTATGCGTTAGGGGGAAAAAACTTTACAAAACTGAGTGATGGATTTAATTTTAGAAAATAATTTTGAGTCATTTATGGAAAATATAATTTATAATGAATGAAAATATAATAAAAAGCCAGTTCTAAAGGCAATGTCAGAACACAAGGTGTAAGTGGGAAACTGATATAAAAGATGCATTAGGGAGGGTGAGTCACTGCCCACACAAAAGAGAGAAGGGTGGAACTGTGTAGGTCCTTGAGGAAGAAGAATGGTGCTTGAACTTTACACGCGAGGAATTTGGCATGGGTGTTGGCATCCTTTGATTTTTGGGACAGCAGCAGTTACTGAACAGACAAAGAGGGACAAGTTGCAGGCTTGGAGGCTGGTGGTGGTTCTGTTATAACTGAGGATTTAAGAGCCTGAAGAGTGGGCATCTTCTGGGGAAGAGGACAGAAGGGGCAAGGAGGAGGCATGTGAGTGTGTGCTGAAACGTCCTGGCAAACAACACACCAGTGAGCAGGGACTGAGGCTGTCCTAATGAGGGAGAGCCCAAATGGAAGAATTAGTCATGAAGGGCCCAAACAGGTTTGGGAGAGAGAAGGAAGTGAAAGTGCTCTTGGAAGAAGCAGAAGTGTTGGGGACAGCTGAGAAAGGGCTGGAGGGCAGGCAGACAGATGGGGGGAAAAGATGGGGCCTTTAAAGTACATCTGCAGGATGGCAGTGGCCAGGAAGGGAGTATGAGCCTGGCAGCTGGCCTCAGGTGATCCAGAAGGAATGTGACAGGCAGAGGCAGCTTGTGTGGATAGCCAGGGTAGGAGGTATGGTGGTGACAGCGGTGGGGTGGAGCCAGGTCAGAGAGCAGCAGTGAGGAGATCGTGCCACAGAAGCAGTGTGGGTGGGACGGGCAGGGACGTGGGATGGACAGGGACGTGGGATGGACAGGGGCATAGGATGGACAGGAATGTGGGCTGTGGTGGAAGGTGCAGAAATGCGTGTGGCGATGGTGCCGTGTTGAGGTCTCTGTTGTGAAGAATGGTGAGAGGAGAAGGGGCTGGTCTGTGCACGCTGTACATACACTCATTTCTTTANCAGGGACGTGGGATGGACAGGGGCATAGGATGGACAGGAATGTGGGCTGTGGTGGAAGGTGCAGAAATGCGTGTGGCGATGGTGCCGTGTTGAGGTCTCTGTTGTGAAGAATGGTGAGAGGAGAAGGGTGCTGGTCTGTGCACGTTGTACATACACTCATTTCTTTAAAAGCAATAATAAGGTCTTACTAATACTTTGTGATTTTTTTGGGGCGGTATTCTTGGTGTGTGTAAACCATGTTTTTCTCACCAGTTGATAGATTTGTCTTGCAAGTTACAGTTGTGCATGGAAAAATAAGTAAACCAGCAACAGCCTGTGTAACAAACCTTTCTTCCTTGCAGGCTTTCTTGATTGCTATCCTGTGAGTGATAATTTGGAGGTTTTGGTTTCTTTTGAGGTCAGTAGTTGCTCAGCATTTGAGTGCTGAGACTGTTACGAGAGTATCTAAGTAGGAGTGGGGTTTGTTCCTTTGCTGTTTTCTGCTCTTAACTCCATATTCCTGTACCAAAGGCCAGCAGTGAGCTCAAGAATGGTTTTGGAGATTGATGTCCACTCAGGCCCTTTTTTTTCACAGAGAATCTAATGCAGAATAATTTTCTGCATTTGGGTAAATTTCTGTCTTATCTTTGGAGTTCTGGGAAAGTGCCTTATACACTGTAGGTGAAGGACTGCCCCAAAGGTGCCAAGTCTTTGATTAAATTGCAAGGAGAGGAGAAGTACATGTACAGAGTAGTTCTGAACAGAGTTATCAGGATTCATCTTGTGATTCCACAGTGTCCTGACCTGCCAAATTCTGAAGCATGTTTTTACATCGTGCCGTCGTAAAATGTGCTTTGAAATTGTATTTATAAGGACTGGATGGAATGTTTGTCTCTTTTAGGTGATAGACTGCAGTGATGTTCCACAGAGATAGTTCAGCACTTCATACCAAAATAAGCCAGATCAACAGACAGCTGAAAGATTTGATTTCAAGTTTAGTTTCTTTTCTCCTGACTGGAAGGTTTGAAAATCAGAAAAAGTTATCTTGTGCATTGTGTTCATTTGACCTACAAGACTATCCCTTTCTTCCCTTTGTGTTTAAAGAAGTAAATGAATTAAAAGAGGAGAAAAATAGTTACTTCACTGTGCAAATCAACTAATTCTTTATGGTTATGCCACTTTTATTGTACTGGCTATGCGTGTTTGCTTTTCTGTGCTGGCAGGGACAGGCCAGTACAAGATTCAGTGTATTTCAAAGTTGGATTTATCAGATATATAATGGAAATGGCTTTTATTGATAACTGCAGAAATCTGTAAAATGAACTGTTGGAGTAATGAAGTGTCAGCTGATACCTCATCTTTAAAACTACTGATGAACTTAGAAACTTTTGATCATTCTTTTATACCAGCAGTCACTCGTCTTACTGCTATGTGTAAGATAAGCTCATCATCACAAATTACACTTGTGGACGGACTGATCTTCAGGGGTACTGTGTACTTCTGCGTAAGGAAGGTGAAATGAGGGTGTTACTAAGACACTGGCTATCCACACATTGTCCCTCAGCACCGTTCTCTGCCAGTTACGGACTGGTGGTGTCATGGAGCCCAAGCTGTTTGCAGTTTAAGCAGCGCAGCAGGTCCTGAGTCTCAGCTGGCGTAGAGAAACCTTCAGCTTGGGTGGTGAGGGATCTCTGAAGTGCAGTGTCTTCGTCTGGCCCTGGGCATAGTCTGCATGCTTGACATTCAGAAACGTTGCAGAGAATGGAAAAACTGTGATTGAAAGTCTTAATGAATTACCTGCTTAAGTTCTTAAGAAGTTTAAGAAAGCTTACTAAAATAGAGCTTGTCCATGCTGTTTTGTGCTTTACAAGAGCTTACAGTGAAATACTTTATATGTACACACACCCACACATATCTCTACACGCACATAAAAAAAAGTATCCCAACATCTGCAAATGAAGTTTTGTAATCAGTGTGTTTTGTGAATTTTGTGTTGCTTGTCAGTGCTATCTCAGAAGGTAATGTTTAACAGAAAGCTTTTATGGTTTATTGCATATGATTATTCCTCCGTGTATTTCAGGGCACAGTTCCTCTCCCTTTCCCTTCTACCCTTTCTGTCCCATTCCTTCTCCCCTCCCCCCAATTTTTTTTTTTTTTTTTTGTTTTTTTCAATGCACGCTTTTTGCTTTTGTTTCACTGCTTTACAATTCCTTTATAATACTGTGGAGGGGGAAGAAGTAAGCAAACAACTTAGTGGTGTTACTTCAGAAATAATTTTTGTTGCAGTAAGACATGAGTAGTTAATCAAAGCACAGTGCTGCAGTTCTAAGTGTGTTAACAGGTTAACGCTTGGCAACACTTCTATTTGTAAGATAATGATTTTACTGTTGCAGTTTGAACAGTAGGATATATTAGGTAAAGTTGAAATTAATTTATTACCTTGAATTTCTTAATTCTTCACGCAGCTTACCTTGCAGCAATGGCCCATAGAAATAATATTTACCTTCCACTGACCTGGTGAACTCATAGCTGTAGCTAGTAAACTTGTTTGGTGGTAAACATACAGCTTTTTGCATTTGATGTCTACTATGGGCAGCACTGCATGAGTCTATCAAAACACTGAAGTTTGTTCCTTACTGGTACAATTGTTAGTTGTGAAAGGGTGGAATTTGGGCACTTAGTACAAGGTTGTTTCGTGTAACTTCTGCTGGGGTAGGAAATCAGCAGTTCAAAATGTTTACCTTCAGTTTTGCTCATGTTTTTCTTGCATTCAGGTCTTGATGTACACAGCATTCCAGTTTTAGTGGGAAGGCATTCCAGTTTTAGTTAGCGGTACAGCTTCTGAATTGATTTCATGGCACTGTGTGCGCTTAGGGCAGCTGAGGGTGTGGTTTGTGTGTAGCTTGCATTGATGGGGCAAACGAAAGAGGCAGAAAGAAGGGGTGGGTGTGTGTCTGTGTGTGCTCTGTACCGCACTCCTGCGTTTTCTGCCAGCTGATGATCCGGTCCCTGTTGTTCTATACAGACAAAGTTAAAATTGCAGAAAACCGAAGTGTGTCCTTGTCATGACACTGCAAAAAAAAAAAAAAAAAAAAAGATACTTCTAATTTTTTTTTTTAGTGTTGTAAGATAGAAACTGAGCTCAGAACAGAGCATATTGACAAAAAAATACCCTGTCCATACATTTTGAAATTAGCCCCCACCCTGAAGATTTAAAATGGCCATGTTACAACTCTGTGTAAATTGGTCTGCAGTGGAAACCCTAACAAGATCATTAAATATAAAAGCACTATTGGATGCTGGGAGAATACTGTGCTGCCCATATATATATGCATCTCCATAGACATGCATGAATAGACAGCATCAATGCCATCGATTTGAATAAGGAGGTAATACACAGTTATTGAGGTGACTTTGCTTGTAACTGACTTGCTTTTTGTTTGAAACTATCAGAACTGTAAATGTTGCTTCAACTTCTAAATCTTAGGTTTCGGGAATATTAAGCCACTGAAGTAACTCCCTTGGTGGGTGTGGCCAAATAGGAAAACATGTCATAGGAAAACTGTCACACTGAAGTAAAATGGAGGAGTTTTTGTTGTTGTTATTGGGGTTTTTAAAGTTTTTTTTTTTGTGGGTTTTTTTTTTTGTAACCTAAGTTAATGCTTATTTTCAGAATTAATGATACTGTTATAGCATGTCAAAATAAGAGCTTTTGACTTGCCAATATATATCATTAATGACCGTAGGAAAAGAAAAATCACATCTGCGCTGGTGCAGTTCTTGGCTTTTCTAGGGCTGATCAATAATCACATTGTGCATTCATTCCTGCTAGCCCCCCACCCTGTGAGGTCAACTTTAACTGCTAGTCTTTACATTTCAGAAAAAGGACATAGACTGCCCTATGCATTAGTAGTATCAGTCTCAGTGTTTCCTTTGGGTCTAATTTACTGTTACCTGTCAAAAAAATAAGTCTAAAATAAAATAAAAAAAATTTGTTTTTTAAAATTTATTTATCTGTAATTTTTCAGGAGAGTTTTTTTCTTCTGCCTTGTGGTGCTGTGCTGAAAGGTCTGGTTGAAACTGGACTCAGGATGCTGAGGTTTGCTATGGTTGTGCTATTTAAATGGATCCTCTCATGATTGTATTGTAGCATCTGACAATGACAATAGGAGAACAACAGTTTCAGGGCCTCATGTCTGGATGGTAACACAGCTGCTGCAATAAAGTCCTGTTATGGTTGACTAGTCACATTTGGACAGTTATTTCTAATTAGAAGTTCTTATTTACGTTGCATTAGAAAATAGTTTGAAGCAAGCTGGTAGATGTTCGGGTGAGGTTAGTTCGTTTTCTCCTCCTTGCCTTGAAAGATTAATGTTGCTTTTTGTTTTGTCCTGCAGCCAGAATAAGTAGCCTTGAAAAAAATCTTGCCATAAAAATAAGTTTGGGAATTTTTTTGGTTTTTGTTTTGTTTTTTAATATAATGTAATGGTCTCCAGCAACTGATGTAAAATAAAGGATTATTGTGGATAGTTCTGTCAGTGTTAGACATCACCAATGGTTTTAAGTCTTGTGATGGCATTTTGTGATTTCTGCATTGTTGGGTTTTTTTCCATGAAAGTACTAGTGTTAGTGGTTCCCTTTTATTCATTTCTTCATATTAGGGGGAAATGTAGTTTGTTCATAATGGATTATTGATTGGTCTGCGAACAGCAGAAGCCCCAAGGCCTTGTCATCAATGGTACTTACTCTCCCAATAGTGAATGCATCGCTTCATGCGGCCATTCTCAACCTCAGTCTGTAGAATATAAGCCCGTAATTGTTACTCTTGTGCAGCACAGTTTTTAGGGAGAGGAACTCTTCATTGTCATTATGGGATTTTCCCCCTCAATTTGTACAAAGAATAGTCCCTTTGTTTTGGTAGCAAGATAAAGCTTGTCCTGGATGTTAATGATACATTTCAATTCATTGCTTAGAATACTACAGTGTAACTAGTAAAGTACATTTCTTTGTCTCTCAGAAGACAAACACGCACAGTACACTAAAACACAAAGTATGTACTGAGTGGGTGACAGCTCTGTGTTTCTCAACATACCCTGTAGCAGTGTGAAAACAAACTCCCCCCCACCCAGCCTTGCTCCTGAACTGATTTCTGAGGACCCACAAAAAAATCTGGATTACATTATTTAATGCTGACTTCATTTTGAGAGCGATCACCTCGTTGCAAATGCACACCTGCAGCTTTTTCAGCTTTAGTGTTTTTACCTTTATTTCATGTATTCCTTCCTCTGCTAAGGGTGCGGCATCAGTTGGGAAAGGCCTGACTCTGCTTTCCTGGCTGCTGCTCGGAAGCCTGCTGTAAAATGTCATTAGCTCACGGAGGGAGAAAGACACAAAAACACATGATGTATTTGGAGAAGCTCAAAATAATATCTCAGGGTTCAAACTTTAAATGGGAAGAGCTTCACCAGCTGCAGGGGAAGGCTGGTTGAAAATAATTAAACAAAAATGTTTTGCAAAACGCTGCCCAAGGATTTTAAAAGCCTGAGTGGAAATAGATTAATTGAAATTTCTTGTTTGTTTTTCCAGAAGCTTTTTTTAATTTTATTTTTATTTTTCAGTCCTGTGTCAATTTTGGCAGGCTTCAACAGACTTCAGGAGGTCTGTTATCAAGATTGCTACTTCGGATAACTGAATAAATTTGGAAAATTTGTCAGTCTTCTGCAACTGGCTTGGGATTTTTTGAAAGGTTTTTACTGGGTTAGTTTGGGTTACTCTCAAATATCCATTTAGAACTATGCTGCCTTTACCGCTTTGTAGGCTGACGAATACCAGAATTTCTTTCAAATTCAGGTACAGGCTTATTGTTTAAAGATAAGCTTGTTCTTCTGTGCTCTGGTGCAGTCTGTGGTCCATAGTCTGGTGATCTGGACTACAAGAGGCATTCGGGTAGGACTGGTGTGTAAATAAGGATGGCAGGATTGAGCCTTTCCTGGGGGTGATGGACTGATGACCCCCGTGGGATGTGGCTGTCCAGAAGAAGCCATGTCCCCCCACAAAGTGAGGAGGAGGACGTGCAGGTAGAGCGAGGCTGGTGTGTGTGGAGCCAGAGTCTGTAGCCTAGGGAGAAGACAGAATGGGAGAAAGGTCTCTGTGGTTCAGTGAGCTCAAAGGCTGGTGGGGCAGTGTACAATGTTCTGTCTTTTGTCCCCTCGCTTCCTGCGCTTTGCTCTTGTCTGGCATCTTTGCTCTGAATGGCAAAGCCTGTTTGGCTCTGAGGCAACCTGAGCCTCCTTGGATCAGCAGAGAGCCTCTCTCCAGATTGCTGTTCTTAAAAAACACAACTTCTTAGAGCTCACCTAGATACTCACTTGCTATGTCCTGTCATTTAATCATCTAGATGGAATTTCAGTAAGATATTTTTTTTCCACAAGATCATGCATCCCATAGGTTTTCTTTTGTTTTTTTTTTTTTTTTAAGTCCTTGTTGCTCTTGGCAGAGGAACATGGTGGAGTGATTGCAGTGTATGTTCAAACCTCTTGGAGATTAGAAGAGCTATTATTTCTCCAGTGCATTTATCTTTCAGATGGGACTTACTGAAAGAAGTTTGTTTTGAAAGGTACACTGTGCTATTTGAATGGCTGTATGTAGCTTCCCAAATTCTGTTCTCCATTACTTACTGAAAAGTTTTCCCTTCTTGCCAGTATAGATCATGCAATATAATTTTTAAAATCATGTTTAATTGACAAAACATTTAAAAGAAATAGATAGTTTGCTTGTTCTGTGTTGGAACACAGGAATAATTTTGTGTGTTTGTCTGCACTGCACAGCATATTTGTATCTAAGAAATGAATTTGCAATTACTTTTCCAGTGTGGTATTTTTGAATTCTTTTTTTCTTAATTTATTCCCTCCTCCCCCAATTTTCCTGCGTTGTTTATTTCCAGTTTTCCTTTGTATTAATTGTTTTCCAAGAGGCACAGAAGGTCCTTAGGAGGCTCTGTCTTTCCTTGTGGGCAGTCCTCAATGCCTGGTCCTCTTCCTGAGTATGAAGGTAGGATGAAAAGTAATACGTGTTTCAGAGTGCTCCTATGTTACACAGAGTGCTCTTTCCCCGTGCTTCTGTGCATGCTTCATTGCCAGGCTAAATGAGGGTCTTGCAGAAGTTGTGAGGATGATGCAGCCATGCACCAGGGTACCTGCTGAGCTGCCAGCAGGAGCAGGCTGCCACAGCCTGCCTCACTGGGAAAGCCATGGATGATGATGGGAAAGATGCTGGGGCTCTGTGGTGAGAGCAAGTCACTTTGGTCAAATGTGCTTTCTCTGAAAGGAAACTGTTGCAGTGTGTGTTCTTGTTGATCATTTATGTACTTTTAGATCAAGGATTTGTTCTCATGTTCAGTTGGTATGTTCCTGGTTCTCCCCCACTCTGGTTCGCCTTTACCCCTGACTGATGTTCCCTCACCCCACCTCTGTTGTTCCCCCATTGGTCTGTGCGTTGTCTCCACCCCTAGTTCGGCTGTCGTATAAAAGTCCCTGCACAAGTGTGCTCGGGTCCCTTTCGGACCCTCACCCTTTCAGCTGCGGTAAATCTTGGCTGGAGCCTCACGGCGAAAGGTTTTCTTCTTCTCCTTCGCCCAGCCCTGGCCGTGGTCAGCGGCGTGGCGCCGTGGAGCAGCAGCCCCACAGGTTCTGCCGCAGGCACCCCCGTTCTCCGGGGCAGGGCCGCACACGGGGCGTGGGGCCGGGGAACCCCCGGGCCAGCCGGGCTCCGGCGGGCCGCGTCAGAAACAACGCTGTCCAAGTTAGTTTGAAAAACCAGGGGAGTTTGATGCCTTAATGTTTGAATTAGTATAGATTCTGACAAGTACTTGCTTTAAGGATGTAGGTAAGCTTGTTTTCCCTTCAGGGATAACAACAAAATGAAAAAAAAGTTTGTTTGTATTTGTTCCCGTGTGGGTCAAGGCAAAGAATCTAGTGAGGCAATGGTGCCGGAAGAAACCTTGTAACTAAAATATTTGGCTGTGCAAAGGCATTTATTGCTCACCACACCACCCCTCCTGGTTTGGGGTCTTTGTTCGCGTTTCTCTCCATCTAGCTTTATATACCAAACTCGTTGATAGATGTATTTTAAGGGGGCTGAAAATGCCTCGTGGATACGGGCCAGCTGCTTCTTACATGATCTGCTGATTCCTAGTTCAACAAAACAAACTGAATCCAGTTCTATGCCCCTTAGAGTATCACAGCTCCCCCAGGTAGCTGGATGGTATTCGGCTTAGTCTGCAGTGCCATTAAAACGTTCAAATGCTACATTAGTATTACATGAATATGTAATACTTCATATTAATTTATGGTTTACGTTCACCTGTGTTTTCTTCTGGCTTGCCTCTCTGCTGGTGGCAGTCTGGCAGGAATCTGCGGGCTGGGTGTGACTCTGCTATGGATTCTGTGATGAGCCAGTGCTGTGGAACTGCAGGCTGTGCTTGGACCAAAGCAGTGCAAGGCTGCTGGTTACCACCTGAAATTACGGAGAGGTGAAACACAGTAGCCTGAGGGTGGCTAGAGGTGGCTACATTCCATGCGTGCTGGTAGAGAATTATTTCAGAATACTTTAAAATAGGGAATTAAAATATGGCTATTTTAATCATCACAGTCAGCCAGAAAGAAACAAAGATAACTGTGGCAAAATTTTACTCCTAATAAAAGAGTAACTGTGGTGTTTGATAAAGCAGTTGATGTCTTCCATCATTTGTGCCATCTTTGATGTTTAGTAATTAATTGTGAAGTAAAAATTGTTAGGACAGAATGTTGTTTTCTATTAGGATTCTTTATAGATGTTTTTTCCCTTTTTTTGTAATTTCAGTCTTCTAAATCCTTTTTTCAGTCTTCTAAGCTTTTTTTCAAAGTTGTAATTTTATTTACTACTTTCCAAGGAACCAGCTTTGCTGTTCTACAAAGAGACCCCTCTGGACGAACTACTTAAAAGTATATGAGGAAGGACAAGTGAGTTGTTTATGTATTTTACCAAAGCCAAAGGCTGACCTCTATATACTGTGGAAAGAGAGCTCAGATTGGGTGAACATCCTTCATTCCCCTAGAATTTTGTCTTTGGAATATCAGACTTGAAATTTTGTGAATCTTACATGTACATGAATTCAAATAATTCAAGTCTAGCAATACTTTATTTCAGCTTTTAAAGTCAGAGGTTGTAGTGCATTGGGCAAGATAAAGTAAAAAGATGGAAAAAAAATCTGAGAATATTTTTGTGAAGACGATAACACTTTGATTAAGTATTTTAGACTAATAAAATTATTGAGTAGATTTTAAGTCTGACATTTTTCCCCCTCAGGCCTAATTTAATACAGGACTATGGGGATCTCCTGTGAGTGGCTAATACCCTTCTTATAAGTAATGCTTTCTTCATAGCCTCATTTTCATAACTAAGTTTCATTAATGAAAAAGCTATAAATAATTAAAGTGAAATATGTCAAGACTAAGCCCAGGGAATCTGTGGCCAAGTAAACAAAGGGACTCTGAAGCTTTGCATCTCCATGTGCTTGGACTGCTGCATATAGCATTCTTGTCTAAGCTTGGCTCTTAAAGCTCTTTTGAACTTTCAGACAGGAAGCACTGCAGAAAGTTGAGCTAAAATGGGCCCTACATTTTAAAATTAAAAAAAAAAAAAGAAAAAGTTATTAGTCTTAAAAACCTGCCAATAGAAGCAGTATTCTCACTGGTGTAAGCTGTAGAAAACCAAGAATGTAAAAAACATTGTATAAAATACATGAAAAATTTTGTTTCCAAAGCTTTATTTTATTTTTTGTTTTTTAAACGATGTGGAACATTTCAGAAGAAGCTGTTGCTTGCATTTAATGTAGTATACTTGAAAAAGAACCTGGTGTTTCTTTTTATGATTTAGTGACTTTTAGGTTAAATCTTTGATTATAAGATGATATGGGTTGTTACTTGGCAGTTTTAGATTGGGGATGTTACTTGAAGTTGTTTCATCCACTGATGGGCAATATAAACTTGTGTTTTCTGTTTGATGTGTTTGTACCTTCTGGTGCAGCCACAACTTCAGTGGCTGACATCCTTTATTCACCCGGGAAGTTTCTTCTGAGGCCGTCCTTCAGTTTGATTTCAAATGACGAATTTCAAAGATTAGTTTAGATTCTGTAGTTTCATAAACTTCCTGCTCATATGGACTTCTGAATTTGAGATACCTGGGGTTTTTTTTGAATAATAGAAAATGCTTCATTCAAGAAAATAAATTGCTTTTGTGACTTGTTCCTTAAATGTTATTGTCAGCTGTCTGAGGAAAAGGTAGTTTGGGTTTGATGCTGTTTGAGACCTCCCAACATGCTAAATGGATACTAGATGTGCAGAAAATCCAGCCCAGAAATGTCTTGTAGCAAATAAGAGGGCTAGATTAAATTAAATGCAATGAAGTTCTTCTGTAGCCTGTAACTGAGATGAGCGTTGTGACAGTCTTGCTTCTTGTTTAGCTCATGCTGGTAATGTGGTTCGACTGCTTATTTATGTATTGAAGAGACTCCGAGGTGAATACAGTGAGAAATCTCAACATTTGCAGCTGTAGATATGCAGCTCTTTGTTGAGTCATGGATGTCAAGTGATGGATGTGGGAATATATGGTCTCGTTAGTGCTCTGCATATTTTTAGCTACATTTTAAGAAGCTGATGTTTTCTTAATGTGGCAATAGATCGGTTCTCTTCATTAGAGAATGCTGTGTTCTTTGATCTTAGTCATGTGGTGTTGGTAGTCCTTAATGAGGATAAGAGGGGGGGAAGATTTTGTTTTACAGTGTAGTAATTGGAAAAGAAACTGCCTGTGTGGATTTTGGTCATGGTTTTTTGCTGTATACAAGGTCCTGATGTGTTTCATCTTGCACTAAAATACTGACCCTGGCATTTATTCTTGAAAACATATAAAAATGTTAAAACTTTTATTAATCTGCTCTGTTAATCAGAATTGTTTCTTGTTTTGTTTGTTTGTTTATGGTTAAAATTCTGTTTCAGTGATGTGGGTGATGGTGTAATTTCCTGTGTGTCATATTGACATAAATCACTGAGATTTGAGGTAATTTGATAGCTACATTATCACTTTGCTTTGTTAGTTTGAGACTAAAATTTATACTTGGAGAGTTTTTTAGTTCAGTGTCCAGCAGGAAATAACTTCTAGTTTTCATGAGTGCTTTGTCAGGCTCTGCATTCTTGTTTGCTCTCTAATCAAAGTCCAGAGCGTCCTCAGCCTTTGCGCCTTTCTGTGCCTGCCACTTCAAGAACAGCCGAGCTGTCTGAGACACAAAGTAATGCAGTTGCCAGCAGGAATATGATACTTGCTAAAGTCTCTAGGAAAGCCTTTTATCTTTGGCAAGTAAGTATTTTGCATGAAATTACACATGATGGTAAAGCCACAGATTTAAAGTGTAATAACCCCCACAAGAAATGTTTTCCTCATTTAAGGTGTATTTTTAGCTACTTCTGCCTGGTTTTAAAACAAAAAATACTTTTAAAGTTTTCGCTGTGTTCATTCAAGGCACTGATGTCAGTGTATGGAAATGAGTATTTGCTCTTTTATGGATTTTACTTATTTAGTAATTATGCTTGTCATTGAAGTCTAGAATATCAACAAAAAGAGAAACAACTGCCTTTTGGTGCAATAGATTGTCATATGGTGCACTTCTGAGTGCAGAGTGAGTGATGGAAGCCGTTGAATGCAAAACATGAATAGGTTTGAATATATTTTAAGAATCTGTACATTTGTATGATTTTGTTCTTGTTTCAGGTGATCTATGCCATCTGCTTACAGAGAGCACAGAAATAAATCGGTGCTGTGGACTCAGCGGAGCAGCTGAAAGGAGAAACGTTACCCTGAGAATGAAGCAATAAAACACCTCTCTGCAGAACCGTATGATTGAAAACGCGGTCCAGCCCTCCTCTGCTGCCGGACATGCTTTTGTCCTCCTGCCCCGCATACCCACTCTTGCAGTAATACAGATGGATCGTAGCAGAGAGGCAGAAATGGAGTTACGGAGATCCTCCAGCCCTGGCAAGCTAGGCAAGAATGACATGGATGCTGACAAGACCATGTGCCACAGCTGTTGCATCTGCGGTAAAAGTTTCCCTTTTCAGAGCTCCCTGTCGCAGCATATGAGGAAGCACACAGGTGAGAAGCCCTACAAATGCCCTTACTGCGATCACAGAGCTTCCCAAAAGGGCAACCTGAAGATTCACATCCGCAGTCACAGGACAGGCACTTTAAGTCAGGGGCACGAGGTAGAGATGGGAGAGGCGCAGCTGGGGGAGATGGGTGTTTCAGAGGGCCTTGGTGGGTGCACCAGCCCTACTAAAAGTACGTCTGCCTGCAACAAGATCTTGAACGGTACCGCTCAGGTCGATAGCAGCAAGATCTTGTTGAGGAGCAGCAAGAAGGAGGTCGCGGAGATGGCACCAACTGAGGAGGATGGCAAGCTGACCTCTTACCAGTGCACCTTCTGCAAAAACAAATTCGAAAGGAAGAAGGACCTGGAGCAGCACCTGCACCAGGTCCACAAACCGTTCAAGTGCAGGTTGTGCAGCTACATGACCCTGAGAGAGGAGACGCTGTTAAACCACATAGAGAAAGACCATATAACAGCTCAGGTCCCCAATGGGGAGACCTACACTGAGAACTGCAAGAGCGAGCTGAATGCGGGCGAGTTCCCGTGTGAAGTCTGTGGTCAGACTTTTAGTCAAACCTGGTTCTTGAAAGCTCACATGAAAAAGCACAGGGGCTCATTTGATCATGGGTGCCATATTTGTGGCAGGAGATTCAAAGAGCCCTGGTTTCTCAAAAACCACATGAAGTCGCATGGCCCCAGGTCTGGGAGCAAAAACAAACCAAAAAATGATTTGGAGCTGATTGCCACTATCAATGACGTGGTACAAGAGGAGACAATTGTGACCGGCCTGTCTCTGTATGAAGTTTGCACCAAGTGTGGAAATCTGTTTACAAATATGGAAAGCCTGAAAGTGCATAATGCTGTTCACTACCGTGTGCAGCCGGGTAGCACCGGGGATAAAGCTGAGGGCTTGACTGATAAAGCCGAGGGCCTGAGCTCCTCCGTAACCAAGCAGTTTTTCTTGCAGTGTCTCAATCTACGGCCATCTGTAGGGATGGATAGAGTTACGAGAGGACAGCCTGGGAAGAGAGTAGCTGAGCTGGATCCGGTCAGCAGCTACCAAGCTTGGCAGCTGGCCACCAAAGGAAAAGTAGTAGAGCCCTCAGAGTATGTGAAGTATGTGGGATGGGATGAGGCCCTGGCAGATGCAGACGTGACTTACGACAAGGATAAGAGGGAGTATATCCTTGTCAACCAGGAGAAGCGCAAGCGAGACCAGGACTCACCCAGCAACCCCAAGAAGAAGAGCTGCACCAGCGGGCGCCTGGAGAAAACTGGCAGTGTCTCAGTGGGGGAGAGCTGCCCGCTTGCCCCAGGGGATCTGGACTATCGCCCTGCCTCGCGGCAGAGCCGGCGGGCCACCCAGAACAAGTCCACGGAGTGCTTTGAGTGCGGGAAGATCTTCCGCACCTACCACCAAATGGTGCTGCACTCGCGGGTGCACCGCAAGGAGCGGAGGGGCTGCAGCGAGGGCGGGACGGCCGCCCAGCCGGACCGCTACGGCTCCAGCAGCGAGGAAGGGGACTCGGGGTCCGTCAGTGGGCCCAGCACCCCTGGCTCAGCATCCGCCCCGGAGGACTCGGCCGCCTCTGGCTTGGGAGAGGAGGGGGCTGAGGAAAGCTCGGAGGAGGGAGCAGCCAACCCCTTGCTAGGTAAGGTCACTCCCAGCTTTGCCCTAGTAGTTGTTGCTGGTACCTGTGTCTCTTGATCTGGGACACAGCGATGACCAGAGGGAGAAATACGAGAAGGCGGGTGAGAGGTTTTAAAGGCCCCATGCCTGCTGCTTGTCTCAGTGTGGCAACTCATTTCTGGTGCAGGTAATCAAAGCGAGGTGACGTTTTTGTAACATGCTGGTGAACCTGTATTTTGATGAAGGACACCTGAGAAGTATTTTTGTTGCCTATAGCAACGCTGTAGGATAGGGTAGTGTTTTCCCTGGATATCTTGGGGGCTGTTTTTCCACAATTCATTGGTGTCTTGTGCAGTGTTCTGCCTGCAGTGTACAGGTGTAGCCTGCATAGTGTAGCCCCAAAGCACATAAACTTGTTAAGCGCCAGCGTGAGAGGAGTCTCTCTCCTCTTCTCTGCTTCACTTCCCAAATTGTGTTTATAACTCCAAAGGCTATAATTAATCTCTCTGGATTAAAGCAGTCCTTTGAGCCCAATGCTACTAAATGGAACAAATTATTCTCCAAATAGCAGCAAAGTAAATATTTAAAAGAACACCATTAAGCACTTTCGTATCTTTTTTTTTTTAAATCCTTTATTTTTGTTGTTCACCATGCTTTGTTTATAATACCCTTTTAGAAATGTGAGGTTAACCATTCTTTCCTTGCTAGCCCTTCTGCTGGTTTTTGTTTGTTTTCTGTTTGGTGAACAAAAACAGTTTCCTCTCATTTTCATTCCTTTTGTTGTGAAGAACCTAGTTATCTATAGAGTTAAACTCATTTTCAAGACCATCGTGGATGAAGTAATCTGCACCATTGTGGAAGAGAGTGGGTTTATTCAATTACCTTGCTCTTTCAGGATATTATATAATGTTGCCTTTTCTCCTGGCTTCGGACTCCACAGCAACAAAGCAACATTTTCCAGAATTGTGAATTGTTGCGTGTTTTTCATAAATTTTTTACTCAATGTTGGATATATTCAAATTATTCCAAGAACAACAACTTTCTTTATGCTTTTTCACCTTTCCATAAATAAACAACTCCAAAAGGTCTAGTGACAAGCTAGATTCTTACAGATTCTTAAATATTTGCAGTATGATTACTTGCACATTTGAGAGACTCAGAATGTGGCTTTCCCATTTGCTGTTGGATTCCTGAACATTAACCTTAGATTTCTTTATGAGTATGTGCCTACTTTGTGTGCAAGTCCATCAGCTGCCACCTGAAACCCTTCAGAACAGCTGACACAAGGTGTGGCGATAAAATTGCAGCTTTGTCTGGAGTTAAAAGGGGCTGCCCAGTGTTTCAGCAGTGTGATGTACAGTGCTGTGATAAGAGCTGCTGTGGTGGAAAACCATCTCTCTGGAGTTGGGCTGGAAACACCGCAACACTTCTTCGTATGACGTTCAAATAGGAATACTGTTGTTACGTGCTCTCCATATTTTATTTCTAACAAGAGGACTCCTTTCTTTGACTCCTATCTTTGCCTGTTCTGCTTCTTGTCTCAGCTCAGGCTTTGAGCCCTTGTTGCAGGAGTGAAAGGGGAGAGTTAGAGTTACACAGCGCTTTGCTCTCATAGGAATTAAAGTTACTGGCTTAATTGATGCCAGCAACTGGAAACACCCTTCTTTGGGTACCGAATGGATCCTTGTTTGCTTTAACTGTAAAGAAGCAGCAAACTGATGGGCCTGAATAAAGGCACATTTTGGAAAAGGGATATATTTTCAATTATTTGCTGGGAAGGTGGCTGCTGCATTTTGTATTTGCTAACATCACAGCTGAAGGCTTAATCAAGTATTTAATAGGCTAATGAGAAATGTTTCAGTGCAAGAGAAACGTTGCCAAGTAATAGAGGTTTTTTAACTCAAATCACTGAGTTAATGAACATTTTTACAAGTGACAGGGTTTTTTTAATTTGAAAGAAAGTTGAAGGGTTTTTTTTCCTTATTTGTTTTGATGTGTTTAAAAAGAGTTTTCATAGGTAAATGTTCAGGACTAAAGCTTCCAATTGTATGGTTTTGGTATGGTGGTTTATTGGCACTGCCCTAGTATTGTGTTCTTAAGGAACTGAGGTCCTTCTGTCCAGTAAGATGTAAGATTAAATTTATTCTTTTGCAAATTCTGCTTTAACTTGGGAGGGTTTTTTTCTCTCTTCTGTGAACAGTAACTTAAGGTGTGTGGAATATAGGCCAAATTCTGCCCTCTTGTATGTGCCTGCAAAAATGAGGTGTTCTAGTATGGCCTTGAAGAAGCACATTTTGTCCTAGAACTGCTGTAGTTTGCAATCGTTTGCTGCAGCTTTTTTTAGTTACTCTTCCAGGTGAAGATTTTCCATCAAGAATAGAGCTCCAGCCCCATGGACAGGCTTCCTCCCCAGTGGAGGCAGACAAGCAGGGCTTTCAGTTTCTGTTCCTGAAATTATTTCTACAGCATTATTTTTACTCAGGCCGTAATCAGGAAAATTTTGGACTACTCAAAAGATTATACAGTATCTGTTGGGTTTTTTGGTTTTGTTTTTTTTTACTTTCCTATCTTTACTCTTTCTTTCCCCCTTTGACGCATTACTGTGTTATCCTGTGTCAGAAAAGGGACTCGAGACTGCCAAGGATTGAAGGTTGTGGCCTTGACTCAGCTGAAAGTCTTTCTTTGTGCATTTAATTCTTAATAATCTGAGGAGTGCTGTTGATGCACAGTGTCTTGTGGCAGGGAAGCTGGCAGGGCACCTCTGTGGTCACTTTGGACCAGCAGGTGTAGGGGCTGAGGGTGGCAGGAGCCGGGAACTACTGACAGGACTCGCTGGGAGAAGGGCAAGAATTGGGGTTGAGAGCCTCCGGGGCAGGCACTCCTTTGCTCTTAACAGGTCTGTAATTTGCCCCTGCTGCCCTTGTCAAGTAACATCAATGATTTCTCAGGCACTGGGGTGTAGTGTTGCAAACCCAGTTTATCAGCTGCCAGGGGTAAACTGGCTGGCTGCAAAGTGTACTTTGGTTGGAGGGAGGGTAAAAATGAGTTTTCTGGCATTACCCATAGTGTACTGTGTGATATCTGTCATGCAGAGATGAGGCATGAAGTATTTCTGCTTTGTGTGATGGCCATGTGGGAAGAGGTGGCTCAGAGCACGTTTGCTTTGTTGAGACCAGACTTTAAATATTTTTGAGGTATCCTTGCCCCAAGTGATTCTTCATTTCTATTTATCATTCAAGCCACTTGTCGAACTACCTAAATGTTCATCAAGTTGTGTCCAAAGCTGCGTGAACTATCTATAGGTTGTTGCTCACCTCTTCCCAAATTCAGGTTTTTGGTTGGGTTTTTTCATGATTTTTATTTTTCTCGGAAAGAACCCCAGAGATACGACAGAGAGTAGAGAGGGGTTGTGTATGTGTTGATAAAAGTGAAAGGAAAACACTATTTTTATAATCTTTCAGCTTCTCACCTAAAGTGTAGTTATAGATTATATCAAAGTAGTTCTGTGGTTAGTATTTTTAAGGCATGAGCCCCTTCATTGCCATGGTGGTTTTAGCAGCGAAGGTATTTGGGTTTGTTACATTAGGTTCTGTGTCAGTCCTGAAATGAAGAAGGAAGAATATTTTTTGAGGCTATGACTGCTGTTGGCAGGTGGAAAGATGAGGAAAAGGAGTGAAAAGAATTTAAATACCTCTTGGTTCTTGGCAAGCATGGAGTAAAAGCACAGAGCTGAGATAGCCCAGCCAGTGAGGAAGTGCCATAAAGGTGGTACTTCTTCTTGCACGTAAGTGTCAGTCTGGGGTGGAAGTAAGTGTTAAAATTAATTTAGGATGAGAAAACAAAAGAAAAAATAAAAGAAAAGGAGTGTTATATGGGAATAGAGGAGGAGGATGCTGCTTCTAGCATGGCCATGTCAGGGAAGGGCATCAGGGAAAGGAGACGATGTATCACCTTGGAATGCTGCTTCCAAGTGAAAACCATCTTGTCTATTCCATTTCCTTTATCTCCTGTCTCTGCTCTCCCTTCTCTTTGCCTTTTTTTTTCCCTTCTGTCAGACTCCTCTGATTTTTTAAAATGCTTTAAGGAGGGACTGATTCACTTGTATTGCACACGTGCCAATTCCACTTCACTGGCCAGTGCAGGGAGGGGCTGCCTGCAAGTGAGGACTGCTGTGCTGGGCCCTGTACCAATACTGCTTTCAGCCTGAGAAGCTCATGACCTGACTGAGGTGAACACAAGACTGTGCAGAATATGAAAAAAACCCTCAAACAGCAAATTTCAAACATGGGTTTGTGACTGTTGTTTACATCAGGTGGCTTGGTGGGACCTGCTTAGAAGATATGCACCCTGAAGGAGTGGGATGAGGTGGGGAGTAAGGTGCAGGGTGGAGAGAAAGGAGGATGGGGGGAGGAGGGGAGAAGCAGGACCTTGATGAAGAGAGCTGAGCTGCGTGATGAGGTTTCAGGGGGGATGAGGGGCTGAAGAGAGGTGTGCAATGGTGTTGGAGTTCAAACCTTCAAAGGCAGTGCTGGGTGTCTTGCACTGAAGCTGTAAAGGCTCATGATGTGCTGTGCACAGGTGGGTAACTCCAAGAGGATTTCTGTGTGAAAACCAGAAGCTCTGGACCTCTTCCTCTGTGTTAGTTACATTTCAAAAACTTTTAGAAGAGTGTGGCCAGAGACTGATTTGGTATCTTTTTTAGTAAACTGAAGAAGAGACAGCTGCCTATAAATAGTTGACAGGTTATACAGTCTGGGGGATATAACACATACCATTTATCCCAGGCCTGTTATATGAAAATCCTATATCTAAACTGGAATGCTTGAATAGAAATAGAACATTAGCAAGTTCTATGGAAGAAGAGTAGGGGAGATCTTTGAAGCATAAGTTTGGACTTTGTTTTGCTCAGATATGCATTACAACAAGTCCAAGAGCTGGAACTTTATTGAAAAGTGCATCTTTTCAGAAGTCTTTAGATGTAAAATAATTCAAAAGTAGAAGTTGTTTAGAGTTACTTTAATATTTTAGTAAAGCAGCAAGGCTGTAATTTTTGGGAGGAAAGCAACAGTAAGACTAAAACAGCTAAGCAAATGAGATTAGAAAAATAAAAATGTATAGTAATTGCAGAAAACAGAGCTAGTTCTAGTAGATGTTTTCTGTTGCTAGCATGAGTGTATGAAACAGCTGCCAGTATCCAGTACCAGGACTTCATTGTTCTTAAATGAAAAAGTGTTTCTCTGTGTGCAAGGAGAAATCTCTCCACTATGTAGAAATCAAACATTTTTACTACATATCTTGATTAATTACACTTCAGATGCTTCTCATGCCAGACACTTACTGTAAATCCCACGGTATTGTGCTCCTAAAGGCAGTGCTTGCTCTTGGGGTATTTTGCACTAAATTATACCTTGTTCTATATGTACAGTCTTAAGTATATTTAAGTTATTTAGCGTATTTAGTTTGCTGAAGGAGATACAACAAACTGGAGAATGTTTCAGTGCTGGACAATTGGTAACTATTGCCCCAGGCTTCCAAGAAATAAGTCAGTTTCAAGAAGGAACAGGGTCTCAGAACTGTGAAGATAAGAGTGTTAGGCTGTGATTACACATTTAGCAGTTAATTTGGGCATTGCTGAGGGGTGGTTGTTGGAATATAAAACCCTTTTGGCTTTACAACTCAAACTAATTGTTTGGATTCTTAACTTCAGTGAGATCAATGGAACTTTGGGACTTGAAATTAGAAGCACATTGGTGATACAAATCATAAGGGGAAGCTGGGCAGAGACAAGGACCCTGTGCTAGCAGTAAGAGATCCATTAGATTTGATTGGGGCTTAGCAGAGTTCATCTGTTCCTTAAGCAAATTTAGACTAGATCTGTTACCTAGTTTGAGCACATCTGATAATACCATCTAGAAATTTCTCTTTCATATCTGCCTTGCTGTTATGCACATAGTCCAATCCTGATGCATGTTAGCAAAGCCATGTGCAGTGTGGTACTTTCTCATGATCTGAGGTTTCTCTGCAAAACACTGCAGGAGTAGACATCATTTTTAACCAGTACAGGCCTGTATGTATCTCCATAGCAGCACTTCCTTACCTTTTTCATTCCCTTTGGACTCTTGTACTCACCTCAGGACTGCAGATGATATCTTCTGTGTGAGTATATGTATTCCTGTGGTGTTGCCCTCAGCATTAGTTTTTATTTCTCTTTAACTGTGGATTGATTTTAATGGGAAGAAGTACTGAGGAAACAGAACAAAAGAGAAATTATGCTGATTATCCCAAGAAAATGGATAGCAAGAAAAAATCTGGCAGCCAGCATCAGTGCAGTGTGTACTGAGAGGAGAGGAAAAGAGAAAAGCCATGGGACATCTAAAAAGTGGTTAAAACCTCCCTTGGCAGGTGCACCTCACACAGAGGAAGTTACTTGCCCTGTCTGTATTTTAGGCTGATGGTGGGAACTATGCTTCAAGAAACCCATGCAGAAAGTGTTGGATTGGAACAGGGCAGCAGTGCTTTGGCATAAACCCTTTAATGCTATTCCTTAACCTGACATCAAACCGACTTAGGAACATGCAGTGACGGCCCTGTGGGAATCTTAGGTGAATTCCTCTGTGTTCCTGATTGCCACACTTTGCTCTGCAATACCAAGGCCTGTTTAGTCAGTCCCATCTAATGTGGGTGGCCAGCAAGAGTGTTAAACAGCAATTCAAGTTCCTCTTGAAATGGGGCATGGTGATGAGGAGCAGATGACATACAGTCAGAACTAGTCAGAAGTGAGGATTGCTGGCTGAGATTGAGATACTTCAGTAGATGAATGACTTCTTGTCACAGAGATTGCCTTTATTGTTGCTCTGAGACAATTTCTTATGCAGCATTTTGAAATTATTAGACCAACTGTAGGACTGCTTTTATTCCTTGTATACATTTCAGTGAGGGCGTTAAGTGTCGAAACGTTGTGTGTATCGAAGATACTTCTCCTGTATTTAGCTTTAATTGTTAGTGTTTCTTTTTTGCAGGTTACCATATGCAAGTGACACAGTGAGATGGAAGTAATACTTAGGCAGTTTATTGTAGCTGTACTTCTGTAATATGAGAGACCAAAACACAGCTCAGCTTGGAAGAAAAATTGTACAAGATGCTAGAGAGAGATAGGTTTACCCAGCCTTTATTTTATCTCTTAGGAAGCAAGGAATTGAGTGTGGTTTCTTAAAGACAGGTGATAGTAGGATAAGCTTTGCCCTGAAGCTTGTAGAAAATGCCCAAGATTATTTCTTCATACTACTACTTTCTCAGTTTTTGGAAATGTCCCAAGAGCTGCATCAAAGGATTGCTTGTGTCTTTGTTTAGTCCTTCCTGAGCTGTCAGTCACTATTCCATGCTTACCATCCACTAGCATTTAAAAAAAAAAAATTCCAAGGGTGTGGAAAAGTATTGGTCATCTTAATTTCAGTTTGTGCATTCAAAAATACTCCTTTATGTTTAAGTCAGTTGCACAGTGTTCATACTGGGCTTTTAGTTCTTCAGTAAATACGATATATGTCTGCATATAGGGATGTGCACTTGGGAATCCAGCTGCATAGAACCTCAGTTTTAACAAACCCCTCCCTTCTTTACACCGGCCCTGGCCTAGCTGCCTTGTAAAAGTCAGTTTAGCATCTCTGGTAATTCTTTGTACTGGATGTTTCTATTACATCTGACTGCAGCATGTGAAATACTGCTTTGTGACATTTATAGTCAAAAGATCACATTGTGTAGTGCTTTTATTTTCAAGCAGTTTCTGATCAGTGAGTGAGGACTGCCTCCCTCCAGCTAGTAAAACAAGGTTTGGTTCAGGCAATGAAAATTGTGATGGTATTATTTTAATCTGATTCCCAAATACTTGGGTAGCTCCATGACTGTGCTTAGTGGGATTCTACTGATCTGTAAATGATTGCTAACGAGGGGCTTGTATAAATGTCGTTAATGTTAAATCTTTTTGCTGTTCTTAATACTATGGTTCACAGTTTGCCCTCAATCGAGAGTCGGATTTTCTTTTTTAATGCATTAGGTTTGGCAGTAGGCACTCACAGTGGATGGGGTGGGCTGAATTCTGCAGGAGCTGAAATGTGGGGGAGTCCCAGGGCTGCACAGGGTATAAAAGTAATGTGTGGTTGGGCCTAGCGTTGGTAGATAATTTGTTTTCTGCAGGTGTGTTTTACAAATACAAGTTTTACTAGGTCTCACTTGACTTCACTTTACTGCTTTTTAACCCGGTAGTCTCATTCAGGCACTGGATTACTTTACTGAGAAAGGGCCTGACTGTGGCACCACTCATCTCAGTAAAAGTCAAGAGCAACTTTGCTGCAGTTAAGGGAACCCTTAATGATGGGAACATCGACAGGTTTTCTTATTCTGTTTTCTTTGGATTGCCTAAAGGATTTATAGTCAGCAAGCCTGTATTTTTTAGGGACATGAAAAGCATATAGTGAATTTTACTGAAACTGTGGAGGAAAACTTAGAGTTCTGCCTTAGGCCTTGAATGAGGCTTTTGGATCCTTGTACTTGGTGTGTGATTGCTGCTGTTCTGTATTTTGTAACTGACAGGTAGACAATATTTTCAGTGCTCTGAATGGATTTGCAAATGTGTAGGGAACTTACTTTCATGGTGAATTTGTTTTTCTTATTTATAGACAGCATGGGTTTGGACTGGAAAATTGCAGAATACTTCAGCCCTGATACAGCAGTAGTTATAACTGCTGGCTTGATTTTAAGCATACGAGCAGTCAGATTGGAATCATTGTTAACTGGTTTGCTGAACCACTTGGCACCTAATGGCCTGAGATTAGAGAAGAATAGGGAAATCTTTCTTTACTGTAATCAATGCCAGTGTAAATTGCATATCCTGAAATGTACCATAGCATGCAAACTTTACAGGGGATAAGACTAGGGGAGGAGCAAGTCTCAAAATTGTCTTTTGTGGATACTCAGTTGCTGGACTTGGTTATGCTTTAGTGATGCTGAGGGCAAAAGTCCAACCCTTCATCCTTTTTAACGTGCAGAATCTCTTTTGAGAAAGTGTCCATGTGAAAGAGAAAAGCACTTGCTCCGTTGATGATTATTGTAACTTTGGGATGGGTGCTTAGTTAAGATGGATTTAGAGCATGAGATAATCATCCTTGTACAGGACACATGCGGGAAGATTTGCCCTCCTGCTTTCAGAACTTTGTTTTCCAGATTGGTAATCTCAAACCTCAGTTATTACTTCATTATCTCTGTTACCTCGAATAACAGAAAAACAAATAGCCATTAAAATGATTGGTTTTGTCATATCATAGGTATAAAACTAAAAATTTTAGTTTTGTTTAAGAGCCAGAAGCTAGGGCTTACCCCAAGTCAGTTCTCTTCTTTTTTTTTTTTTTTTTTTTAAAGGATGCAAAATCACAGCTTTTATTTATTTATTTAAAGACTAAATTTAGGGGTAGTTTGTAATACGAGGCACTCCCAAACCTTGTGTTTCTTTGAGATAACAAATTCATCAGGCGGTTGAAGGCATCAGCTACACCTAACAGCACTTCTGAGGTGTGTGTTATCTTAGGATAGCATATGTCTTGTGATGTCTTACTGCTTAAATAGCATTTGAGGCAAGCTGTTGTCAGCAAAACCTAAATATTTGGCGGGGGGGGAAAAGCATAACCACAAGGGAAATATCTGGGTTCTTTGGGAAATGTGAACCTCAGGTCTAAAGAGCTTTTTTTTTTTCTTCTTCTTCCTGTCACCTCTCTTCCTCTGTGAAACATTTTCTGGGTATTTTGACAGTAGAGATCTTTCACCAGTGTCATGATGGTGAAAGACTGAGTGCAATGACTCAGGATGATAATGGGATGTAAAAGACTTCATCTCTTCCTATGCCTTCCATACCTCGAGGTAGTAGAGCAGATGCTGTGTTTACTTGTTGCCTTTTGCATGTTTTGGTAGGTGTGTAGCACTATTGAACCAAGGGTATGATCAGTTTTCTGTGATTTAGCCTTTATTCAGTAGGTAGTAAAGGCTTTTTTTACTAGATAATGAAGCAAACAGATCTGTCTCTTCCCTTAAAAGAGAATTCAGGAAGTACAGCTTACACTGCACATGGAACATATTAATCCTAAACCCCTTATAATACTTTGCAGAAGTTTCTTGTCCTTGCACATGTCTGTATCCACATGTGCAGCAGTTTCCCAGAAATGTCTTAACCTTAAGTACTGTTGAAGCCTGGAGAAGCCTTAAAGAATAGCCAAACACAGAATGACAAGTAAAGTTGTAACAGGAAAAAATTAATCTTTACTTGGATTGTTCTGGGACAACAAAAAGGGTGCACATAAGTGAGGATCACTTACTTGCTACTGTAATGCTAAATATATTTGACAAGGAAGCCTCAATGCAGTTGTTTGTGTGGAAGTAGGGAGTGTTGTGCTTTTTTTCTTAGTTTGGTATACACAGACATGACACATTAGTTATAATTCAAACATAATAATACAATTTTGCACATTATTAGGATTTTTTATCTTAGGTGTTATCAGCATGCAAATGTCTAATACTAAGGCTCATAATAGAAATGAAGTGCTGTTAATTCATAATGAAGTTCTTATGTGCTGAGTATGATTTTCTGCTATACTGACCTTTCTTGGTCAATTATATTAGAGCAAGAAGATTGTGTTAAAAAAAAAAGGTATCTTAGAATACATTGAGTTAGTTGAAGTACTGACTTCACTCAACCAAGGCATCGTGGAAAGTACTCTTGATAAAATATTTACTCAAATTCCAGTTTTGCAACTTTCTTTGAGGCCCATAGAAGCCAAAAGGAAAGAAATCTGATACCTAGGGAGAAAAGGAAGGCTGGAAAGGGCCAAAACCATAATGTAATTAAAAAGTCTATCAAACTGAAAAAGGTTTGAGAAAGTAAAGACAAAAATTCAGAAAGTGTGTGAGTTTATATAACAATTATAGATAAATAGATCTAAATGGTAAAGGGATTATGTGTTACTGTTAGAGGTGCATCCAAGTGATGTAAACAACTTCTTCTGGAAGCTCATTGATAGTTCCAAGCAGATCTCTGCTGCTGACAGCTCTCCAGAGATCCCTGTTGTAGCTGGGAGTGGGAGCCATGCTAAAGCACAAGCCAGAAATGTGGTTTCTGCAGTAACTGCCCCGTCTCTGAATTTGCTTTCTGACATGCACACGTTTGAGCTGATGCCTGGTATCGAGATTATCTCACAGCATATACACTGTAGGATAACCAATCTATATTTCTTCTGCTGAGGGTCCCAACTGGGAGTGAGCCTAAGTGCCATTTCACAGTGAATCCCAGTGGGCAAACCAGGCACCCAGGCTGGTGCTGCCGAGACCTGGGTGATGGATGGGACCTGGCTGGGGGCATTTTCCTTTGATGCAACCATCATGTGTTGGTGAGCCAAAGGAAGTGATAGAAGAGTTTGTCTTGAAGTGTTTGCATTTCAGGCTCTTGTCAGCTGCAAACCATTGGTGGTTTATGTAGGAGTGGGGAGCCTTAGGAGCGGCCTTTTAAAAAAGCTGAATCAGTGGCACAAGGAAGTAAGCTAGAGGTAAAAGCGTGTTGTGTTTACATAAATGGTGTCATAGTGTTGGCTTACTAATGGGAGAAGGTCCATTGGGATAGCCAAGGCTTGGAGCAGCACAGCACGTGCCAGGGAGGTTGGCACGCTGTGGGAGCTCATCCAGGGTGGGCACAGCTGGCATTTGGGAACACAGTCTTGTTTAAAGGAAGGAAATGAGCGACCACGGAGAAAAAGGGGAGCACCAAAGAAGAAGGTGCTGTAGCTCAGTGTCATCCTGCTCACGTCAGGAGGTGGGAGTGAACTGGGGAAGGAGGTCACACAGTGCCCCTGCTACAACCCTGCATGAACAGTCCCAGTGTCTGAAGCTGTGCACAGCAGCAGAGCAGGTGAAAGAAAAGCAGGTAAAAATTTCTTCCAGGTCCTGAGAACAGTGGAAATGGAAAAAGGAAGGAGAAGTGATAGGGAGACATACTAATGAGGGATTCCATTCTGATATGTTGCACGTCTTGTTGTTTCACCTGGCAAATCACAAGGATAATGATGTTCCTTTGTACCTTTTCATCTGAGTGCTTGAGTGGCAGGAGATAAATGTTATATTTAGAGAAATACTTAGAAAGAAAACATTTGTACCTCTGTATCTGTTCCACTTTCATATTGTGTGGGGAAAAGGATTAAATATATTTTTATCAAAAGTGTTATTGAATGAAAGATTCAAATTGATAAAGTGCTGGACTATGAAAACATGATTACTTAAAACTGGTGTGACTGGACCTCTTAGCTTAAATGTAGCATGTCATTTCAAAGGCACTAAAGCCAGATGGATAACTTGCCCCAGATGTTTAGAGTCAGTAGAGCAATCACACATGGTGTTTTGAACAAAGTTGCCTATACCCTAAATCATGTTATTTTGTGAATAATACTGTAATTGCAGACACCTTTCTTTGTCTATATTTTTCACACAAATAAATTGGCACCCATGGCAAGCACTGTGTTTGTCAAACCGGCTTCAAAATCTTAATGTGTTGCTTTCTTGTTAAAGTGACTTGAAAGTACTTGCTCTGTTTCTTTAATGAAATTAACAGCTTGTTGAGAGCTAAGGTTGCATGTTGGATTCATAATCAGTTTTGTTTATACAGAATATTTTGTTTTCTGCCTTTCTTTCATTTTGGGGGGCATTTATTTATTAACAGAACTTCCATTAACTCCCGCTGTTTATTCTTTACCCTTAAGCTACAGCCCTTTGTTGTAGCATCACAGTGTTGACCCTGGAACCAATTACTGTGTGTAACATCCAGAGGATGATGAGGCTTATTCTGCAGCTATTGTTTTCTAGTAGTCCTGCTGTACATAATTCTCGCAGTGCAGTAGGATAACTCTGTTTAAGAACTCTGTGACACTACCTGGCCAAAATAGTAAAAGCCATAAAATCAGGCTCCTTTGCCGAGCTCTTGTTTTACAGTCCCAAGAGCACAGCTGGGAAAGCTGCAGCGTTCTTCCTGCATTTGGAGAGTCGGGATGTTCTCCATTAGTTTTGATGTCTGTCGCTTCCCTGGAAGTGAGCGCATGTGTAAATGTGATACAGATGTTGTATGAAAGCTTAATTGTGCCTCTTTACTGTAAGCTTCGGCACTGTTCTGTTTTGATGCCCACCCTCCCACCCCGAAAAGCTTTTCCTGAGAAGGGAAACCATTTCCCCATTCCTCTCTTACTCAAGAGTTAATTATATTCTGCACTGTGACTACACCTCAGCAAAAGCTGGATGGAAAAACAAGACTCCTGACAAAAAGGCAGAAGTTTTTAGAAGAGCTTAGATTTTCTGTTCTTTCTTAGGACTTAGAAGTCCTTCCTGATTTCAGCCAAAGGAAGAAATTCCTCCCTGAGGTTACGTTTCATCCATGTGCTTTGTTTCTGAGAGAGTTTAAATCCTCCTGTTTGTTTGCAGGTCGTTGACAGCCAACTTGGTTTAGTTGTCGCAGGTGCAAGTGTAAGCAGCCAGCAGGAACTGAAGAAACATGGGTAATCCCACTTAGGAAATCCCCTAGTAGCTTGGTGCTCCTTCGAAGCAGAACACCAGAAATACAGTTAGTGGCAGTTATGGGGAAAAAAGGAAGAAAAGAAGTCCTCACTCATGAATCAAAATTAGAGCGAGAGACACTTCTCTAATTTCTGGGGTTACCATGTTATCACTGCTCTTCTTACAGTGTTCTTCTCTCCGGACTCCTGAAACCAAAGAAGAAATTGCTTGATCATTGTCTTTAACTAATGCTGTGCTCTGTTTCTGAGATGCCAGATATGCAGTAAGACTGGATGAACCTGTTTAATTTTATTCTGCTGTATTTATTTTTGTTGTATTTATTTCTGTGTATGCCTTTGTGCCTGTTGAGTTTTCATGCTTCCACAATCACCGGTGTAATCTCTTCCCTCTTTATTTGCAAACCCCAATACAGCAAAATGAAACAAACCATTTTTTCAGAATGTCTGAGACCCAACTTGTTTATATTTTCAGATAAGCAATAACAAGAACAGTCTCATAATTTTGGTGAATGACTGTAGCAGAGATTATTTTTTTTATTTAGTTACCTGAATCATGAGGTAATGAGGTTGTCAAAATCTGGTTTTTTAACTAACATGGCTTGTAACCTACGTTTGTGGAAGAAAATTTATTGAGGAGATCCAAGACAATTGTAGTGTTTGTTGTTTTTAGGGTTTGTTTTTTTTTTTTTTTTCCCAGAAGAGGAGCTTCCTGTCTCTTTCTAGAAAAATGGTCAGCTTTTCTAGGGAGGAAGAAATATGTGAAATGCATTACTTCATATGTCATTTAAAAGAAAAAAATCCAGCAACCTCATCTTGTCCATCAACTTCTGTTGGTCAAAAATACTTTTTTTTCCCCCAATGTTTTTCTTTTGTATCTTTTAAGGACACGACTTCCATTTTCACTGAGTTATATATATGATCTTTTTCTATTAGAAAGAGGCAGTGTCACAATGTCACAGAATCATTTTCAAGTGGAAAGCTTTGCAAAGTCCCCAAGGGAAAAGTAAAAGAAAACTTAAAACGGGGATCAAAACAGAGAATTAAGGAGTAGATAATGGTATATCTGAGAACTGTGAAAGTGCTAATGACCAAAATCTTCCAGAAGGATTTCCCACTGTGTGTTAGCGTTTTCAAGCATACAGCTGTGTCTAATTACCTAAAACTGATGCGCAGTGCAATTAATGGTGCATCTGAAGAGCCAGGTAACAGGGCAGCTGGCCACCTATGTGAGCAAATAACCCAGTATCTGGGCAGTCTGGGCATACAAATGCACGAGAACCATATTCAGATGCTCAGAGACCTTTGCAGGCCCAGCTTCTGAGCCAGTACCTTCTGAGCCTGCCCTGGGGCTGGACACAGATGCATGGAAGTCAAGTGAAAAAAGAGCAGAGAGAAAACCAGTCAGGAGCATAGTGTCTGAAGTTAAGGGAAAACATTTCTAGATTCTGTTTCAAGCCATAAATAAAAATAATCCAGCAAATAGTTACTGCAAAAATAGAAGCAATCTGACTTTTTAAAATTTCTGAACAGCTGATATCATGACCCTGTATTCTTTGTTATTTATGGAAATCTGCTACTTGCCAGACTGTGAAAATGGCTGCCTGCTTGTATATATATTATTTTTGAATTGCTTATAAGCCAGCAGCCACATTTTCACTAAAAGCTTAATAAAAATATGAAAGCTAGAAAAGACAATATCTCTTAATTAATACATAGATATGAAACTATTTCAACACTTTAAACATTCAAATCATTTTTGTGAAACAAAAAGACTGGAAAAACTTTCCCAAATAAATGACTGTCATCAAAGCTTCTTTCCATATAAGGCTCATATTTCAGCTCCAGGCCTGGCTAAAAAGAACAAAAATACATGATCATCACATAATTAATAAATTAATCTCTTCTGATGGTGTAGTAATTTTACTAGGCTTTCATTAAGGTGCAATTAGTTATTTTCCTACATTATGAAGTTTGTTTGAGCTTAATATCTTGTATTTTGCTCAGCTGTTGTAAGGCAAAGCTAATTGTAATAACTGATTTACTAAATGCTGCTGTTAGTATTTGCCTGTCCATGTCGAGTATGCATGGGCTTTTTAACTAGCTGAGAAATTATGTGGATGCAGCAGAGTTAAGTGAGTGATAAATTACTTGTTTGCTATCAAATCTGTTTCCCTCTGTCTTGTTTTCACCTCTCCATGCCGCCACACCAACCGCTCAGGCAATTCAGCTGTAAATTTCTTAGTGAAAACTGTTCAGTCTTTTCAACTGCCCTGTGTCTGAACCAGTGTTTCAAACCAAATTCCAGATTTCTGGAAGTCTGTATTCATAAGCCTTGGGAGTGGAATAGCTGAGAGTTTGACCCATCAAAAGGAACCACTGACTGTACACGTGCAAGGTGTCTACAGCCTGACCATTACACACAAGCTGTTGAACAAGAGCTTGGTGTGAGAAAAGTATTTTAAAGTGAAGATGGCAGTGGGATTGGGTTTTGCTGTTTACAGGAAGCACGAGAGAAGAGGCTCTACTGGTGTGTTCAGGCAGGATGTTAATTAGTTTCTGTTCAAAATATAATTCCACTGAGTTGGTGGAAAAGATGAGTGGCAGGTAGTAAAAAGTGAAGTATAAAACCAGTATTAATTTGATCTTGGAGTCTGAAAGTCCAGACTCCAAAACTCAGTCAAAATAAACAAAATTTATCTCTGGGTGAGAAAAGGTGGAAGTTTGCCTTCTTCAGGCTGGTTTCCTAACAGGCTGAGCTGGGGAGAGGATGGCTTTTGGCAATGAAAGTTTGAGTTTGTCAGAAATACTGTAGCATTTTTTTGCTTCTGTCAGACAGAAGCCTACGAACTGTGCTGTCTACAGAATATGTACTACTACTTTGCCAAAGCCCAAACAGGTTTTTTGACAATCCTTATGCTTCCAGTATACTCTGACCTGCCTTATATGCAAAGAGAGTGCCTTAAGGCTGGTGTCTAGACAGAGCCTTGTATTTCAGCAAAGGGAATTAAAAGTAGGCTCTGATATTCCTAAATTTGCAGAGAAAACTGTATTTTGCTACCTACCTCTCATATTTATTGGAAAAAATGTTACATTTTTTTGTTGATTCCTGGGACTTGCAAGGATAGGGAAGGCATTTCAGGTGTTGCTTGTCAGGTTGTAACTCTATCATGGCTGTTTCAAATGTCACTGCTGAACTGCTGTTGTAAAGATTAAAAAGTGGGGCTGCTGTTTGTAGACAATCCTATTCCATGTCTCAGGCGTCATTGTTGTAAAGGATTATTCTGCCCTTACAAACCATACAAAGGCAGCTCAGTGAGCTTGACCTTAAATCTAAAATGAAATTTTGATCTGCTCTGTACTCTGCAGTATGGACTAAGAGAGTCAGGATGGTGATTCTTCAGTTCAGTCATAGTGAATTATAAGTAAATAAACAAGGCATGAGTTAGTAGGACTGTTTGAAGTTAGTAGATGTTTATTTGGTGTATTAACCTTGCTCCAAATTTCAAAGGTGTCCTGCCATTTGCTGCCATTAGAATTAATTCCATCATGGAGCAAGCTACTTGGGTAATGTCTGTGTCAGGGTTAATTCAGTGTAGGTCATGTTGCAAGTCTTAGTTCCTCAAACACCCAGTGTATTCATAAATACAGCTATTTCTGGATTATTATTTACTAATTTTAAAAGTAACATCAAAACTTTGGTCTGTCACACAAAGGTTTTTTTATTCTTTGATTTTAGTTCAAAGTCACTTTATCAGGATAAGACATACTAGATGCTGAGTGCAAAATATCTAAGGGAGCGTGAGGCAAATGTTCTTCCCAGCTTTCAACGCGAACACTCTTAAAGCTTCTCAGACTTTTAAGAGATTTAAGACTGGAACCTCAAGTTCAGATTTGGCTTATGAATTTTATTCTTGACAATAAATTGTAAAAAATAGGTACACATGAAATGCTATTTTGCTGATTCACGAAGAGTAGTGTTTTAGGTCTCAGAAAAATTCAGCTTTTGTTTTCACATCATCTGCATTCCCTCATTACTGCTTGCATCATTGAAAATAGTTCCCTGTAAGTGCCCCTCTATTCTTCATCTGCAGTGCTCTCCTGTTGGTGAACAGCAGGTTTAGAGTTTTGACTAATAGGCTGGGACTCAGATGGATGACCTCTATCAATTATTCATGATAGATCTGAGTAGCCAGTGTATAACACTGACAACATTCATACCTTTCTACTGTAATACGAACTGTAAACGATACAGTGATTGATAGACTACAGATGACCCTTGGTCATTTTTATTAATTCCTGTTGCTGAGTTCTGCAACCTGTTTTTCATTGCTTAAGCTATGGAGCTACTGTGTTTTTAGAAACTCCAGCTGTCCAGAGCTAGGAGAGGCTCTGAACTTACTGGTTTTTATCTATTTATGTTCTTCAAACTAGTTCTCTTCCTTTTGAGGTTACTAGTTGTGTCATCGAGGATTTCAGTGGGGTCACATCAGGCTTTTTGCATGTATTTAGAATAGTACTAGATGAATGAAATAAATCATGGTTGGGGGATTCTGTGCTGTGCCTCCTGGTGGGTAGAAGTGAGTAGAGCTATGGGAAGAGGTGTTCTCAACAAAAGCAGAGAAAGAAGTGTTGCTCATGGACTAATTCTATTTGCCTTCTAGGTTAAATGAAAAAAGAAGGTTCAAACAATATAAGGGTTGAGGTGTTTTGCTTCTTAACTGCTGCATATGAGAGTTCTGTTGTATAATCTTACATTACACATACTGTGTTGTGAAGACTCTTGGATGCAAATTTAGTGTTAAGAATAAGCTGAAGTTTTAAGAGCATTTAAATCATTTTACTCAGGGTCTTACTGGAGAGGTGTTTTCTGAAGTCCAGAATGAGAGAAGGCTCTTGAATTTTTAGTTTATTTTGCTTATGGAGTACATCGCATATAAGCACATTAATTTGTGTTTTTGCAAATCTGTTTGAGAGGAGCTGTAGGTAAAGATCTGTAAAAAATTAGTTCTGCATTTAAACATGCTGCTTACCAGGAGTTCATAGAAAAGGCATGTTTGGAAGGTAAAGCAATTCAGTCAGACTTGGGAGAAATCTATGCTGGGTCCTGTGCTGGAAGACAGAAGGGGATGGGAGGGAGTCCTAGTTTGTGACAACATCCAAAAGTAACCCAGAATGGGAAGATTAGCAAGAAATACCTGTTTCACAGGAGATGTAGATGCACTCTGTGTTGCAGGTTCTGCCAGCAGAGTTGTCTGTGTTAGGTGTGTTAGGCTTAGAGCAGCATTACCCCCTGAGCCCTGCAGGGCTGCTGAAAGGGGACCCCAGCGATGCCAGCCAAGTGACGCTTCCAGCTGGCTTTTGTTTAGAGGAAGGTCTGTAACAACACAAACAGCAGCCATGCCACGGCATCTCCATCCATGCTGACAGTGCTGTGGGTGTCTGGTTTTGGCTGCTGGCACAGATGTAACCTTGGGGTTCTTAGGGCTTCTTAGAAGAGGCCAGGGCTTCTTAGTGAGGGATGAAAGGGATGGTGGTGACTTGCTCTGTAGTGGCAGCTATGCCACGATTCCCTTGCAGGTGAGGGTGCTGTTGTACTTGGGGTTTGAGCAAGTGGGAATAAGAAGTGCTTAGAAACCCTGCCACCTGTGCTCTAAAGTTTGCTTCAACCACAGGCGTTAAACCAGGAAATATTTTCCCTTCAGCTTCGTTCCAGAGGAATAGCTGTGGCAGGCTGTTGCTTTATGCATTGCAGGCATTCAGGAGACTGTACCTGATATGTTAGGTTACCAAGCAGACCTGCTGGCACACCTGAATCCTGATCTGTCTGTCTGGCCTCCCCCATCAGCCCTAGAGTGTCAGGCACCTTTCCCCAGGGAATACTAATTCCCTGCTCCATTGTATTTGCTGTGAGTCTTTAGTGTAGCTGAAAGCAGGACTGCTCCCCACTCATCAGTCCACCTTAACAGAGCATTACTAGCCAACATATTTTGTTGATCAGTGTGATTCCAACTCTGCAGCAATATGTAGACTAACCAGATGGAGGTTTGTACCTCTTGTGATTGTAAAATTAACCAGAATCATTGATAGTTACGAGAGTGATGACGGAGACCCAGGCGCTGTCAGAACAATGTGCTTTGAGGCATGCTTAAATCTGTTAGGACAATATTTCATGTTGCTGCGTGCTCAGTACACAGTTCTACAGCACAGCAAGGCGCGGATGCCTCACTCAGCTCTGAGGGTGGATAAAGGATGAAGATTATTCACTACTGAATTTGACTCAGCAAAGAAGGTGCAGGTTCCAATCCGTTCAGAGGCATAGCCGAGAAATTCTAGTCCAAGGTCTGTGTGACTGGATTTTTGGGTTTTGTTTATTTTTTAATAGGCCAAACTAGGATTTTCTGTCTGAATAAAACAGTTTTTTAATTGGAACCTAGTGTGAGAACTTCCAGGGAATCAGTGAGAAATTTGTAAGAAACAGCTGGAAATAACAGTGGAGAAGGCAGTGCCATCTCTATTCTCTTCCTGCCACACAGCCCACAGGCGTACTGTAGTTCCCTGTTCATTTACATCAGTGACTAAAGGACCTATTTAAATGAATGAACTTAATGAATTAATAAATGCAGAATGGGGGAGAAACCTGCATTACAAAAGGTACTTTGTTCTGAGATGCTGAGAGTAAGAGTTGAGTTTGACATTTCACAACATAGCACTGACTGCTGTTAGCTGTATTTCCTAATACACCCCGGTAACACGAGCTCGCACCGCAGATTCCTCCTATTAAAAGGTTATTCAGATGTGTTGCGCTACCAGCGGCTCTTTGCTTGCATATTAATTATTAGATGTTTGAATTAGCAAAACGTGGATTAGCAGAGTTTTTGCTTCGCTAGTGGTACAGTGGACACTTCTAGCCATTTGGTCGTCAGATACATTCGTTCTGTGTTTGAGCTTCTCAAAATAATGCCTGCTAGTGCCTCTGTAATTAAACATCTGTCAGGGTTTTAGAAATGCCCTATGGGTTTTCTTTTTTGGGGGGAGGGGGAGACAAACCCCTCCATTTAGGGGGAAGAATGCTGTGTGTAACAGCAAAATATATTTTGGTTTAGCACGAGAGCAAACTTAGGAGATCAGCAGCTTTCTCCTCCATTTTGGCTGATGTAAATAAGCAGTAAATTTATTGAGACATCCGGCACAAAACTGGTGTGAGAACAGAACTTTGGGCCTTGTGTGGCAGCTTGAGCAGATGGGTGCTTCTTACTATTTCTTAAAAACTGAAATGACAGGGAGATTAGGGTTTAAAAATCACAGCTTCTGTCGCATGCATTAATTAAAGGGTTTTAGTATAATAATTCTATCTTATTGTTCTAGAGCATACGCTCAGCTACTTTCAATTTTTAAAAGTACTCGGCCTTTCTCTGGGAGCCGCGGCTGTTTGTTCAGTTAAATTCCTTCTGATTAAAGCTCCCTGAATAGTCATTGCCTTCCTTTACCAAGACCAGCCCTGTTTTCTCCATGCTACGCTGATAATGGGGTCACTGGGAGATTTCTGAATTACAAGTTCTAACTGAAGTTGGAGCGCTTCAGGGATGCTTCGCTGCTCAGCACAGTCGGATGCGCCTCAGAGTACCGTTGGAACACTTGGCGCACTGGCTCGTACATTTCTGACTCGTTTGGCTCACAGGAGAAGCACTGAAGGAACTTTGGTTATTTCTCATCAGGTTCAAAATGCTATCATACTTTTTAATAGGGAAAGAAGTTTGGGAAGGAGCCCGACGACTGCAATGATCCAGTAGCATTAGCATTTTTCTTTTTTTTCTTAGATATGCTTGCAGTAGCCTCTCCTTTACTACTTCTTCCCTGCAAAATACAAACCTGCAGATTTTTCAAATCTGAAAGTGATGTGTATCAAAAGTAATGATGTCGCAGCAATGCAGGTGGTTCTCCTCTGGAGTCCCAAACTGATGAGTTGTGACAAGGTTTCTTAAAGAAAAAGGCCCTTAAAGTAACTGCCATGCAAGTTTTATTTAAAAATGTCAGTCCTATGAATACTGTGGATATGTAACTGGTTTTGCTTCTTCCAGCAAAGCTTGACATTCCCTGGAAGAGCAGATGTTCGTGGAATGAACTCCTTCTGGGGAATTAACTAATTAAGAAGGTCGAGCTTCTGTGTTCTTCCAAACCGTGTATCCTGAGGCTGCAGTGCAGTGTCAGGGCTCTTTCTTGGCAGTGCTTGATAGAACCTGTAGGTTGAGAATGGGTGAAGACCTGTAACTGTCTGCCAGGCTGTGAATCTGGTGTTGGAGTTCAGCAAGGGAAAAGGAAAGAGCTGCCAGTCCAACAGCTTTCCTGTTTTCCCTTTTAAACTGTTCATCAAATGTGGTGGAGGTGACATCCATTTCCAGCAGTTTGCTGGAGAGCCTGTCTTGATACCAGTTGAGTGAGTGACTAGGCACACTTGATGTATGCTATCTCTGGCCAGCATCTCCTGGTAGACACAGGCTTTGCATCTGGGATATGCAGATACTGCCATCAGCTCTGAGATGAACTTAGTGATGACTAGTAAAATTATGATTTTTCTCTTCCTCTTTTGCTGTCTGCATTTTTGTTTTTGGTTTTTTTTTTT
>VYXF01010291.1:509377-534393 GCA_013397295.1 Polioptila caerulea | reverse complement strand
AAAGCCAATTGTGCTTCTCTTCCTGTGCCTTAAACTAAAAGAAAAGAACCAATACCCAAAAAACCCGCAAGAGCCCTTGCCCAAACCCAAATTTAATTATGTGTCCTGCTGTGTTAATGGTCTTAGACTCTTTCTTTTCCCCCTGTCTACCTGCACCAAACTTCACTGGCAGGGCCACACACAGAGAAATGTGCAGCAGCCACAGAGCATACTGGAGGTATTCTGCCTAGGTTTTGGACCAATTCTACTGCATTGCTGTTAATTCTGAAATTATGACAAAGCTATGTTAAGAGTCAAATTGGTATCGTCTGGCCTAATCACTTCCTAATTTTGCAGAGCATTCCAGGAGTTTTATATCCCGTAATTTTCTTTATGTTATATTGTGATCAGCAATGTTTAAGGCAAATGCCAAATCGTAGAGTTTCATTTTGACAAGCAGTCCCTTCAAATGTGCATTGGTTTTGTGTATATATTTCTCTGGCCCTTTATTTTACCCTGAATTTTTAGCTAAGTAGTTACCATTCCTTCACCTTTTCCCAGGATCCAGACTGTAGCTAAAACAGCTCTCTCTGAGATAGGAAGACATCAGGATGCTCTTGAAGCTTATGGCAGAGAGGGGCTGTAGGCCATGGCTGTGAAGTCGGGTCCCAAGTCCCAGAAGGGGCCGTGCTGGGGATGTGAGCAGGATGTGGCATCAGGATGGGGATCAGATGCATTAGTTGCAGCCTGGCTTTGTAGAACTGGTCAAACCAGTGTCACCTGCCCTCAGCTCTAGATAAAAGACAAACTTTATTCTCAAATAGTGGAAGCCCCAGTGAAGTCTTCCCTTGGGTCAATGTAATACGGATGAAGGGTGAAAAAGGCACTTAGAAAGGCTGAGATAGAAGGAGCTACAGCTTTGCCTGCAGATAAGCACATGTTGTTTTGTGGGGCTTTTTGCCTGCTGCTGGGTGAGGATACGCTCGCAGACCTCTGTGAGAAACACGCAGGTGAAAGGACTGGTAAATCATGACTAGCTCTGCCACTGCCCAGAATTCCTGTCCACCATGCATAGAATGACTTACCAAAAAAATGCTACTGAGGAGGTACAGAGAAACATGATGAACACTGAAAATGTTGTGTCTGTGGCACTCTGCCTTTATCAGCCATTTTACCCACATCTGCACTTTAACTTCATTATGTGCCCTGCTGTGGATACTTTCCTTCCATAAGCCCTAAGTCTGTGTTGCCTCTGCAAGAGCTGATACCTCGGAGACAGATCCCAAAGCATCTGCCCTTTGTGTTTGGGGTTCACAGCAAATCTTTTTGCACCTGATGTGCGCTGGTGCAAAGCTGAGGGTGATGAAAAGGTACCGTGTAAGAGGATATTGGAATAATTTGCTGTTTCAACCAGTTGACGTCCAGGAGGCTTGTAGCATCAGTACCCTAGATAACAACGAAGCCAAATATTCTTAAAGGAAACATCGTAGGCAAGTAGCTGGAGAGAAAAAGTTCACTGTGAACTTTCAGGCTTGTTATTCCAGTACCTAACAATGTGCGCTTCACTCTCAGAGATTTTGGACCTGATACCCTTACAGCCTAGTTTCTTAGTTACTTTGTTGGTGCCTATTCTCTTGATTATACAGAAATTCCAGTAACCTTGCTGGTGTTTGCATCTGTAGCTGTGTGGATGGTTTCAGACTTCCCTTTCCTTTTGGGGGGAAAGAAAAGTGATCTTGAAGTGTGACATAGCTCTAAAGCATTTCTGCTGTGCAGAGGAATTTGTAATTTTACTGAGCATGGGAATACCTTGTAGAGAAAAGTCTTTTGGGTGTGTACTGTTACTGTTCTCAGACTCAGATTTCACTTATCTTAAAAGGTTAAGTTTCAAACGTAATCAACTAAAATGTTTGTGCTTTTTTTCCACTCGCTTTGATGACATTTCAGATTCTTTCTGAAATGCAAAACTAATGCAGTATCTCTGATTATAACAACACTAATAATCTGAAATAATTCTGAAATCCCGACATGTGCAATCCAGAACTGAACAAACTTTGTTAAGTCTGATGGTCACCTATTCATGTTTTTTTGCTGTCTGGACTGTAAGAGCTCTGTGAGGTTTGTTTTCATAAGCAGCAGGTGTCCTACTGGACAAGGCTGGAGCGATTATTCACATGGAGACCAGGAAGCATTGGAAGTGATGGGCTCGGATGGCCTGTCCTGCTTTTGTCCCCTGCAGTGTCCCCCAGTTCTGCAGGGGCAAGGAGATGAGCAATCAGCTGTTTGCACTCTCAGAGCTTGGAAGGATGATGCATTTGAAAGCAAGGGTAAAAAGTAACTTGCAGGTAAAGTGAGAAATTGAGGAGGGTAAAGTTAGTGAAATGAAGGAAATGGGACTTTGAAATAAAGCAGTACATTGTTGTTCCAGGAATAAAGGGAAGCCTGGGGGGAAAAAAAATAGTAAAAAGAAAAAAATAACCAAAATTAGCTGAAAAATAGCATGGTCAAAAAAAAAAAAGACACCAAATTAAAGACACCAGCCATTAGTCGTATAATCGTTGTGGCAACAGCATTATTACTGTTTGGGAAGCAAATGGTGTAAAAAATGTTAAATTTTGTTACTCTAGGGTGCCTATTGTGCTTTAGGAATATTATTCCCTAATTTGGAACTCCCACTAACATCATGCTGCTGCTGGTCACTTCCTCCTCCCCCTCCTATTGAAAGCACAAAAAGCAAAAATCACAGATTGAGATGAGCAATTTACTGGAAACAGAAATTAGATTTAAAAAACAAACAGAAACAATAATAAGAGGTATAAGACAAAGAAACTATTTATACTGAAAAAATAATCCAGCAACAGACAAATACAACACTTGTCTGGTCTCCAGGTTTCTCCCTTCTAAGCAGTGAGAGAGGGTCCCTTTCCCCTCCACCCAGCAATGACCTGAGGTGGTATCCAATAATGTTACAGACCTGGCCATGCTCCCTCCCAGTTTTTGCAAAAAAATAACCCTGGCCAAAACCAGGACGGTGTCTAAAAAAAGTTGAAATTTTTTTCATCAGATAATTGTTTTTCCACTCTGGGCCCGCTCCCCTCCACCCCCAAGAAAGCCAGAACAAAGCAGCAATTCTTATCTCTCTACTTGTGAGATCATAGGTTTTCATAGCCATCATCCTTCCCCAATAAATTCTTGGTAGAAAGTAAAGAGTTCCCATCAGGATTCTTTGCTTGAAATTGTTGGCTATGAATTTAAAAAGTCAGTGGGAAATCATTTAAAGGAACTATTAAAATTTAGATGTAGAAAAGGAGAATGGGGAGACAGTGAATGCAAACTGTACTAAAGGGCTGCTGCTTCTAGTTGGTAAACCCATGGCCTGGATTTATTTGCTAAAGATATATAGTGTTGCTAGAAATGTATAGCTGATGGCCTGGAGGCATAAAGCTAACTCCCCAACTACTAGCCACAACAAAAATAAGAGGAAAAAAATACTCAAAAGTAATAAGAAAAAAGCAGTATAATAGAAACCAGAAGTGTCTTGCTCATGACCAAATGAAGGCAGGACTTCTTGGAGCACCTGGGACTTGCTTTCCATGTGCTCCTGGGTTGTGGTGTGGGAGACAGCGTTACTCTTCTTTCCCCCTTGTGTAGCTGAAGGGAAACCTCTGTGGGACAAGATGCGCTGTCTGATTGACAAACCATCTGTATCAGCCAGCATCAAGAGCTGTGCTGGGTTTCTGCCCTGTTAAAAACCTCAAACCTCAGCCAAAACCACTCACCATCAATTCTAAAATTAGTTGGAGAGAAAGCAGGGATATTAGTTGATTGTGTGCTTTCTACTCTCAGTATCACTTTCTTTCCCGCTAGCCTACCCCATCCTGTGGTGCTGAGCGCTCCAGTCTAGTCCTTGATCTCTTTCTCTGAATTATTGAGGAGCTTGTGTAGGAGCCCTTCAAAACATCCAACAGTGTGTAAAGCAAGAGGAGCTTTGTAGACTAGAAGCTTTATCTCCTACCAAGAGAGCATAACGTTTTCTTCCCAATTTCTCATTGTGGCACATGGCCTTGTGCTGTAAGAAATCCTTAGAGGGTTTGTAGGAGTTGTTTCTCACCTCGTGCCCACGTTGCCACCATGTGGGATCCTCTGAGTGGCAAAACTGGATCAGAAAGCAGGGGAAATGGTGGACAGAGTGTGGAGTATAAAAACTTGACCCCTAGGCAGCCAGAGCCAGGGACATGGCTCGGCTAAGACAAATCCTCCTCTGAAAAGCAGGTCTCTTTGAACAGCCTGAGCAATGCTCAGAGGATACACCTGCTGCTAAGGAGTGTCATGGGCTCACTGTTCCATGTACCAAGGGTCCTTTCTTAAGCTGAGGATGTCTGGAATTCATATGAAAGGAAGGCTAGTTTTTTGGCATATGTCTGTGAAGCAGGTACAGTGAGTGGATACTGGCTAGTGCGAGGTTTTGCTTTGCTGTGCTGGTAGAGCAGAGGGGGGGAGTAACTCATGCTTTCTGCCCCTGTGAAAAAGATGGGGTTTTATGTGTTGACAGTCCATGGTTTTGTCCATACAGGTTTTACAGTCCAAATGGTGTTTCACCTCTTCCCTTGACACTTATTCCTCAGCTGCAAATACATATGATCTTTTTTTCTTCTCTTTCTGTTAATCATGAGTTTTTCTGCATGCAAGTATATCTGATTGTTGTTGATGGACTCCAGTGCTCAGGATGACATAATTCTTCTGGAGCTTGAACTCCTGGGGCAGCTACAGACGTTGGCCTGTCACCCTTCTGTCTTCCCTCGGCCATGTGGGGAAACGCTTTGTCTTTATTTTCTGCTGGGTTGCCTTCCTGTGGCAGTTTTCTGAACTCCTTCTGACTTACCTGTGTTTGCAGATCTGCACAGATATTCTAGGGGCATGGCCTGTTTTTGTTGAACCTTCCTTTCACAGAATAAAAGACCTGGTTTTCTGCTGCAAAACTGCTTTTTGACTTTTTTTCTCTGCTGGGTCCCATTGTATTATGCTTACTGTGGGCTTTTGCATAGTGCCCATTATTATGGTGTGTATATATTTATATAGGTATATTCTTTGTATATGTTTTTCATATATTTTGCATATTCAAAACTCTGTGACCAGCACTGTCTTCTTCAAAGGGACAGTTTTATTTTTGTTTCTATAATGTGTACTTTTATTTCTGAAAGTTAAGCTGAAGAACTTCATCTAGTACACTCATATATAACTTGCTGTCTATTGTAACATCAGTTATTTTCAACATTGCTCCTTCCCACTGCATGGATTTTTTTGGATCATTTCCCTTCACTTGTCTTAGCCTGCTTTTCATCCCCAGAATGAATCTCATTTGATTATTTTCAGACTGCATTTCTATTCTCTCTGAGTCCCTGTGCATTATTTCCATGTCCCCATTATTTTTGCAGCTCCTCCAAATGTGATACTTCCTGGAGATTTAAGTTAGCATGCTGTCTAGAATCTCTTCTGGAACGTTAAACAAAATACCAAGTGAAATAGGACCTAATACAGGTCTTTGCAATATTGCACCTTCTTCCCTTGTTATCCTTTGCTTTTATCATGATTTATTTGCAGTCGGTTTTCAAATCAAGCCACAGTATTCATCTCAAAGTGCAAATCACTATCAAATGTTTACTGAAAATCAAACACACCACATCTGCTCCTTTTCCTTAGACTCCTAGTGCTGTAACACTAGCCAGAAAAGGGGCCAATTTCTAGCCAGTTCTGCACTTTTGAATAGAAATCACGATTTCATTGTCCTCAGCCTTGTAGCCTGGTTTACTTTATAGGAAGCCTCATGAATTAAAACAGCTGTGCAGCCCATTCTGAAATTCAGTTTTGTGGAGAAGCAGTGCTGGGAAGAAAACAAGTGGAGTTTATGCATGTGAGGGGGAGAAAGAGAGAAGAGGGATATATGTGTGAGGTGAGAAGGGGAGTTGTTTTTTTCTATGTGTGTAATTGGGCAATGGCATTAGGTGTGTTTCTGAGGAACTGCTCAAATCCCTGAATAATCTTGTGTTTGTAGATCATGGTTTTCATATATTTAAGTGTTTTGCACTCTCCTGCTTTGCTTTCCCTGTGGCCTGTGATGCTGTTGCTACTTGAAGCTGCAGCCAAACTGAAGTCCTGAGATGGCATCAGCAGCCACCTCCTAGCTAGGAAAATTCCTCTGCTTTAGCTGTTGCCCAGATATCTGTGATACAGAAAAACTGTAACACTTTTCCTGTAGTAAAAGGACCTTTCTCACTCTAAAGTACAAAAGATAAAAACAGCTATTTGGGGTAAGAAACAAAGGAATTGAGACAAAATATAAGGAGATGATGGAGACTGTAGGATAAAAGTGACAGCATGCCTAACCAAGAACTCTTTCAATGGGGAGTATGAGTTATAGTCTCTGGAGATCAAGCAGAAGGCATCTCATTCATGGCTTTTTGCTTTGACCTGGCCATAATAAAATTTCAAAAGTTTCTAGTGACAGTAATGCCTGCACTGGGCTGGTTAGAACAATATTTTATACCAGTGATTTAAGAGGATTATTAGTACTCCTTTTCAGTTGGGGCAAGTAGCTGGGAGCAAGCAGAAATAAATTTAATCTATTTTTATGAAAATACTAACTGTATTTTAGTATGCTTACCATCTTCTTGTGCTCTTGCCTGCATCCCCTCTTCCACCTGGCTTTTGTGAGCTGTGCACTGCCCAGCCTGGACCACCTGCCATGATGGGAAGGCTGGCACGAGGCAGTCTGGGTGTTGAGATCTGTAGTGTTGGATCCATGGTGGAGGGCAGGATGGGACTAGGGAAGAGCATAGGCTGTGCTTTGTACTGATGAAGAAGTCTGAATTGGCCTGCAGGTGAAAATTTCTTCTGTCCAAATCTTGGGAAATAGGGGTAGAGATATGGGGAGTTTTTTTGTTTGCTTGGGGTTTTGTTTGTTTGTTCCTTTGTTGTTGCTGTTTTGTTTTGTAAGTACAGCTTGAGCAATTAGCAGATACTGCTATTCAGCCTCCTGTTCTAAGCTTTAAAATTATTCCTAGTGGTCATTACTCTTCTTGTGAAGCATCAGAGGAATTGAATCCAGCAAGACACTGTGAAGAGGTGTTAGAAGCTTATGGTTTGTTTTGTAATAGCCTTACAAATTTTCATCTAATGCACTGACAGCATTGGGACAACTGAGGCCTATACACCTCAGAAATGCCTTCATCATTTTTCTGTTCCTGTTACATTTTCCTCCTGAAAAAAATCCCTTTTTCTTAGATGGATGCACTAGGAAATAGGGCAGAAAGGACTGTAGCCACCTCAAAATTTGCAGTCCTAGGCACATGGGACTGTGGGCTGTCTCTCTGCTTTCTCCCCCTCCTCCCCTCCCCAAGTACAGACCTAAATTGAACAAGCCAGACCAAAAGACCAAGCCCAAATGTGACATGTGCCACCTCTCACAGTCTGACCTTGCTGAAACAGCTTGGTACATAGATTTTGACCAAGCAAGAAAGTATGCAGGAATGTCTGTGGTACACAGAGCAGCCTGGGAGTTGCAGGTATCTGCTGATGTCCCTCTTCATCTCAGCTGCACAGGTGGACCAAAGCCTCCCAGCTCTGTAGTCCCTGGAGTGGGGTTGACCGTGGTCTCCCACCTCCCTCCTCTGCCCAGTACAGCCAGCAGGTGTGTTCTCTCTCCACTGAGTACTGCTGCAACCAGAGGATTTGTTTTTGCTTTGCTTTATTATTTACCACAATGATCAAAGCAGCCACTCCTTGTGATCATAAAGACAAGCCTTAAAATCTTATTTAAGAGCACAGGTATTTTGGGCTTTGACAGATATGCTTTGAAAACAACGCAGATGTGCAGTGTCAGATTTCACTGCTGCATGGAGTGTCTTTGTTTCAAACTGTAAATTTGGCTAGTAGTGCTGGGCATGTGCTTTCACAAAACCTTGGCGCCTGCAACATGGGAAGAACAAGTTTCTGGGTTGTGGGGATCTTTTCCCTCTGAATATACCCCCTTGGAGAGTTTGAAAGGAAAATGGTCTTAGCAGAGTGAGCATTCAGCCCTGTGAGGCTGCGAACCTATGGGTTATTTTTAACCTAATTACCTCGAATTAAAGAAAAGCTTAGGAATGTTTTTGCTTGAGTTGAAGGTGAGGCTAAGTAGACTTCATGTGCAGAGCAGCTCCAGCCAGCAGCGTGGTTCTTCCAGAGCGCCGTGCAGAATAACGCCCGTGGCAGTGCCCTGCGCTAACGAACAGCGCTCGATTTTCTGAGCTGATGTGAGAGGATATGCAGCTCTAGAGCAGTTCCCTCCTTTCCCCTTCTCACCCCTCCTGTGGATGCAGTGAACACTTCGTGTTGGTGACGTTTTAGATGGAGCACGGTCTCCATACACTTGCCTGGCAGTGGCTCATTAACTGCATGTTAATTGAAACTGAAAGTTTGTCAGATGATTCAGTTCAGTTACATGCTAAATGGATTCAGTGCAGTAAGCATTACTGCTGTGATGAAAATCTCTGTGGAATTGATCTGTGAACTGATTTAAAGGGATTCATTGGCTTCATCAGTGGCTCTCCGAGGTCAGCATCGGGAGAGCAGGCAGATGTAGCCACGCTCCCAGCAAAACAAATCCTACTCTTCTTTTTCACCCTAAACAATTTTAATTACTGGCCAGTGTGTTCCCTTTCCAGGACATACGTTAGGTGGATAAGTTTACTCTGGAGAGCTGAGAGGTGAAAAAGAGGAGAATGAAAGGTGTGTTTTGAATTCTGTAATCTAAATGGCTGAAATGTTGGAATTCTTCTCTTCCTATGGATTAAGCAGGGTAAAAATTTTCCTAAAGTTTAACTCAAACATAATTTTTTTTTTCTTTGTAACGTATGTTTAAAGAAACCAAAAGAAAAATATCCACTTGAAACTAAAGGACAGAAAAATCAAAATTTACGTCCTCTATAACTCATCTTTTATACTTAGCCACTGCAAAAGTCCCCCTTAAGTGGGCAATTTATTCTGTATGCTATACCTACTTATATGGTTGGTTTCCGTGTGGAGCCAATTTTTATTGCTGAGTTATAAACCCTTTGAAAATAGGGGTTTGTAATGGAAGCGCTGACAGACCTTTAACTAGGTCAGTTTTATCTGGCTCCATTATCTTTGCTTTTGTTAAAGCATTAAATGGTTGCAGATTTGTTTTATTTTTTCTCGTGGTCCCAGAATTTTAACATGGGTATGTTATTGAATTGTTTTTCCTTCAAAATGTCATGAACATGCAGTATTAGAGAGTTTATCCAGACTCCGCAGTCATCTTTAAAAGTAAATTGAACTGTTGTGTCTTATTTCAAGATTTTCTTACTAAGGATGTAGCACATCATTACCATAGTAATACCAAAGTTTCCCTTTTCTCCTGCTACCCTATTCTAATCTTGAAATCTGCTTTGTCTTTTGGGCTCCTTTCTGTGTAAAATGACAATGATGTTTTTTTGTTTGTCCCGTTCAGATGGAAAGCCATACCACTGCAATTTCCCTGAAGAGGAAAGCCCAATGATAGCATCTCAGTTGGATGAACTCCCAAAGCTAGGAGGCCGCAACGCCAGAGAAAATGAGGCCAGGGAATCTAAACCAGAGATTCCTGCTCTGGTGTCAGCACTGGAGAGTGTCATCAAGGAACCCTTTTCAAAATACCAAGGTTCAGCAGACATAAAGATGCCAGTATTTCATCACAACCAAGGGCTTCCTTGCCCCAGTCACATTGCTAGCTTTGCTTCGGGTATGGGCCAGGCATCTTCAGACATGGTCATGGACTTGAAAACGTCACTTGAAGTGCAGGCTAGTCGTGCTAGAGAAAATTTGCTAGACTTGCACAGGGAGCATCCTCTGATAGAAAAAGGTGCTGAAGCTCTAGAGGTGGCTCCACTCGATTTGAGTGAAAAATCAACAAGGGATAATTCATGCAATAAATACCTGAATACATCCTTGCAGGCTGCTTTAATTGTCTACCCGTGTCCTTTCTGCAGTCACAAGACCTACTACCCTGAAGTCCTGTGGATGCACAAAAGAATTTTGCACAAAATTAGCTGTAGCTCGATGGTACCGCCGTGGGTTCAACAAAACGGATTCAAGAGTATTAAAAACAACCTGGTCTTTCTGGCGAGGAGTGGGCGCACTGGCCCCCCTCCTGTTCTCGGTGGTAAGGAATGCCAGCCTTTGCCCATTGCCAGATTTACACGTACTCAAGTGCCAAGTGCATTGCCAGGTTCCAAACCCAGCTCTCTTTCTGTCGGGATGGCTGCAAAGTCCGGGAGTACTCATCCCTCAAAGGACAGTCACACGCTTGGCCACTGTGGTTCACGCGTGTCAGGTCTGGATGGGTACAGACAGCCCAAGTTAAACCATTCCCAGGAGCAGTACAGCATAGCAGCGCAACAGAAAAGCAAATACGAAGCAAATTCCAAACTTATGCAAATGGGAACCTATGGCAGAAGCGTGACACCTACTCAGGCAGTTATATCCAGGCCTAGCACGCAGCCCACCAACAGTAAGCAAGTGGAAAAGCATGTGGTTCCCCAAGGGAGTGCTGGTTTTGCCTCTCCGGGTAAGCACTGTGCATCTGACTCCATGAAGGCCAAATACACCCCCCCGCTGCAGTACCATCCTCCGTGTAAAAGTGAGCAGTACCCTAAACACGAAGAGCCGTCGGTGCCTCAGAGGGAGCCTCACCTGAAGGCTGGGAATGACGTGAGGACATTGGCGAACTGCACAGCGCTAGCACGAGCCAGTCCAGTGCTGCAGCCTCAGCCTGGCGCCGTGGGAGTGCCTCCGGCTTTACACTCCAGCAAGCAGGATCTGGTATCAGATGGACATGAGAAACATTTGGACATTTTAAACATCTTTAAAACATACATTCCAAAGGACCTTGCTTCACTGTACCAAACCTGTGGTGCCAACAGCCCTGTCCTAGATCACACAGGTAAGATTTTCACAAGCCCTTCCATAGCTGAGCACGTAGCTTGTTTGTTCCTTCTTTATTCAGAGCCATGACATGCTGTTTCCCAGTCTTTTCCTTCTCTGTCTTTAACAGATAGGATTACAAGTTCACTGTTTTTATCATTGCTGGATAGGCTTGAATAGGTTTGTTTACTGCTCTCTTAACATTGCAGCATCCCCCCTTGTGCACTGTGTGACATTTCTGTCACAGGTTAAATGTGTGTGGTTCCACCTGGAGTACTGCTGTTCCTTTGTCCTCTTGCTTCAAGCAGGCTAGAGTTACACAGATGTGCTGTCACAGGAAGATCCCCCTGATATGCTGGTGCTGGCACACATCATCATCTTTTTGCTTCAGGCAAAATAAACATCCTCTGGGGCTTATCTGTGATGTTATTTTGGAGGTTTTGTTCAATTTTGTCTGCAAACAAGACTTCCAACAACACAGAGGGATTATCACTTGTCAGTATCCTTTGTCTTTCTTGACAAAAGTCTTAAGATCTTCCTTGTCCGTATCAAAGGCTACTAGGTATTTTTCAGATGAGTCTTTTGATCTGTTTGTATGCTTATAATTAAAAAGACATAGAGCTGAACATGTGCCTGCTAATAAGCAGAAAAATCAGTTGTGCAAATAGTTTAAAAGGTCAAGGACTAAAAAAGTTCAGTGGCCGTATAAATAAAAATACACTTACGTATTTGCATTTAAAACCATCCTCTTCTGGTAATCTTCCAGAATTAGTTTGTCTCAGTGGAAATGGAGAATCACACTGATTGATTACACATGAGTTGTGTGTTTCTGTAGGGGAGGAGAACTGGAGCCATAGTCTCACCTCTCACTGCTTGTAAACCGTGTTATTTTTTATACCCTTCTCTTTGTAAAAGTTGTGCATCTCAGCTCCACATGAAAAGAGTACACGTTCCAGGCCGGTGTTGCCATGTGACATAATACGCTCTGTTTTGTCGAAAGCATGTGTGAAGTGGAGCTTTTGCAAGTGGTACAAAAGCCAGGACACTTGGAAGCTGGTTCTCTTAAGGACAGCTGTGGTCTAGTGTGCAGAAGGTGCGTGCACGTTGAGGCAAGGAAGTGTTAGGTCGGGTCTTGGTGGAAGGGCCTTTTGGAGGAGACAGCAGGGCAGAATCTGTCTGACATAGTCCATGAGTGAGTTGCACCTTTCAGCCACCTTATTGTCGGTTCTGCTCAGTCGCTTCAAAGGTGATGCTGTTATTTATTGAGCAGATAATTTTGCAGGAGCTTAGGGGCTGCGTGATGGTTGCAACCAACATCAGGCTCCTGAGTTTAGTTAAGGCGGCAGAGGAAGGCATGATTAGTTTCTAAAACTACAGCTTCAGTGTTCCTTAGGGTTTTTTTGTCCAGCCCACTTTGCTTTTGCCATCCCAGTAGATTGTTGTCTAAAGTTCCTCCCTGCCCACTTCCTACTCTAAGTACCAGTTAATTGTTCCACCCCCAACTTGGGGTACCTTCACGTAGGTGCCCTCCTTGATTTTATTTAATAGTACATTGTGTCAGCCTGCTCAGAGAAATCTTACTGATCCAGTGAGCTCCCAGCCGTGTTAGGAGGGATAAGAGTAAGACAGTAAAAGCCAGGAAATAGAAGATGACTTAGTAAAGGCAAGGAACAGAAAATTCATGATGACTTTTGGAACAAAGTAAAATAGGGGCAGGGTTTCTAAAGAGGTCTCCCTCTACATGCTTTTAAAAAGAGGGATTTTGTTGCCAAAATGTTTTTGCTGGGCAGTGATTTCTAGAGACATTTTAACTGGAAGTTATTTAGTGCCCATCTCTGCTTTGAAACCTCTTCTTTCATAGTACACGTTTTACAGCAATCAAGTTTCCAGATTTTGAAACCTCCTTTTTTTTTTTAATGTAGCTTGTCTTCATTTTATATACAACTTTGAGGTTGCTGATGTTTCTCCAAACCAATTGGCATGATGACTGTTTTTCATAGCACTCAAATAAAAAGCTGCTTCAGGCAAAAGGAACGAGATCCTACCAACTGCAAACAGAGGAGGGTAATTGAACTTCATCTGAAATAACATATGTCTCTAGATAGGCTGAGTCCTCTGAGCCAGTATGCATCATCCCATTTAGCCTTAATACTGTAGTGGGAATATGGCAATCATGACATAAAGGACATCCAAAAATCTCGCTTAGGTATACTGTTGGTCACAGTTTTTCCCCTCAATATTGAATATTCCCAATAGACTGTCCTTAGGGTTTTTAGGTGTATGATGTCATCTTGGATCACACTAGATTATTTTAGTGTGTGGTAGTACAGTGTTCAACTTCCTTTTGAGTGGCTGCATTTGCTTTTGGGATTCTTTCTTTGGCGTTTGTGTTTGTTCCAGTGTGTCCTTGGAAGAGAGTTGTTGTGTGTACTGTTGTGATACAGCTGCAGACATGAAGCTTGCTGTGCCAGGCTGGGTTTGTTTCACATGGCTCAGTCTTCCCAAATGCATGTAGAGAGACTCTTACTGTTTTATTCAATGCAGGTTATTTATTTTATTCATGCCATTTATATATTAGGAAAGGGTGGGTTACGGCAGCAGATGCTCTCTTTCTTCGGGGCTCCTTTGAGACCAGCTTTGAGCATGGATTTCACAGGAGCTCCTGTTCACACAGTGGTGTTCATTTACCTTAATTTATGAACACCTGTAGTCATCCACTCCCTTTTGTTCACCTAGAGATAACCTGAGTAATGACTCACGGGGGTGTTGCCTGGTGACAGCCATGCCCGTGGCTCAGAACTCTGAGCTACCAAAAGCCTTTTGGTGCTACCTGGGAAATGCAACAATGGCAAATACACCTGGAAGCAACTCATTTTTTCCACCTGTTTTTTTAATAACTCTGTAAAGTGAGTGCTAGGGGGGGTTAGGTGGAAGTCTTAACCCATTCACCCTTGGTATTTATACATTAGTTTACAAACAGCATCCTCAAATTTCCCTCATGGTTAGGAGCTGTGCTTCCATGAAGGCTGTTGGATTGGATTGGTGATGACTGCTGAGATAAGTGTGTTCCCCTAAAACAGAAGGAAACGTGGGTTATAGAGGCATTAAATGTCTTTCCAGAGATGTCAGAACCATGACCTGAGGAACCCCTCTCTCCTGGGCCTCACAAAGCTGCTCTGCCAGTCCCTGCCTGTCCAGCAGTCAGCATGGCACTCCTGAAAGGCCACAACTGGTTCCTCCAAACACTTCCCTCAGCTTTACTTTACAGCTTGCAGCTACAGTTTGGGGCACTGAGGGGAAAAATGCTCGTAACAGCTCAGAAATCCTGCTTTAATTTTGAGTGCCTTACAAGGAAAACCAATCCCGTTACTGTTCAGTAAGGCTCTCACTGATATTTAGAACACTTACGTGATTTTTAAATTTTATTTTGTTAGGGTTTTTTTTTTCCTTTTTGGTTGGTTTGTTTGTTTGGGTTTTTGTTAGTGTGTGTATATCTGATCTAGATTTTTCCCCAAATCATGATCTTGTATTTGACTGTTAGAAACTTAATTTTGTGAATGAGTTTTCAGGTGCATTATGCAGACTGTGCTGCCATCTGCAGGAGGTGCTATTATAAAAGGAGAAAACAGTCTGTGAGTGGGGCATTTGTTTGGAGTTTTTTCTGCAGCAAGACATTTCTTTGCAGTATATAATCTGGTGAAAACCGTGCCAGGAATGCTTGGTGTCATACCTGCAGAGTAGATGGCAGCTGTCTTCTTCTCCATTCACTTTCAGATGCAGTATCCATATTTTGGATGAATCTTGTGGCATCCTGCAGTTGATTTTTCAGTTGTGTGGAGGTTTTCTGTTGCCAATTTTTTGGTCACAATTTTACTCTTTTTAAATGCTGTAACTGGGGAGAGGGGCTATGAAACAAAAGCTGAAACTTCACTTCTGTTGACATCCCCCTCAGAGTTTCTTTAAAAGCCAAAGTATTCCAGTGGCAAATGGAAACATCAACTCTTTTCTTCCAAAGAGGGTGTTTTACCAAAATAGAAAAGATGATGTTCAAACATTTTTTTTTTAACAATAAAATAGCCCAATAAAAGTCAAATGTGTCTTTTTTGATCAGCAGCAAAAAGACAAAGACCAGCCCTTTAAGTCAGATGCAGTAAACTGACCTTTGGAGAAAAAGGAGAGGTTTGAGCGGTTTTCCACAAATGCTAATGGCCTAGAAAACATGTTTACCCAGGGCTGGGGGAAGGCTGCTGTGCTGCTACCAGCTCAAAATGTCCGGAATGACACTTTCATTCACAGATGTCTTTCGTCTGTGCCTCAGAGGTCCGGGGTCAAAGCAGCACCGGCAGGCAGGTAGGCAGGGGCGAAAGGTTTGATCAGTCTGCGATGGCTCCGCTCGCTCTGCATTTGTCTCTGAGGTATTGCCGCCTGGGGGGGACAGTCGGGCTCTGGTCCTACTCACTTCCTATTATCCATGTGACTTGTCTCCGCCACGCTGGAGTCACTTTGATTTGCCTGATGTACTGCCTGACAAAGCTGGGTGATGGCTGAGAAGTGGATCCAGCTGCTCTGAAAAGCGCACACCTGACATGCCAGTCCTGGTGCGGGCACATCATGGGGAGCATTTTTTAATTCAATGTAATTTATGCATTCTTGCAGTCCTGTGTGTGCCTGGCCTGTCAGCCAGTGCCTAGATGAAGGCTGACAGTTGTCATCCAGGGCCTGAAGGTAGCCTCACATAATGACACATTAGACATACTAATGATGTTTTCTTCTGGCATAATGTTTTCTTCTCAACTTTCCTCTCTCCTCTCTCCCCCCCCTTCCCTCCCTTCCCTCCCTCTCTCCTGACTACAGGGATGCTCAGGACACAAACACGCCAAGGAGACTGTGTCTGCAGAGAATGTGGAAAATGCTTTACCCAACCTAGCCACCTCAGGACTCATCAGAGGTCCCACGCAGGTACCTTTTCACACTCGCTCTTGCTTTCCCCCTTTCCCACTTGCCTGCTTTCAGATTCAGCTAACAAAATGCCAAGAATTACATTTCACATACCACGTTAACCTAAGTAATTCTCCTATCTAAATCTAATAGACAGGTTTTTTATTTTTATGACTATTGCTCTTGTTCTCCACATATTGCTTACCTGATTCCTGCCCGAACTCCATAAAATTGCAATGCATTTGAGATAAGTCTGTTTGCAAATGTTTTATTTTAATTAGAGAGTAGGGTACTCAGAAATGAATATGCTAATGAATTCTGTTGCCACCAGCACAAATTGAAATCAAAGTACCCCTTTCAGCACAACATAAGGCTTTGTTTTGCCTCATCGTTGCTGTTGACAGGAACATTTTTGTGGGAAACGAGATTTTTCCTCAGACTGGTCAGCACTAAAACGGGAAATCCCTACCAGCCTTTTTAACCTGACGAGGTCTGTGGTTGAGGCTGGAGGAGGCTGAAGCCACCAGTGTTGTGAGCCCCTCCTGAGCATTGCATGAGACAGGGAGAGTAGCAGGTTCCTCCTCAAAAGTGTGAATGATGCATACATAAGCCAGTCTGATGCAAAATGACAGAAGCCAAATGGTAAGTAATGCAAGAAGAGGGTCCCTTTACACATACACTGATAATTAATGTTGTCAGTGATTGCTTTCTTCAGCGCTGGAGTCTGAATTAAAAAGGGCAGTGGCCCTAGGCTGCCATTAGCACACTCTCTTACAGTAAGTGTTACGGTAAATTGGTATTTTCCGGCCACAGGCTACTAGCTGGTGTCTTTTTTTGAACGTGGTTAATCTGTAATGGTCTCAAATAATGTACACACACTAATGAAGCTTGAATGTTCATCTGTTAACAAGCCCCCTTGTTCCCACAGTGGTATTTGAGTCTAATGGACTCCGAGGTACTGAAGTTCACACCACCTCCGCAGATGCCCCAAAACAAGTATGTTTTACAATTAATTGGGTGTTTGGTTTTTAATGTGGTAGCTGGGAAAAAATTGCACAGTGATACTCATCACTAAAGCACTGACTGTTTTATAACATGTATAAATAATATGGTATTGCTTAATTTTTAGCTCTTAAATTTTTAAAGCATTTCATCACAATCTGATATATAGAGAGTCAGTTAATTGTAAAACAGGTAGTTAGTGTTTAAATAAACATGTTACTGGCTTACTGGGGGCTGGGTGGAATAGGTAACTCTTTAATGTGCTCTGACATTTAATAGTGAGATAGTACATAAAGAATTCCTGGAAATTCGCTTTTACGATTAACACGTTTTCTGCTGCAACAAGAAAAGTAACGTTTAGTCTGTATTTTTCTGTAGAGTATTTGTACCCTGATATACCCAGTGTCTGGCCTTTGAAAAGCACTCATCCACCAGTTTCCATGGACTCTGTGTGCTTTCCTGTTTGTAGTATACAGTTTCCTGTCTCAACAAACACTTCTCAGAGCTCCGAATTATACATGACAAAGCTGTTACGTAGCCTACCAGCCAACTGAATTGTTTCCTGTATCTTATGTTGTTGGAGAACAGTGTCATAGCCTGGACCTTCCCATTCCATTTGCATCTTGGCAGGTTTGTTTCAGTGCACACTTTCTCATGGGCACTTCTCTTCCATTGTGAAACTGCCTCCAGCATCACTCACTTTTCCTTTCATCTTCATTTTTAGTTTAATTTTCACTATAGCCCCTGTCCTCTTGTCTCTTATAACTTTGCCGATGGTTTTAGCCATGCTTGGAGAATGCCTCTCCATACTACTCCCAACATTATGAAGTTTAGGAATTGGTTTCTGCTTGCTCAGTAAACATTCTCACTGGGCACCACTGCACTGCCTAGTTCATATGCTGCACCCTTCATGAAGACTCTTGGCATCTTCTCTTGCCCTTGCATCTTTCTGCCCAAAGGCTGCATGGAGAACCCAGCCTCTGTCACAGGAGCATCTGAATTGATACCAAGCCATAGGGGTGGCCAAAAATTCCCATAAAATTTTCAAGGTGGCATCGAACTTCAGTTGTTGTGGGCAATGTTTGCTTTGCTTTTGTGGGACACTAGCTGCAAAGTTAAGCTGCAGTGTCCCCCTTATGATGCTTATCTGATACGATTGTGCAAGAACACATCTCTTAGAATGAATGACAGAGACACAGTCAATGTGACAGAGTGAAACACTGCAGCTCTGCCAACTCACTTAGCTAGTCTTTGGTTCTCATCAACTTAGTAACGTAGATTTAGTAAACCTAAGCATCTTCTAAAATAATCTTGGATCTTTTCCTGCTCATGATTTTTTCTCATGTGTAGTTGAGATTACATTCTGAGGGCATCTGGGCCTTCTTCTAGAAGACAATATAAGATCAAAGTTGGAAATACATTTCCAAAAAATTCTGGAATGGCCGTATATATCCAAAAAGAAATATGGCAGCTCAGACCACATCTGGACACTTTTTGTAATTTGGGTTATATTACTGCACAATTAATTGACTCATAATGTTGTCTTTGTAAACTATTGTCATACCAGAATTTATTAACTAACTTCTTCTATGGTAAAGGTAGCTTGCTCTCTCTGTCAGCCAGTCTGCCTTCGAAGCATTTGATTAAATGACAGCATCTCTCAATACAGCAGAACTCAGAGTAGGGGTTAACTTCTTGACTGGCTTCATCTTGTGCCAAGTCAGTATTTCTTCTGCAGAAGATGCGGTGTGATCACTTCTGCAGGAGATCGTTCCCTTCCTTTTGTCTTGTTTGCTCCTCAGTACCAGCCTTTGTCTCAATTTGTCAGTGTCTGTGTCGGGTGGGATTATTCAGTTGTCTGCGGTTTCGCCGGCTCTCGTTGCAGGCAGGCATTGTGCTGCCCCAGAAGACTCCACCTGCACAGTCCCTGGGCGTTACAGAGGGAATACTCTCATTTCCACAGGCAGCTGTGGGGTTCTTTAGAAGCACAGAAATGAGCTCTCAGTGAGAACGGTGCCTGCAGCATTCTGTTAACATTACCATTTCCCACTTTAAATGTTGTCACTCCATGTCTTCATTTCATTTCTTAATTGGGGACAGATCTGTTCATGAGAGTTTAGGGTGTAAAGTCAGTTCAAGTTACAGAAGTGCCGTGCACATGCTCCGAGCAAGAAACAATAGTTACCTATACAGTAGTTTGAGAAGGGAAGAGGAGGGTTTTTTTGATGTCAAGTGGAAATGATTCACTTTACATAATGTTTCCACCTCACAGGTAAAATATCTTCCCCTGAGTAGCCTGCTAAAGAGTAGAAATATTAACATTAGTATTTTGCAGTTCCCCCATTCCCTTCTCTAGTCAGCCAGAAGATCATCTCTAAAGGTTTCCTTTAGGAAACAATGTTAGGTAGGGCTTTTAAAATCCCCCAGCATGGTACCTTACAACAGTACTACATTGTATAGTAGTTTTATCACAGAATAATTCTAATTCTGCCTGTTAAAAATAGGGTCTACAGCCAGACTTTTTCAAAAATGAACCAGATAAATCTATATTTAGGTGTCTAAATAAGAACCATATTTTAGGGTAGTGAACCACCAACAGGAGGTGCAGGTATTCAGCATCCCTGAAAAGGAGGTCATCTATAGGAGTGTGTAAAAAAGATGAGACACACACAATTTTGCTATTGTTAGCACTGGGCTGTGTTTCATTTTGTTATCAACACCAATGAAATATAAATAAAATATGGGAAATAAGATGTTCATTCATAACATTATTTATTGTTGTTTTTTATTTCTACCCGAATACTTTTAAAAAAAACCCAACAAAATTACATTTTTACCTAAAATTTATTCCCCATGAGCTTTGGGAATATTTCCTACTCTTCTTTATCTAAAGGACAAAAAAGGCACATTACATATCCCAAGTCAATACAATCTGTGCTTAGTCACTTAGATTCTCTTGAAAAGCTGCCATATTAAACATACTGAATATTCTGAATATTTTTATAAATGCTAAATATCCCTGTATATACTTAATTAAACTTGCATGTCCACGATGAATATGTATCTTAATTTGGAATACTCCTAAGCAGCGTCCAGAGACAGGGTTTAGCAGGCATGAATTCGGGGAGCACACTCGGATTGCATGAACACGGCAAGACAAAAGCTGGCTCCCCTTCAGAAGGGGCCCTGCAAGCGCGAGTGTCTCCAGGCAAGGCTCTCCTAAGGCGTGGGGTCATTTCAGAGGCACTGCCTGATGCTGCAGCCAGAAGCCCAATTCCCAGTGGTACAGGAGTCAGTCTGAAGCCTGCTTTTTTACGGTGGTGACAGCAGTGGATGCAGTTTCTAACGCGTTTGACTTCTCCTGCGTTTTTAAAGCCGTATAAAAGCTCAGCCCACTTTAGGGATATAGTTTATGCTCCACCAGTGTCAATCAATATGCTCTAAAAATTTTAAGGACAAGAAATGGGGTGTTTGAAAGGCATGATTTCCTGGTTAGCGGTGAGGGGAGTGCTCTCTCTAATTGGGTGTATCTGTACATGAACCATATTTGCAGCATTGGAGCCAGAGACACCAAGTTCTCCATCTTCTGTGTGAGTGAAACAAGGAAACCCCCCAAAACTCCAACCTTTGTCCCCTTTTTGTCCTCTTCAGAAAAACAGCCTTTTATTTACAGAAAATCAATTAGAAGCTGTAGCCCAGGGAAAAAACCCAAACTGTTGGTATCTTGAATTCTCTGGCTGAAGCTTTCCCCATGCCAGAGGTCAGCGATTGGCCTTTTCTGGGAAACAGCTATGGACACTCTCTCATTCACTGAAGAGGCAGGTGTGCAGTAGGTCCTGTACCTACTGTGTGACAATGGTACTGTGTGACCCTTCATTAACAGCGTCTAGAAACCTTTATTTTCTCCACTATAAATATTTTAAAGTATTTCTTGAAGCATTCAGTACTTGAAATAGCATAAATGTGAATAGCTTGCACTTGGGGGATAGATTGGAAAAAACCATCAGGGAAACACTATATACATGTCTGTATGTGTGTTGTAAAGGAGCTTGGGGGAAAAGCTGGGGACATCTGTTACCTGTAATGTTTTTATAGTCCAGCAACACTATAGCTGTGCTTGTCCTAAAGCAACTTTACAGTGAAAGGGGGGATGTAAAAAAAAACATGACCCACATTAAAAAGTTATTTAAACTGTTGGTTTCTGAATTTGGCTGTTTTGGGTTTTCTTGCACTCAAAATTCTAGTACTGTCTGTTAGAAGTCCTATTTATGACATTTGTTCATATGAAATGTTTTGCCCCAGTTCCTTGCAGAGTTTCTTCCAAAGATCATGATTAATAGTTCAGTCCTCATTATTGCAAATGTTATTTTTAAATAGTTATTCTGAGAACAAGAATTCCATTAATCAAAATAATAGATAATGAACAAATAAATGGCAACCTAATTTGTCTCGTTCATACATATGGAGATTATAATGCAAACAATCAAGGAACCATGGAGGCTGCTGTACTGGCATCTGAGTAATATGCATGTACTGTATGTCTGTTACTTTATGAGCATTAGAGACAAGATTAGGAGCTGCAGTTCTTGTCCCAACACTTGTCCCTTGCTAGGAAACTGCAGTGGTCTCTGCTCCTTGCAGTTTACTTCAATGCCATGCAGTGATCTGTCTCCAGCATATTAACATGCACACAAACTGGGTTTTTCCTGTTAACTGGGAAAAAGCCCTGGAAGTTGCTATGAGAGCAGCTTTTGGCATGAAAGCTGTAGGTTTCTGTAAAGATCTGCTGCTTTTTACTGAAAGTGAAGAAAGCCTCCTTTTTAAAAGGGAAAACATTTTTATTTCAGGAAGAACTCAATCCAACTCTGTATCAGCCGGTTCAAAATCCGACCATACCTTGGGACGGTGTGAGTACGGGGGGTGAGCCCCTGGGTGGGTTCTGGCACACGTGAAGCTTGGGTCTGTTTGCCTGTGAAACTGGGAGTGCAGCTGTGCTTGAGAGGGGCCCAGCCACCCACCACCTCTCGCCCCTCCGCACTGTCCTTGCACGTGTGGAATGGATGGATTGTCCTTTTCCTGGATCCCTTGGGCTCTGTGGCCTGTGACGTGCAGGGCACACCTTCGCCGCCTCGCAGGCCATCCTTCCCAAAAGAGTGCCCCTAATTACACCCCTTTTTTCAGTTCCTGCCCAGGGAAAGTGGGACAGGGTGCCTGCCATCCCCTTCCCTCCCTTCTCCCCAGCCCCTGTGTTCATGGAGCCGGTTCGATATGAGCCGTTCCAGTGATGAATGCCTCCTCCTGGAATTGTTGCTGTGTCTCTCAGGCATGATGCAGCCGTGCAAAAATGTAAAGCATCTTTCTTAGTTTACTGCGGGAAATTCAGCATCCAACTAAGGAAGTTTTATCACATCTCTCATTCAGTTACTGTTTCCTACATTTCAAATATACTGCGGTCTGTACAGCAGCTTTTTTTTTCTTTAATTTTGTTGCAAATCTTTCCGACTTAAAACCAAACTTTGACTGGTAAATGTCATGAATCTCGGGCCAGGTTTAATTAGGAATTTTCTAAATCTATTAACAAAAGAGATGCACTTAATACATTATGTCAACCAGAGCTGGGCTTTCTTTAGCTATTTTGAGGGCTGCCATAGGCACAGCTTGAAACTTGCTTGGATTTTGCATGGGTGCCGTATTTTATGTTGCATTAATTTAAAATGGTCTGTTTCACTTCATCAAGACTTTAGCTTAAGGATAATGCATTTATGTAAGATTAATCTTGCCATGTTGTTTTAGGATCAGGATTGTAAACTGCATTGTTCCGACAGTGATGTTCTAAATGTCATTTTAAAGCTTTTCTTGGGAGCTGCAGGCTCCCACTTATTCATGATGTTATCTTTAATTTCACTTGATTTTAGAATATCCCTGCTATTTTTTTTTCAATGTGGTAATTATTCATGAAAATTGTCTAAGAAAATAAAAGGAAGACGACAAGGGGGGAAAAAAGCCGCCTTAGCATTTGACAGACCTGCACAAGAATTCAGTTTTTCTTCATTTAGCTGCCTCTGTGACCTCAAACTTCAGCCTTTTAAAAGCACTGAGCTAGTTGTGAATCCCTTTTGGCTAGCACGTAATTTCCACTTTTTGGAGGCCTCTTCTTTCCCTCCTTGTTCTCATCCTTCTCTGAACTGCTCTGCCAGATCCTGTTACTTCTTGTTCTAGTCCATCAGGGACTTTATATGGGCCTGACACGCTTTGCTCTTGGTGGAGATGCTTAAAAAAAAAGCCCCCAAAGTGTTCTCACGTGGTGGGTCAAGATGAACGTGCGTGATGCTAATAAAGGGTAACGAATGCCGGCAGAACTTGCTGGAGGGTCATGCCTGGGAGCAGGGGCGAGAATGAGCTTTTCCCCGTGTTGTCCTTCTTGCAGGGCAGAGACCACGGCGGCGCGGAGGTCACCCACACGCTGCATGTCCGGAAGGGAACCTAGATGCCGGGCGGAGGAGCCCCGGCTGCCCGCCGCGCTCCGGAGCGTCCCCCTGCCAGCCCCCGCCGCTCCCGGAGCTGCCGCGCCAGGCTGGGAGCAGCGCTCTGCCAGGAGGGGGGGGCCTCCGCGCTGTTCATCATCTTAAAATAAATGAAGATGCTACACAAGATATATATAAATTGACGTACTAATCAGTCCCATGGTTCCTTATTTCCTTTATAATAAACAGTGGAGCTGGCAAGCACTGTGGCGGCACAAGGCATCTATATTAATCAAAAGAAGTTTGAGACACTGGAAAAATTAAACTTTATGTGATTTGGACAGCATGAAGAAGTTAAGCACTGTAACAAAAACCTCCCTGATGCTCACAATGACTATTTGATACATTTGAAAAACAGCAGTGGATTCGAGGGCTGGAGAAGTATTAATTAATGAAACTGCCACTGCCTGTCATGCTGAAAAGCAGATTAAAAAAAAAACAGCAACAGGGAGAGGAAGAATGGGGGGTGCAGGGAGAAGGTGGCATTCGGTGCTGAGAAAGCAATGCTTGATGAAGGATTAAAGGGACTAAAGAGAAAGACCGTCATTCTGCAATGGTTTGTTTCATTACAGTTTGGGGACCACTTGCATTTCTAGTGCTCTTGCTCTTGACTGCGCACCATTAATAGTATGTGAATATGGAAATTGAAACACTTCCAGAGAAAAGCTTCTATTCTGCTTTGGAAGAGAAAAGCTAGTTGAACACTAAGAAAAAAAACAGGCTTCTGTGTTTTACTCTCAGGACCTTTTTTTTGTAACAGGGCTACTTTCTTCAACCTGGTCACAAAGGAAGACTTCACTTAATGAAAAATAAAAAGGAAAAAATAAAACATTCAGCTGTCTAACACCGCTGATCTGTCTGTTTAGAAGAGAAAAGGTATCACTGAATGGATTCAGGCAACCCTGGGGCCATAAGGTGCTCTCTGCTCCTGCGTTTCGTTCAGCAGACCAGCTGCCACTCCTCCTTGGGCCTGCTGACGTTCTGGAAAGACAAGGAACTTCTTTTGTGGTGGCAGGTTAATGTTCATATAAATGTGTCATGTCTTGTACTTGGTGATCACTGGTGGTGTTAGAAAAAAAGAAAAAAGGCAAAAAAAAAAAAGCTTTATATACCTCTTCTACAGTAACTCTTTAACTGCAAGTTTTCAAGGTTGGGTTGTGGCACATAACAGGTTGTGAAACCATGCAGTGTAAGCAATTAAAAATGTATTCCACAGATATAAATATTTTCTTTTCTTATTGCTGTGACACTATGTGTGATGGTAATATTTCTGAAAGTTTCAGATTTTGCACATATAATTTTATGCATTATCAAAAGTTACTGCTGCCTTGAAAGAAAATGTTCTGTGAAAATTTTTGCAAAAGCTTTACTAGTTTGGTTTGTTTTTTTTTTTTTTTAAACTGTAACATTTTGTAAAGGCAGGAAATGGAGTTAAAAAACAACTAGCATGCTAAATATATTTTTCAAAAAAGCAATAATTTTACATGTACAGAAATGATGCTAACCTTTAATACAGGTGAGACCACAGTTTACTTAATACAGTAATGGAATAGTGCTGTTTTTGTAGAAATGGGCTTCTGACAAAAGGTTTGTTTAAAAAAAAAACAAAAAAAA
>VYXF01010291.1:472188-499073 GCA_013397295.1 Polioptila caerulea | reverse complement strand
AAAAAAAAAAAAGGCAGTGAGATTACAGGCAGTTTTTGGGTAGAAAGTAATTCACAACTTGGGTGGTTTCAGGTCAGTTTTGGGCCTCATGCAGGCTGAGGCTAAAAGCTGCTCCTGCTTTCCATAAAAATAAGAGCCTGTCCTTGCTCCTCATTTCCAGTACTTATTATTTTTACCACATTCATATATTTATATTTTGCTTTTGGAAGACACAGGGACAGAATGACACTCCTTTGCCCCTGATCTCACTGTGATTATCTAACATAAATCTCCCTTTATAATCTTATCACTGGGCAATTCAGTTATTCTAAATGTGAGCCTTCTTGCCCACTAATCAGTTCATCTTCAGGTTTTTAAAAGCCCTATTTCATAATTCTGCACATTCCAATTGCCTCTGAGTGTCCAGCCCAGCTCTGCCGTCACTTATCCCCTTCTCCTTCCTTTCTGACAAGGCAGGCTCTTTCTCCCGCTCACAGTCTTTGCATTGCTTCCAAGTTGATGCACACAGTCATTTGTAATCAAGGCTGTAAATTGTATTTAAAGCTGTACTGCACTATCCATGGATATTTGAATCATAAATGAGAGTATTGTCCTGCCTGTACTCTCACTTATTCTTTCAGCCGTAATAGATCCTTTCATTTGTGCTCAATTAGCTTTTCCACTCCCGCATTCAGACCCTGAAAGTTTCCACTCTTTTCTTCAGGTCTTGAATGCTGATGGTGTAGCCATGTTTGCCTCTACCCCATAATTTGTTTAGCTCTTTTGTACCGCAGATCTCCCTGAATATGGTTTGTTTGTTTTGACAAGTCCAAACACCATGACTATATTGTGCCATAATACAAAAATGTTCCCTTTAATTATTACTGGGGTGCTACGGCTCTGGGATGGACCTCTTCGGTGTTTTGGCTTTTGCCTCCAGGTTGAACGTAAACAGAATTTTTCTGGAAGATTGATTTTTGTTTTTAATTTGTTTTCTTTCTTTGTTTGTTTATGGCATTTCGGAGGGTTTTTTTGAGGTTTTTTTTAATTCTGATAGANTGCTCCTGCTTTCCATAAAAATAAGAGCCTGTCCTTGCTCCTCATTTCCAGTACTTATTATTTTTACCACATTCATATATTTATATTTTGCTTTTGGAAGACACAGGGACAGAATGACACTCCTTTGCCCCTGATCTCACTGTGATTATCTAACATAAATCTCCCTTTATAATCTTATCACTGGGCAATTCAGTTATTCTAAATGTGAGCCTTCTTGCCCACTAATCAGTTCATCTTCAGGTTTTTAAAAGCCCTATTTCATAATTCTGCACATTCCAATTGCCTCTGAGTGTCCAGCCCAGCTCTGCCGTCACTTATCCCCTTCTCCTTCCTTTCTGACAAGGCAGGCTCTTTCTCCCGCTCACAGTCTTTGCATTGCTTCCAAGTTGATGCACACAGTCATTTGTAATCAAGGCTGTAAATTGTATTTAAAGCTGTACTGCACTATCCATGGATATTTGAATCATAAATGAGAGTATTGTCCTGCCTGTACTCTCACTTATTCTTTCAGCCGTAATAGATCCTTTCATTTGTGCTCAATTAGCTTTTCCACTCCCGCATTCAGACCCTGAAAGTTTCCACTCTTTTCTTCAGGTCTTGAATGCTGATGGTGTAGCCATGTTTGCCTCTACCCCATAATTTGTTTAGCTCTTTTGTACCGCAGATCTCCCTGAATATGGTTTGTTTGTTTTGACAAGTCCAAACACCATGACTATATTGTGCCATAATACAAAAATGTTCCCTTTAATTATTGCTGGGGTGCTATGGCTCTGGGATGGACCTCTTCGGTGTTTTGGCTTTTGCCTCCAGGTTGAACGTAAACAGAATTTTTCTGGAAGATTGATTTTTGTTTTTAATTTGTTTTCTTTGTTTGTTTATGGCGTTTCGGAGGGTTTTTTTGAGTTTTTTTTAATTCTGATAGACCAGCGAGACAAATCTCAGCAATCACATGTCAGGAAGAGTCATTTTTAGAACAGTGTGCAAGCACACAGAGTGCCCTTCCTTTTGCAGCAGTGCCCTGATGCTGGCACAGTCAATCCAGCCCGGTGCCGGCCCCAGCCCCTTCCAGTCCCTGCTCAGCCCTCCTGGCTCTGGGCACAAAAGCCTTGGGGGAGCTGCCAGCTGCTCCTGCTTGGGGGTCTCAGTTCCCCTGGAGCTTCAGCCCGGTGCAAAATGGGGCTCCTCATACTTGTAACAGCCTGTCCCCCTGCCAGCACAGCTTTTTACGTTTGCTGACATTTCCAAAGGTGGAATTAGGGAGAACCATCTTGTGGGCGAGTGTTTCCTTTTCCCTGTGCGATTTTGAACCCCCTTTTTATTTACGCTTTTTGCATTTTTCTTTTCTGAGGAAAAAAAGAAACAAAACTCAGAGAAAATTAGCTATAGCTTCACTTCCTTTTTGTGCACATACTTCTGCTGTGTGATCAGACAGGTTTTATTTCTCTTGTTTTATAAATATGGGCTGATTTTCATTTATTTTTTTTTAAATTGATGTTCATTTCTGTTTTGAAAGCATTTTTAGGGGAATTTTCTTTCACTTTGAACAGCTGGCATGTTTAAATAAATGTTTCTCTTCTGTTCTGAGCCCTGGGATAATGTTGCAGGCAAAGTGATTGATGCCTGTTCGAAGCTAATATCTCAGAAATTATTTTGTGATCCTTTTCCAAGAGGAAGATGATCATGACCTTTCTTTCCAGGACTGTCCATGGATGGAGGCAGAATCTAGTTGGATCCTGGTTTGGGTGAATGTTGTCCTTTGTATTTTTGAAGGTTTTAGTAGGCTTTTTCTTGCTATAGATAGCCATCCCTATTTTACTCTTAATATTTTCCAATCCTGTGATAATCTAGAATGAAAAAATAAATTGAAAATAATGTCTCTCTCTGATGGACTAAAAGGAAGAATGTTTCACTTTGTGTGTAAATGCACACAAAGAAGGAGAGAGACAAAGACAGTGCAAGTGTTAGGGTATTCATCTGTGATGTGAATCTGAAAGCAAACCATGAAAATACAGCAGCTAAAAAGACCTTTGTTGACTTGTATTTTGTGGGGATGAATTGGGAAAAGAACTCTGTCCCTAAATCTCACCCTAAATCTGTCCCTAAGTTGCAATCACAGTAAGAGATGACAAATATAAGCAATAAAGTATTATGCTTGGGGCTCTACATCAGGGACACCTGAGCTTGTTGGACAGAACTTTCTAGAGCAGCCAACTCTAACATTAACCCATTCATGAACATCAAGTGTAGCTAGACTGTCTTTTCGTATTTAGTGATATCCAAACTATAAGCCAGCCTTCCTTCCTTCCTTCCTTCCTTCCTTCCTTCCTTCCTTCCTTCCTTCCTTCCTTCCTTCCTTCCTTCCGCCCTTCCTTCCGCCCTTCCTTCCGCCCTTCCTTCCGCCCTTCCTTCCGCCCTTCCTTCCGCCCTTCCTTCCTTCCCCTTCCGCCCTTCCTTCCTCCCTCCCTCCCTCCCTCTTGAAAACTCCCCCAAACCTCTTTTATTTGACAATTTTGAATTGTTTTGATCTTTGTGGATCATGAAAGAGCCCTCTATAACTATCAAAAGCATGGCACAGCTCTTCAAAACCTTTATATGTGTCTGTATAAAATCGCAGTAACCATTCTTTTCTGTGGACACTTTTCCCAATCTATACAACACCCCAATTTCAAATCCTATCATTTTCTTCTGAAAGAAGGGTCAATGTCAGCCTCTGCTGATACAGATTTTTCCACATAAACTGACTTTGTGTGGCATTTCTAGTTGGTGAATTAAAATCAGGGAAGAGAGCCAGCTGTGTACAAGTCTCAGTGGCCTCATTTTATTATATGCACTTTAAGGATAGACTGTTAAGGAGGAACATTGCTTGGGTGATTTAGATGGACAAAGCAGAATGGAACTGGGTTGGTATCCTGATCTGGATGTTTCCATGGTTGAAAGTCCTGTGCTATGCTCCCTCTTTGTACATCTGTACCATCACATATTATACCTCATCTCCAGAGCTGCTGCCGTACTCCAGTCATAACATCTAATATTTCTACCATTTTTGTTTGTTTGTTTTATTTTGTATTTGGACATTGTCTGAATTTCAGACTCCTGGCAAGAGAGAATTATTCCCTTTTTCCAGTCCAGAAAAATGCCTTTCTTTACCATGACAGATGTGTACCAATGTTACAAATGATGACATCCTGCCACATTCTGGCAAGGTAGCTCACTTGAAACACAGATTTGGATTTTTTCATGTTTCTTTCTTTTTTTTTTTAATATCCCAAGTTCTCCACAGTTTAAGGATGGGCTGAGAGGGAGGTAGATGGAGGTCAGGGGAAAAGAAGATTGGAAGGAAAATGTGGTGCAAATCAACAAACATCATTACCAGCAGCCTGACAGAGGTGCATTAGAGGGACTTGGATGTAAGAAAGTTTGAGTCTGGCTGGTGATATGGAAGAGAGAACCTCTGTTTTGGGGAGTGGTCAAAGAGGGGAGGAAAAACAAAATCATCCACTCCTGGCTGCTCCTATACTGTTTGAAAGCATGTTCATGCCTGTTCCCTTTGGTATATGTCCTTTGGGCTCCAACCAAACTAGAATTTCCTGGAAGCAAAGCAGAATTTGTCAGGAGATAAAAATGTCTCTGCTTTGCATTTTCAAATGAAAACTGCCAGAACTCTGTAGATGCTGTCTGTCCATACCCCTGTGCACAGAGCTTTGGTGCCATATACTGCACTGCACTGCTTCCTGACCAGAGATATCCAGGAGGTCTTGAACCAGAGATGAGATTTAAAGACAGATTTTTTTCTCCAAGGAGAAGTGAGACTTACTATTATTTTATCATAGTGTTTTGGTATTTAATATACAAGGACTTGATAAAGTACTACTGTATAACCTTCTACCAATACCCATTTTGTCCCATAAAATTATTATATCCAGTCTTAAAATGTTAAATATGTCACTATTAGGGTTGAGTATCATAAAATTCAGTTTATAATATTAAAACTCAAAACTGACACAGTGTTATCAATTACATTCCTTGGTAATATTGAACTTTTTTCATTCTTCTTTAATTTTGCATTTTAGTATAACAAATTGAGATTAAAGCTGTAGCCTCCAGTTGAAGGTCTCTTGGAGGTGAATGGCAGTAAAGTTACAAGTAAAGTGATAAGAAAACAAATCACAGTGAAATCTAATATTTAATAACATTTCAGACAGATTACAGAGATTTAAGGCCCTGTGCTGCAATCAGCATTGGATCAGAGCAGATATGCTAGTAATTGCAGAGGGAAATGCTCTCATCTTCTTGAAATAAATGCAGATCATCAGCAGAAGACTGTAAATATACTGAACTGCCAGTATCAAACTGAAATTTCTTTCTGGTATGATTTAAAAAAAAAAATAAATTCTAGTTTACTCGCAGAAGACAGAAATATGTGTTACATGGTTTGATTTTAGCTGAGGAAATGGTATATTCCTCATTCCCTTACATTTCTGATGACCCCTCCTGTTGGTGCTGGTACTGCATGTCTTTCATCTGGACTTTTACATTTCTTGAGCAAATGTCAGGAAAACTTCCCTAAAAATGGAAAAAAGGCCACAAAAGAGGCTTTAAATGCTCTGATGCGTTCCTATATATTTTCTACTTTTTAAAAGATGTATCTTTATCCTGTATTCTATTTTTAGAATACCAGAATGTGACAAAATTTTTATTCAGCTTATAAGGAACCAAATCTCCTTTTGAAAATTTGTTCAACTGACAATGAGCCAATGGCCAAGTTACACAATAATGTGGAAAGAAAAGTTACACATGAGTTAGTGGGGCTTTCTCTGCACGTAATGTACATATCAATTACTTAGTGATGCATTATATAGTATAATCTAATTCAGCATGTCAAACTTTTCAACCCAATTTATAAATTCAGCTGCATCAGCCTCTGCATCATTTACACTGGGTAATTTTTAGCTTCTCTTGAAATCAGCTCCTATGGAAAAAAAAAAGCTCAATTTATTGTGTGTGTTATACTCTGGGACCTAGTTTGCTCAGTGAGCAAAATGAATGCAGTGAGTTTCACACAGTAGAAGTAGATATTGTGTATTGTGTTTTGTATGCTGAGCCTTTTTCTTTCTTTTCTCTCTCTCTCTTTCTTTCCCTTTTTTTTCCCCCTCCAATAGAGCTATCCAGTCTTGAATATGTCAGTGTGCCTTGAATGTGCAGTCACATTCTGAGGTATGTCTTTGAACTCTTCAATGGTGCTTTGCATTTCTTTGAGACCTTTTATGAGAAGGAAATAGAGAAATGTGGACTAAAATGCTGTGCAGTTGTCTCATTATTTCTCTTCCATTAAAAAAAAAAAAAAGAAAAAGAAAAGGAGAAGGAGTTAGTTTTTGTTAGACAGGGACACCACCGTTATATCGGATATTCAGCATCTGCTGTGCATGGCTCCACACTGATGCTTGCAGACAGCATGGGGCACAGCGTACCAATTTAGGAGGCCAAGACAATAGTTCTGTATCTGCTCCGAACAAAGAAATTATCATCCCCAGCCAGCAATTACTTTGACAAGAGGAAATTGATTCTTAACATATATCTCAGTCCTGGCCATTAAAAAAAAAAATATATATTTTTTTTAAAAAGCAAAGAGACCCTAAAGCACCACCCCCTCTCCCAAAAATAAAATAAAAAGTCCAAAAACCCAAACCCTAGAGAAAGTTGAAGACTAATGGTTAGTAATCAGAAGATAATAAAGTGTGACCAGAAAAATTAGAATCTTCCCTGCAGCTCTAATTAAGCCAGTAGGAAACTAGAAACATTAAAAACCTGTGGAAGGATGGCAGAATGGTGCCTGTAAATACATGGTCTTCTTTAGGCCAGGATTCCATCATCCTTCCTCTAAGTAACTTTTTGGTACCTAAATGGTCACAAGCAGCAGGCAGCAGATTGCAGAGTCACCAGACAGCATTTGGCAAGTTTCAGCTGGGAAAGCTTGTGCCACACACTCGAAACACTGTGTATAGGGTACAGCCAGCTGCCTCCATACTGCAGGGATGTTAAGTGTGAGTGTCACCAGCCACAGAGATAGAAATTAAATATATTTGAGGAGAAATTTCACAAAGGATTATTCTGGCACATGAAAAGGGAAGCCAATAAAAGTTTTGTACAGAGGAGTACTCCTAGAGATTGTATTAATGTATTTTATGAGGTTTCTTCTAATTAAATTTACAACTTAACAGGTTTAATTTCTACATGTGTCAGGCATGAAAAGGAAAGAGGACAGTTTGAGACAGTTTTTCTAGAACTGAGGCAATTTTTTTTTCTCATAGTTACAAATATATCCCTTGCTCAGTGACTGTGTTTATCTTTTAAGTGGTGGGGAGTATGGTTTTACTATCTCAGTTAATTCTCCGCTCCAACACCCATGAAGTGTAATGCATTAAACAAGTTTAATTTTTAGAATCTATTTTGCACATGCCCTTTTGACAGAGACATTCCACCAGCAGATAGCTTTTAATACTGTACTTGGGGCACAGCGCCTGACAGAGATTATTGTATAACCTGAAGAAAAAGTATTAGCGTAAAATACAAGACTGTGTACATGGGATTTCATCCAGAGCACTCAGCCAAAAGAAATACTGAACCGCCGCTAAATCATCCTAATGAGTTAAGTATTGTGTGTGGTTTTGTTATTTTAAGCAAATGCACTCGTATTTGTTTCTGGAACTGTAAGGGATCAGTCAAGCAAATGTTTCCGTGAAAGGAAAAAAAACTAAAAAAATGTTCATAAAACTTACACTGCCTTACTTCTTGGTGGCAAAGTATTTAAAATAATCGTTCAATGAAAGACTAAACATTTTCTTGGAAAACTCATTTAACTCAAGAATTAGCCATATGAGGTGTCCACTCCACTGTGTAAAATAATAAACTTCGTTCTTTCTTTTTCTGTTTTACCTTTAATACATAGCCACCTTTATAAAATCCATATGTTACACATAACTAGGCATTTTCATTTGAAAAAAAACTCCAACACAAACCAGCAACTCAAAGCTACAAAGAATTAGACTTGCAGGCCTAAGGAAAACATTTGACTGGTTTCCAGTTTAAATTGGGGGTGAGAGAGAGGAGGGAGGGGCAAGGTAAGGAGGAAATGGTGCTGGGCTGCTAAAACAGGGGCTGGCAGTAGGAACAAGCAGAACTGCCTCAGCCTTTATGCTCTCCTCCAGTTCTCCGGGGGTGCAGGGATTAGGTAACTACTGCCATTCATACCCCAGCAGTTTCCCTCCCAGGTGTGAAACATCTTCCAGAGAGATCAGCTGGGAGTTTTGGAAACAGCTGGTGCTCTCTCTTCTCTTCTCCCATCCCCGCCTCCTGGTTATCCCCTGTGATGCATATAATAATGGGAAAACAAAAGGAGTAATTCCTAGATATTATCACTGCTTTTGCATAGAAGCTGGAAGTTTTCCTTTGCCATGCATTGCACTTGCTCTTGTGGGTAGTGGAAGAAGGAGGGAAAAATGTAGGATAGTGTTTATGAGGGGTAATTCTGGTGGGTAGCACACCTTGAAAACGATTCTGGCTGGCCAGGGAACTCCAGCACGAGGGCCCTTTGACACAGCCTGGGGCAGGGGGCTGCACAGCACTGGCCACTTCATTATATTTTTTGAGATTCCCCAAATCTTAGCCCACTGTAAGTGAGAGTTCATTGCTATAATTTAATATAGTCACAAGGGTGACATAGTCACCCCGGGGTTCTCTCATCAGCCCTGTGTGGCTGGGGTCCCTCAAGCTGGGACTGTGCCACGGCCTGATTTTAAAATGCCACCTGCTACCTCAGCTGTGTGTTTGTCTTTCTGAAAAAGCCTTCAGATGGTCGTTTATGGCAATGCACAAGACTCCCAGGAATAGAGAGAGATCCTCTCTACTCCAGGCTACAGCTTTTTCCTTAGTCGTCACCAGGCAGTCTCAGTCCCAGCTCACTGTGGTTTGCTCACACACAGTATATAAATACATTGTTCTGGCTGGATTTGCTGGCTTTGCACCTCTCCTCTCAAAAAAAAAATCCTCAACCTGACCACTTTAGGAGATATTTCACTGAGCAGCATCTACAACTAAAACATTACAAAGGATTTTTCCCTATGATACAGAAAGACAAAACCCATATAGAACTGTTATTTTGTTTTTCTTTATAAATCTCTAGTATTTAAAAATCATAAAAATACACCATTCTGTTTATGAAATTTGTTAAAAATAATCCTTCTCACCTCATTGCAATGAAATACATTTCAGCTAAATGTTTTACTGGTGCATTTTTGCAGTTGTAGTCAAAAATACCTATTTTAGCAGAGATGTCACAAATTCAAAAGAGCAGAGGCCTATAAAACACAGAGAGTGTGGTTTCAGTTTTATCATTACAGGCTAAGGCACAGTGTGTCCATTACCAACAGCTGGAAAATGAGACAATGACTAAAAGTGGCATCATTGTGTTTCCTGGATGCTTTACTGGCAAAGTTCAGTGAGGTGAAGACATTTGTGATGGAGATAGCTCAACAGGGATTTTTCACTTTGTGTCACATGGTAGTTTAAAAAAAAAATCTGCTGAGAGATGTCAAAGGTGAACTGAACAGCTTGAGTCTAGTACAAAAATCAATGCACACAAATTGTTTAGGTCCCAGTTTTGCTCTACAGTGTGTGTGTATGCCTACAAATTATAAATATGGCTGTCTAGGAAATCATGCCTTTGCTCTTTGTCACCTACTTCATTTCTGCCACGTGTTTCAGTGAGGTCAGTAGATGTTTGCATAGCTACTGCAACCTCCTCTTTGCAGGAGGGGACAGCAGAGTCCTGGCTGGGCACAGGGTGTTGCAGGGTCATTTAGGAGATAGTGATTTCCTCCCCCCTCCATTTCCATTTGTTCACCTTGTGTTCTGCTGAGCAGCTTCACTCTCAGTCATCTGCTGAGTAAGGATATTTCTACATAACACCTTTTTCAGTAGAAGCACCCATGCTGCCCACGTGCTTGGCTGACAAAAAGCCCTGTGGCCACTGTGACCCTTAGCCCACCAGCCCTTCTCTAATGAGAGCAAACAAGTCAGGCCTAGGCAGCTCAGATGGGAGGCAGAAAATGCTTGTGTAAGCCAGGGAAATGTTACAGAGGCTGTGTCTCAAGTCTACTGCAGTTTCCATACTCAGATGACTTCTTTAGTGTTTTTGTTTTAAGTGAAATCTAACCTTGATTATGTGGCAGGGACCTATTACATTACTTGACAGTCGGGTGCTAAATGCATTCACAGTGCAGTATTTGATTATGAAATGTTAACAGCATTTGTGGTATTGCCATAATAGCCACAGACCCCAGCTACTAACAAGGCATTACTGTGCCAGTCATTTTGCAAATCTGGAGCAAAAGACAGGCCTTGTCTCTGAGACTGTGAGGTTTGGAGAGAAACATGTCTGAGCATGGAACTTAAGCACAGAGGAACTCAGTAACTTGCCTGAAGTCTTAATAGCCAGGCAGTGGGAGAGTCAGAGGGAAAAAACCTGCTCCCTGAGCTCTGGCTGTGCTGTGCTCTCCTGATCACTTTGCTTTTAAATAAATCTGGTGTTTAAAGTGCTGTTTATGGCTATGGTTCCAAGAGAAGTTGATAAGGTCAGTGCACAAACCCTTAAGACAGAAGAGAGTTATATTTGGAGGTGCTGCAGTGCACAGGCACTGCAAACATGGGCAGTGGTGAAGTTTGAAGAACGGTGGAGTAATGAAATAAGTTAACCTGTGAAGTGGGAAAATTATCAGACCTTCTTGTCTGAGCAAAGTGTCAGGATGTGGGGAAGTACAGAAGTAGAGGAGGGAGAAGCAGAGGGGAGAACATATGGAGGTGTCTTCTCTTGCAGTCAGTCTCCTATGCAGGGGAAGGTCACAGTGTTCTTAAACACAGCAAATGTGATGCATCTGTAAGGCAGACAATTGGAATAATCCACTAAAAATTTTATGCAAGTATGGAGATTTAAGCATCTGTATATACAAACACAAAACTTTCACTTGTGGTAGACCGTTGACTAAAAATTGTATTTAATTATATTTCCTTATTTAGTTGAGAATATGTGATTCACATTCAAGGTCCAACAGAAGCTAAACCCATCTAATTTAACTAAACCACAGTGGGTGTCTGGTACATCAAAAGTGCATGAGTAACTGATGGGACACGGCAGGGATATGGTGACAACTCTTCTCAATGCTGACCTCAACAGCAGCTCCTCCTGTTCAGTAGCAGGGGCATATCAATGCTTGAATTTATTTATCATCTTCAGTTTAAACAGTAGCAGTATTTCAAATATTTTCCTGAATATTGTACTTTCGTATAACCAGGTTTTGAGGAAAATAAAGGATAGAGGATTTATTTGAGGAAAAATGGTGTTTATCTTAATGAAATGATGTCTAAATTAAACTCATTTTCTAAAACACAATTTGTAACCCTGCAACATGGAATTCAGTCTTCTTTCACTGAAGGTGGCCACAAAGCATTCCCTAACTTCTATGTAAATCCAATGGTTTCACTGGACGTCATTTTAGCAAAACATTTGTGTTGCATGTTAACTAAAGGTGGGCTGTTGTTGTTAAACAGCCTAAAGGCTGGTGAAAAAGCTTTGATGAATGAAGATTAACTGCTTAAATAGTAGAAGAAAGCAAATTCCCTTATGAATTCCTGGAGCTGGTCACCTTTTCTCTCACTGTGGAACAGTGGTTTCTAATTTTCTTTCTTCATATTACCAAAAAAATCTCTGGTTTTGAGTGCTACTTTAACCATTTTAACTTTGAATAAATGTGCATGCCACAAGCAGGCAGAAGTCATTGGGCTCAGAGGTGTCTGTAGGCTTGCCTTCTTACTTGTGCTGACAAGCAGCTGTAATAAGCTAAGTCCACGTGCCATCTGTGCTTTTCAACTGACCGTGTGAGAAAGTTTGCTTTCAGAGTGATTTTACTGCTTTCATCCCATTCCTCCATGTCTTTTACTGCTTCTTACTTTCCATTCTCTATTACTCTTCATTGATTCCCATTATTAATCCCTCCTTACCCTTGATACCTCCCCCAGCACTCTTATTCTGTGGGTGGTGAGCACTGTCCCATGCCTGAAGCTTCTTTTGTCATCAGTGGCTGACTGATGAGGCTTTTTTTGAAATCCCGTGGAAGCTCAGAAAACCATCTCTCATGTGTACCCCTGAAGAACAACCTTGACACTTGCCAATGAACATTTTTATGTGTTTATGTATTAATGTGCACTGGGGCAGTAACACATCTAGGTGAGAATGGCAGAGAGCTTATCCTGTGCAGTTCAGGCTCTCTCTGTGTGGGTCAGGTGTATCAGATGTCAGGTTCACCTGGCAGTATCCTGCCTCCTACTTCTGTGTATGACAGTGGAGAATCAGTAGCATCTCAGGACTTCAAAAAATGAATGGAAGACATGGCTGGACCCTTGGTATTATTTTCAATGTATCTCGGGGCTGATCATTCTCCACATTCCCACAGGAAATGTCCTCAGCTTTGCTCATAAGCTCACACAAGTGTAGGCTTTGTGTTATTCTCTTTTCTCATCCTGCAGAATGGAAAATTGCACTCTGCCTTGCCTCTGGTTCTGCTTGGAAATATGAAAGGTAAAATAAGAAGGGCACACATGATTCCACCTTGAAGATTTTGGCAACCTTGAGGAGTTATAAAGCCTGATCAGTGAAGATATCCATGCCAGAATCTAATGTTGCAGGAAAATGACATTTTCTAGGTAAGTATTTTAGCCTTCTGTCTGTCACAGATAGACCTTTTGATGTCTCTTATAACTGAAAAGGTATTGCTTCTCTGTGGTAAGAAAGAGACAAAGGGCCAGATTTTCTTCTTGGGCTGTGTCTCGATCTGTGCTCTCAGTTTCAGCCTGTATGCCTTGAAATATTTTCCTGAATTAAAAAAGTCAAGTTTACTATAATCACCTGAGATGCAGCTCACAGGTTCAGTCTTTCCACATTGCTGTCAATTTAAAGGTGAGCTTGTGTCCTTCTGCTCCCCTGGGGAGGGAGTCGGTTCCAAGCCATTCAGCAAATCACCCCAATGTGGAGTCTCTCTGCCTCTCATAACTGAGTTTAATTTAAACCAGGAGATACTTTTAAATACCTGACCTCACTCCTCCAGAGATCCAGCCTCTGAATGAAGCAATGCACAGATGTGACCTCAAAACTCAAATTTCATACTCAGAGGCCAGGCCATTCTGACATTCTCAATTTGTTGCAGGCAAGTCAAAGTGTAGCTACAGAACTGGACAGTAATTTGGCTGTTGACATGTGATAGATATGCAAAAGTGATGTCCTCTTTGCTAACCATGGATCACTCTGCTAAGGCTCCATCCATGCAGGGAGCATCCCTTCACACTGTATCTCACATTGATAGTTTCAGGACATGGAGGAGTTCCTCTCACATCTGAATGTATGGAACAGCAAGATGTGCAGAAATAAGCATGGATTTGGCAGAGAGGTGGCCTAGGTTGCTCTTTCAACAAAGAGTTGTGAGACTGACTTGTAAGTGTCACCTTTCAGCTGGACTGTAAATGGAAAGAAACTGGGGGCCAGAGAATACAGGCTTTTTAATAAACTAGCCTGTATTCATGGTCAGGTATTCATTTGGTGTAGGAGGTATTAATAATATTTTTTTTTAATATTTATTTTGGTAAATTTATGGTTAAAATATCTCCAGCTTTACCTATAGGGGATGTATAATCACACAAAGTCATAATGTGTGTATGAAAAATACTCCTGGCAATACTCCTGTTTGCTGTGCTCTCAGAGGCGCTCCCTGACATCTGAATTAACTTTACAAGGAGGAAGACCACAGGCTAAATGATCTTCTGTCTGGAATTTCATTTGACTTAAAGGCTGGAATGTCCAGGTGAAGCTCTGTGGTGGTATAGAGAAGCCCCCCCTACACAAAGTACCAATTTTGTTATCACTATTAGGATTCACATCCAGGAAAGAGAGTCATAACCAACCTATATAAAACATAGAAGGTCTCTCACTGTGTATGACTGGGAGAACTTCAGTTCAGCTGAGGTCCTCTCAAATGCACAAATGTCTGACTCCAGCCATGTGCCATGAATATACTCTTCAAAAATGTCTTCAGAATGTAGAAGAGCACCCCAAATATCTGGGAAACTGGCTTAGTATTGTTTGACAAATCCTCTCTGCTGAGCTAAATCAGCCAATTAGTCATGCTAATGCTTGTTAATGGCATTTCTGTTAGAAGCACAGTGAAATTTGCCTCTATTTCTAAATTCCAGCAACTAAAAGCCCCAACATGTATTGATCCTATATTGCAAATGAGTGACGTTTCTACTCTTCTGAAACTCAAAAATGGTTACAAAAAAATTGGTTACACTCAAAAATTGGTTAAACCTTGCTACCATCTGCCAAGGCAGCAACTCAGTAGTATTCCACACCTTCCAGAAAAATTTCATGATACGGATCCCAGAAGAGACCATTAAATCAAACTTTGTACAGGCAAACTTTGTACTTCTCTGAGAAAAACAGAACAGGCCTAAAGAAGCACCAACGTTTGGCTTGTGGGATCTGAACCTATTAATTGCTCTGGCGTCTACCTCCTCTTTGTGCTCAATTATGAGCCCATTTTGAAAGGACAGTTTGTCTTTAATGGGTTAATGGACGCCACATTAACAGAGGAGCTACAACACGATAAACAAATATAGTTTAATGCACCCTACTTTGAATGCAGAGTTCATATGTATTCCAGACAAAAGGCCAAACAAATTTACAACACTTCATGCATTTCTATAGCTGAGCATTTTTTACTGAAGGATATGTAAATCCTGCACTAATCAGAGGTTCTGGGATTCCAAATGCCACTAAAGGTTATGACCTGAAGCCCTGCTAATAGATGACTGAGGGCGTAGACTAAGTAGTTCTGAATGACAGCAACCACAGGGTGTTTTGCATGAAAAGTAACCTCTAATAAATGACCTCTGCTTTTTTCCTTTCAAAGCTATGACAGTAATGAATATGAAAGGGGGAGCTTTGTACACACCGGGTGTTATTTACACCTAAACACTGCAAGAGTGTGGATGTATGTGAGGGTTTCAGTTTGGCTGAAAAAAAGGAAGAATGGGTGTTTTCACTGCCTTAACAAACACTGCTGCACTTCTGCTGGCTTCATTAATAATCCCTTTCATAAACAGTGGTACAAAACAACAAGGTCATGCTATTAAAGGGAGTATTTCCTCCTTCATTGTGTGTATGTGTGTGTATATAAATGTCTGTATGTAGGTATGTATGTAGATATGTTTACTGGATGGATTACAGGCTTCATGTGAAATCTCCTGGATTGCTGGAAGCATTGATAGAAGCATTCAAATTTCTGCTGTTTTGTGACCTTTAGTTAGGCAGAACGCTGTGTCTTTGGTGGTATGAACAAAGCAAGAATGGTTTTAATGGCAGAGAGTCTGCTCTTATGGATGATATTTACACTTAGACTTCAAGCAATAAAACAGTTCTAAGATTTTTTTCTTACATGCAAGCAGAACCAGAGCTCTGAAAATTGTTTTTTCCCTTTGAATGATGGTGATCGATTGCTGAAACCTTTCACATCTTAATGGAGATCCTGGAGAGGGAATAGAGCAATTATGACTGGACTATGTTGTCTGTGCTCCTACCAGCTCAGGATTGTTCCCAGACCCACACATTGCTTTGCCTTAGCCATTCTCCATGTAAATCACTTGCAATGCATTGCTTTGGGGGCTCGCTTCCTCTCCCTTCCCGGTTCCAGTGCGTAAGGGCACATCAGGACAGGGGAAGGCAGGCAGGCAAGAGCATGCCAGTCCCTCTGTGCAGTTGGGAACTGAGCTGTGCAGGTCTCCTTACTGCAGCACCGACAGAGAGATTGTGTAGGGACAAAGGAAACCACAAAAACTGGGGTCACATCAGAGGTCCCTGTGCAGAGGCACAGGCTGTATATTTGAGACGCAGGGTGCAGATGTGCCTGCCTGGGACCCAGCAGCCTACAGCCAGCTCAGATGGTGCTAGAGGGCACTGATTAGCCCTCCACTTCCCTCTGCCAGCTTCCAGTTTGGGAGCTGGTGTGCTTAAATCCCATTGCAGTCTTTCTTGACAATCCTGCAGGAGTCATATTGAGGCCCTGGCATCTTCTGGATGCTCAGGTGCCAGTCTTGCTGAACAGCTCAGTCCTGTACGGTGCCACCACTACACGCTGCTGTGAACAGACTGCCTCCAGACACATGGCAGTAGGGTGGCTGTGACATTCCACTTGTCCCTGAACCCTGTTAGCTTTCCTGTATAAAGTCTGTTTATTTAGGATTCAAGCATGTCAGCAAGCAGCATGTGGCCTACAAAGAGCATCTAGATAGCCAAATGTACTTCATACCCCAGGAAGCTTTTTCTGATGCAGAAGCTTTTTGTTTTTCTTAACATTAATCCAATTTTTTTCATTAGTTAATTTTTAATACAGGTGTTTTAGATGCAGAACATAGTTATGTTTGTTCAGGTATGACTGCCATTTTGTTAGGTGGCAATTTTGCCTGAATAAGAAGACCAAAGCAGGGCTTTAAAATGCACTCCTCATAAAAAATTAAAGAGCTATTCTTTATTTACATATTTACACAACACTCAATCCATCGTGTAAAGCTTTCTCTGCCTTAAACCCAAATCTCCGGGGTGTACTCTGTGCCTGGGGAAATTGGATGGCTCAGAAAAATGATAAAGAGGTATCTGTCCATACACCTATCTATCATTTTTTACACCATACTCATTACCATGGTCTCTGAGCTCCTATTACACGTATGGAACCTTTCCCATTTCAGTACAGAGCTGGTCAGCAGAGACAGCAAAGCCATCATTATTTTCTGAAGAGTGCGAGCCTGGGGAAGGACTGGCTGCTCACTCTGCAGTGGCCATTTGGAAGCAGCCAGTTTGTACAGAAGACAAATCCCTTTTATTAGCTGCCTGAGAAGTCCAGTTTGGCTTCTGGAAGATGCAGTTCAAATGGACTATGTGCAGAGAATTAGCCTTAGGTATCAACATTGCTGCTCCCACATTCACTTCATGTCACCTTGAGAGAGAGTCTACCTCTTCCCTGCCTTGCTGACAGCTGCTTACCAGGAGGCGGACTTCAACTCTGAAAAGGCATCAAAAGACCTGGCAACTTTAACTTAGATAGACTGTCCAAGAGACTCTTCAAATTAACAGAAATAGCAGCATTTCTCATTCTCTTGTATGTAACTGTTTGGCCACTTTCAGGCCATGTCATGACACATTTGTCTCACTGTTACCCTGGGGTCCACCTGTTTCTTTGCAGAATTCACTTATTGTCTTTTGACTTGTGCTTCAATTTCAAGCTCTGGAGGATGGCAGCTTTTTATTAGGTTGTGTTCAGGGCCAACCATAGTGAGGGCCTAATCCTTGACAAAGACCCGTGGGCATTCAACAGACAAATATTAGTTAACAATGATCATTACAAAGAATAAAGTAACATCACCACTCTGCAGCTCGCTCCAAGGCTGACTCTCTTCCAGCTGCTATTGCCAGTGATTGTATCAGCACCATTAGACATCTTGTTGACCATTTGTTTTAATCTTTTTCCCTCCTGTGCTAGGAGGAGACATTTCAAATCCATCTCATTTTGCCTACCAACTCTGTCAGGCATACAGCAGCAGCCAGGAGCACCTTGTTCTCCCAGGAGGGCTGTTCCTGGGATGCAGCAGTGTGGCCAGGGCATAACACTGGGGTGTGGGGTTCAGGATCTAAACAGTGGATCGATGCTACAAATTAATACATTCTTCTCTTTCCCCCTTTCCTGTGCCATAAAGCAGCAGAACAGCAGGGAGAGCGGTAGTTCTGTTCCTCCTTTATTGGTAAAGGGCAAAGTGGTCTGTCCTAAGTCACCAGCCCAAGAAGAAACACAGAGCCTAAATGTCTGACTTGTCCCTTCTCTACTGGGAAGCAGAGAAGCATCCCTCTCATCCTAGCCTGGCTCAGGCATGCTATAGTCTGCTCCTGGCTTTGTTTTAGAAATAGAAGCAGACTTCATCAGTCAGTCATCAGGAGTGGCAGATGGCCTTCAGTTCATGAAATGAGTCCAAAACTAAAAGAGAAGGATTGTGTTTTTGAAATAAATGTAGGGGAAGAATTATAAACGGTAAAGGAGGAGCTGGAACAGCCCTCAGGCCAGACTCAGAACAGGACTTCACAGATCACCTTTATCTAAAATTGGATGGGTTTGATTCAGGGTTTCCTGTTCTTCTCTTACAGAAACCTTCTGGCACAACTACAGGCCCCCTGAGTAGAGCCAGGACAAAACTCAGAAAGGTATGATTAGTTTAACTTGAAATGCTTCATGGAAATGTTTCAAGTTTGACAGATTTGTGGTGGAAATCTGCCTTTTTTTCCTGGTCAGTTGTTGGGACCCTGGGCTCCTGGCCATGAGTTCGGGATTCCTACATACCTGGAATCTGTTGCAGCCATGGAGAACCTTATTTTGGGACTGATGACTGACTGGTACTCCAAAAAGAGTCCATGTGACATAGTACAGTACTTAGGACATTTTATTTTCCCTCCCTTTCTTATTGTTGTCTTATAGAGGCAACAAAAATTAATTTCCTAATAATGTGCAGTAGAAATGCATTTTCTTTTAAAGACTGCAGACCAGATTTTCATCTCTTCTCAACCAGCCTATCTCAATTGATACCTTTGATTTATGCCAGCCTAAGGAAGAAATTGGGCAATTTAAATTTTAACTTCCTCTCTTAGGAACAATCCTTTCATTCCTGAAATCTGCAGATGAAGAATGAAACTCTAAAAAACCTGCTCAGAATGGCCATGGCTTGACTGCAGGACTCTGACAGCAGCAGTCTTGCACTGTGGTAAAGAGGCGATTAAAAGTTTTACTATCCATTTTATCATCTCGGTTTTTACAATAAAGAGAGCTGTCATTGTTTTAGGATTATTTTACTTATATCTATTCATTTTGTTTCATTGTCTTTACAAGGCTCACTCCCATTTCGTGCTGCTTTCGGTTCTGCCCTTTTCAACTCCTTATGGTTGAGAGGGGAAGGAAGAGCAGACTGGCCAAAAAATTGGGTAGGGAGGGAGTGTGGAAACTGAGCTTCCATGACAACCTCTTACTTCATTTGGGAGGAATGAGTACAGCACTCCCCCCCCAGCCCCCCCTCTATTTTTACAGTGCCTTTGCATCTTACACGTACACTAGAGCATTGTTGCTTACACGATCAAGCTGTGCAGCAATATCCTTCACAGGCTGTTTTTAATGGTCTTGGAAATCAAGGCAAAGGTATGGCCAGCACGCTGAGACCTAGCCTGAGAAAGCAGAAGGGAAGTATTATTAGTCTGGCATTTGGAGGAAAGTAAGGGAAATAAGGCTGGCAATGGAGATGATGGGACAAGAGAAGACAGAAGATGGAAAGGGAGAAAGCAGAGGTACAAGCAGATAACAATATTTTTAAACTCACTCTCATACAATAGTGAAATTGTTAAGGTTACAAAATTCCTCTAAGATCAGTGTGATAAATCTCTAACTCAGCATCACCATGTTCACTGCTAAACTATATACCCAAGTGACACATCCATACACTTTTGGGGTGTTTTAAGCAGACTTGGTAGTTTTGAACATCTCAGTAAACAAATATTTGTACCACGAGATGCTTAAATTATTTCGAAGTTCAGAGTACTGTAACTTTAACCTTTATGCCTAAAAATTAGGAGTAATCATGCTTGAACTTGGAGGCTTTTCCTTGTACAGACAAGAAAATTTCCCGAAATACTCAGTTTGTGGAGAGAGGGACGCTGGTGTTTTCCAGGTGTCATGAAAGTTCAGAAGTCTTGCAATTTAAAAACACAGCTAAATACTGAAAATTTGTTCTGGGAATATTCACTCCAATTTATTAAAGAATTAGGGTCCAGCTGTGCTTACTTTCCACAACAGTTTGCTTTTGGGACATTTTTCATTTGCTTTTCCAGCAGTTTCTGTATCAGAAACATTGTTTTAAATGTCACAGTTGTCAAATCAATGGTCTAAAACAGTATCACATGGCTTAATTTGAACAAGTAATGCACTCGGAATTTCAGATTTGGAACAACAGGCTTCCTGATCTGTTCACTGTCCCTCAGCAGATGAAAACAGAGAAACTGGAGTAAGGTTAGGCTATGCCCTATCCCCTAGGGCTGCACAGGAGAAGGAGGGGAAGACATTTGGGTATGTGTTTAACATGAAGTACTCATCTACAATGGAAGTTCAAATCACAGAAAAGACCTGTGTTTTGTCTATACCTGTCTATTTATCTATCTGTCTGTCTTTAGTTTTGTCACTGAAGCTTTTACCCAAAGTCCATCTAAGTTTCTATGGATTTTGAATAGACTTTAATGAGTTTCTATTAGAGTAGAGAGTTTCTATTACTGCCCACAGGAAAAAAAAATAGGAAAAACTCTTACTGGTACCAAGAGGAGTAATGTTCTTTTATAGTGGTATCAGGCTGACAATCTGATACCACTATAGAAAGAGCTTTGCACACTATTAAGACACTAAGGAGTAGCTCAAAATGGAGACACACAGCTGAGGTACCCATAGCCATATCTACATCTGAAATCTAGGTAACCAGAGTTGGAGCCGTGGCTGAGGGTTGTAGAGCAGTCCTCCTTTCTCCAATTTTGCCCCAGCCTAATCCAGTGGCTTGTTGTTCTCTGCCTTTTCTTCTTCCCCTGTTTCATTCACAGCCCTCTTACCCCCACAACACTTAATGTTAGTACAGCCCAAAGAGCACCAGTGAACTTTGAAACTTTTAGTTTGCACCAAAACTTATCAAGACCCTCACTAAGACGTTTTATTCTCCTTGCTGAGCATGGAATGAAGCCACCAAGGGCAGCTCAAACCATAGGGAAGAATGGGATGGTAAGATTGATGGGATATTTTAAAAAAAGAATTTTGCTTCATGATTTTCTTCTGGGCTACAGAGTATGAATTAAATAGAGAAAAAGTATAAATACCTGGAAAATCAAACTATGAGATAGGATATATTTTTTGGTCAAAGAACCACCTTTACCCATCCCTCTTGTTTAACCTTCACTACATAAGGGCAATATCAGCAAAAGAATTGTGTGATTTAATAAGAAATACCTACTTTGTAGCCTGTCAAGTTTGGCGGTTTCTTCCTGGTGAGTATCAAACAAAAATAATGGACTGTCTAAGAATGTTTACAGAGATGAATGGTTTTAAAAGAAGGATTTAAATTAAGATGATAAGGAAGAGATTGCAGAACTGATTTTTAAATTGCAAAGATTTGGATTTATTTTACTTATCTGCAGGCATCATAACCTTAAGTGTTCATGCTTTCAAGCTTTAGCTTGTAGACATTACAATTAGAAATTTACGTTCAAAAAATAATGTGTCTGCCAGACATCCTGGTAGAAATTTGCAATAGGAAGTTTAAAAAAAAAAGGTAGAGACACAATATGAAATTGCTTAATTATGAGATGTTGGTGGAAGATGTTCTTTCACTAAGGAAACGTTGGGAGCACGTATTTGATTAGCAGTAATAAGCATACTCATTGTAGTCACAAAGTTTCTCTGCCTCACACTAGTCACAGGTCAAGTTCATCCACTGAAGAATCAAGTTTGTATCCCATGACATGAAATAACTGAATAAAGCCATCCATCATATCAAACTGCATATTATCATTTTACCAAATTTTCCAACTCTTGTCACCTACTTGCCCTACTGTAGTTACTTATTTATCAACATTAATCCCTTAGCAGGAACAGGGAACATTCAGGCTGGTGCAACACTACTATAGAAGGTCTCTTGCAAGCAAAAATCGTCTGCGGTGCCAGGACTTTGTTCTGCTGATACAGCTCCACTGCACCAGGACTGGGAGCTGCTTGAGAGTTCACCATGCTCACAGGAAAAACAACCAAACCACTAAAAAGTGGGTTTGATACAGGATACAGTGATAAGGAATGCTTTTTAATTGGAGGTAAAACTCTAGAAGTTCAGCCATCAGTGGAGAGAAAACACTGTTGAGTTGTGTTTAGATTCTGACTTAAATCTGTAAACATAAAATCATACCAAAGTGACAATCTGGCCAAAATTGACTTTTTCCATTTCTCTCTGTCTGCAGTTTGAACATACCTTTAATTTAAAAAAACACTTCTGCAAATTCTTCTGTTTTAAGCAAGCTGTGCAATTAAGGTTTGAAAGGTGGTTAATGTTCATTTAACTTTTTAATATATATGGCTTTGGAGAATGGATCATCTTACTGAACTGGGAACTGTTATGAATGTGTGTTTGTGCATTGAGTATTCTTAGCCTGTCTCAAGGTAAAAGTCTTGAAAGGAGTTTATATTTCCTAAATACGTGCCTAGTGATTAGATCACAATAAATCTGAAAGGATCATAATATGCCTATTACAAATTATTATGTTTCAAAGGAATTATTTTTGTTAGTGGGTAAATATGCACCAGTGCCTTAGGGAATAACAGAAATTAAACTATGAAATGTATATAACCTTGAAGGTCTGAAAAAAATCCAAAACACCAACAAAGAAGGCTGAAAATTTGGTCTTACACCATCTTTATGTAGCATCGTGTGTCCTTTGCAGGCCAAAGTTTCTGAAATGTTTGTGATTTAGTTTGGTACAATATAAGGGCAGCCTTTTATTTGGGATTACAACAACAAGGACAAAATGTCAGCCAGATTGGTTTTTCAGCTTTGAAAACACTCGAGGTTATGGTTTTAAGTCAGGGCTTAGCTGCCAATCTGGCAAAGGACAATTTTTTTTCTGTCGGCATGATTAATTACATGAAAGTAAATGGTCAGATGAGGAAGAAGAACTGGTAAAACTGTTTTCAGCCACAGAGCTAGGGCTGCCTTAACACCCTGTTAAATTCTAGGCTGGACCTAACTCACAAAGTAGTGACTGTGATCAAGAAATGGTTTCATTTATATCTGGCAAACACAGTGCATATAACTTTTCCTTCCTGAGATGGCACAATTGTTCTGTTTTTGACACTTTTGGAATACATGGTACTTGAATTTGCAAAGAAAGCTCAAATCAGTGCAGAATACTAGGGGTCTTAAACCATGTGTTCATAGTCCTGTTGTCTGAGCTGGGATCCAGTCAGTCATCAGCTAGGGTCAAGTATTCTGGTTTTCACTGATGCAGATCTCAGTACCTGAGGGGCTTACTTTGCTAAGTAATCTCCTTAATAAGGAGGAACATCTTCCTTATGTAAAGATAGCCATGGTGTACATTTGGTATTGACATTGGATGTCCCACAGCTCTTTAGGAAGGGGACACAAGTCCAGACTTGGAAGGTTTCTGGAAGAGTTCTTCTTCTGTAATGATTTTTCCACTTTGGCTTTCTGGGTTCTGATTTTACTAATCTGAAACTCCTTCCCATGCTTAGATAGGCAGCAACCTCCTTTGATGGGTTTCTAGATATTTCTTAGCAATGGGATTAGAAGAGCAGTGTAAGCCATCTAGTTATCTGGCAACATTATGATAATAACTCTGGACATTATGAACTGTCTGCTTTGAGACACAGAAGGAAAGAGCAAATATCAAGGAGTTCCTTCACCACAAATCTATCAACAGGGGGCTGATTTCATCATTCAGCCCGCCTGAAAGCTCTCATGCACAATGACATTATTTCAAGCCCAGAACATAAATTGAGGCAGGCTAAGAGTTAGGAGGAGACCATTTACTGAGATGAAAGGGTTGCTCCAGCCCTCTGAAGGCACTGACCTCTATGCCCTCAACCAATTTCTCTGAGACCCTGCAGGTGAGCCAAAAAAGCCACTTCAGTGAACTCTGCATCCAGTGGCCTTTGGCCCCACATTAGCCATTGGAATGGAGAGTAACATGGAGGAGGTGAGGCTGATATCACGATTCATCATGATATCATGATTGATCAGTAACATCATGATTCTATCTGCAGTATCAAAGGCTGTAGAGTGCTGATATTATATCAGTACTTGTAGTACTGGAGTTTTTTTTTGTCCTGGCCTTCATCAATCTCTCTCCAAAGAGCTGGGGCAATCATATCTCTTTGACAATTCTGCTTTGACAGAGAGGATAAAAATGAATGGACATTATTATTGTCTTCCTCCAGTTGGCCACATTCATCTCCATACCAGGAGCTCATCAAAATAGACCAGTCTGGCATGGAGTCACATGGAGTCAAAAAAGGGAGGGAAGTCCCATGGCAGGAGTACCACCAGTTTCCCAGGCCACCAGGACAAGCTCCAGGTGTCTGTACAGTAGAAGTGGAGACCTCCTGCAAGAATTCTAACATCTGAGTTACCAGAGTGCTGCAAAACACAGCACAGAACAGGCAAATGTGTTTCTGATGAACTCATAAGAAACAATGCAAAAATCAATGGCTCTGTGGTACTTTGAGGTGCTGACATGGCATAAACAGAAGGAATTTGCTGTTGTGCTAGTCAGTAGAGAAATCATCAGTCAGAGAAGGCAGTTTAAACTCAATAATAATATAAGTTCCTATGTTAGTCTTCTTTTATTGTAATATTGTATGACATCATACTGTGTTTCTTAAGAAGATACTTTGATAGTTTCTCTACACTGGTCCAAAGATGACATGGCTTTTTCATTATACACCTAGACACAGTGTATAATGTGTATAGAGTGTAGACTCTGCTCTGAAAAGCCATACCTATAAATACTCTTCATTATTTTTCTATTTTGTGACCTTGTTTCCAATTTTGTGATCATCTCAATATACATTTTGATGGAGTGAAAATACATTTTGCTGGAGTGCAAGTAATTTCCTTTCTCTCTTTAAAGTTAGTCTGGCAACATAGAGGATTTGGATGGACAGTGGGTTCTTTGTTTGACCTGGTTACAGCTGGAGATGGACAGTCTTCTGGTGTCCACAGCTTGAGATGGGGTTTTGATGGCCAGGAAATGTGCATGCTCCTTCCATCAAACTAAAATGATCCGTTTAGGGATTATGGCAACAGGACATAAACCTGTGGAGAAAACTTTTCCTTTGGAAGCAAAAATCTATGCTGAAGTCTTAGAGCATGAGAAAAGAGGCCTCACTTGTCCTAATTCAAATACTACCTGATTCTTGGTGATCTTCTACATGTGTTCTTCTCTGTTGTGTGCTGGAGATGTTTAAAAGACCCCAGATTTCTTGAGTGTCTGTACCTAAGAGAAAAAAGTTGGGTATGTTGATGTGATAAAGTTGCCTAAACGCCCGTTTCTAGTGTCATTTTAGATGTTAGGCTCTGGGGCCACTCCACAGCAGCCTCCCAGTGCCTAAGGCGGGCCTACGAGACAGCTGTAGAGGGATTTTTTACAAGGGCATGTAGTGACAGTGAAAGCAGGAAGGGCTTTAAACTGAAAGAGGGGATATTTAGATTAGATCTTAGGAAGAAATTCTTTACTTTGAGTGTGGTGAGGCACTTGAACAGGTTGTCTGGGAAGCCGTGAATGCTCCATCTCTGGAAGTGTTCAAGGCCAGGTTGGATTGGGCTCTGAGAAACCTGGTCTAGTGGAAGGCGTCCCTGCCCATGGCACGGGGAGTGGAACCAGATGATCTGTAAGGTACATTCCAAACCATTCTGTGATTCTATGCTCGACCACCTACCTGGCAATCAGCCACTTCTCTGGAAAGACATGGATCTTCTGCAACTCGTATGTAATCTCTTTCAGATCATGAAGATATTTTGGAAATCCCACAGCATTTAAAATAGTGATAGAAATTTATGTTCAGTAACTTCAGACTTTCTTATTGTGTTTATTAGGAGGAAAGGCTAATGGGAGATTTGCCATTATGCACGAAATGTTTATATACCTTACATTTATTATCCTCAGCATCCTGAGGAGCATGAAGCATTTAGTCCCCTTTTTCTACCTATGAGAACTGGAACATTACAGAACTTTTTAGTACTTTAATACCTCCAGGGAGAGCAGGTGGCACTACTGAACAGCTTCACAAGCAGGAGGTCCATTAGCAGAGGTCATGACTCCACAGCACGCCCTTTCCACCACTGGCCTTTCTCTGTCAGCAGGTCAAAGTTTACAGGCATTTTGGGGGCCAAGGAAAAGAAGGATTGCTTTTTTTCTTCAGTCTCTCCTCTCAGGGGCCTGCTGAAAGCTCCTTTCTGACAGCAATTACAACTCCTTTGGCCTTTTTGGCACAAGGATGTGCTGTTAGACAAGGCCTGAAGTTTGGATTCTCGTGCCTGTTCCTGGAAGAACAAAAACATGAGTGAAGACACTCTGTCTGAAAGACTTGGGGAAGCACCAAAACAAACAAAAATAATTGAGGGCAGACTCACAAAGGCCCAAACCACATGCATTGTAATTCTGCTGGCCCGGCACACGATATCTCATCACCACCTACTCTGTCTAAATAAAGCCATCTCCCTGCGAGGACGCCTGACCCAGAAATGTGCGGGCACAGGCTGGACTGTGCCGTGCCTGTCTCCTTCCTCCGGCACTCTGGGTCCAAAAGAGGCTGCTGTGAGGAGCCGGAGCTGAGGAAGGGAACCCATCCCTCTCCCCGGCCTGCTGACACAGGGAAGAGCAGCACTCCTGCAAATCAGCACCCGGGCTCCCCTGCCCGCAGCCGCCTAAAATGGAGCGCAGAGGCAGATGTCTTCCCCGGCAGCACGCAGAGTTAGTCGAAGGCAAGTTCTGTCTCCGGCACTCATTTAACCCCCAGGAGGAAGAAGTGGGGGTACCCGGAGGGCCTGGCTGTGGCTGTGCCCCGAGGGGCGGCCGAAGGGCCGCAGAGGCCGTGTCCCCCCGGCCGCCGCCTCACGGCCCC
>VYXF01010291.1:270587-471607 GCA_013397295.1 Polioptila caerulea | reverse complement strand
TTCCTTTCCTTTCCTTTCCTTTCCTTTCCTTTCCTTTCCTTTCCTTTCCTTTCCTTTCCTTTTTTCTTTTCTTTTTCTTTATTTTCATTTTGTAATATTTTCAGTTGATTTTTTTTCATGTGTTTTCTTTGGTTGTTTTGTTTTGGTTGTTTTTTTTTGCCTCAGGCCCGGTATGCCTCAGTCACAGCCAGAGCTTTCAGGGCTAGAAAGGTAAACTCACCCCAGGAAAGGTAAACCAGAGGACAAACACAGGGTCTTTGGTGCCTGTGGGACAGTCACAAGGGGAAGAAGACACTGCTGGTTAATAAAGTTTATTCACAACCTTAATTCTGGTTTATTAACTTTAGGTATAACAAGTTGTGCAGTAATTGTGGTTGTTAAGGGAGCACCAGGCAGTTTTTCCTAGAGGGTATCAAATTCTGTGTTATTATTATAGATGCATTAAATCTCCATTAAAAGGCTTTCTGTAAATGTTTCAAGGCTATGCCAGATAGAAGGGTACTTCATCTTGGTTTCCAAATGGGGTATTATCTATTTTAAAAACTTGCAATAACAGTTACCTTATTTGTCTCCCATCAAAAAAATACGGTGGTTTACGAACACCTTGTTTTTAGGGGAAAAGAAAGACATAAATTGAACTTCCGTGACTGCCGTATCAGTCATTAGTAAATCTGGGTTCAAATGTGCACTCTCTATAGAGCCTGGCCACAGTCTTTCACAGCCTAGCAAAATAAGGAAACTGCAGGATGGAAACTCAATGAGCCTAACTATTCTGCTTCCTTTTATTTTTTTTCTCCCTTTCAAATAAATCACACTCTTTTGAAGCTGCTGCTTTTCTTTTGCGGGCACAAACCCCTCATCTTTTAAACTCCATCTTTCAAGCTAATTGTTTCCACAGGCCAAGCAACTGGCAAAAGGCAGCTCCAGCCTATCTCTATATTGTCTCCCCAGGACTGTTTATAAGAGAAATACACGTTTATACAACAGACGCCACTGTTTAGAGGGCGGCTAGTGAAGGAGTATTTTTAACGAGATTAGTTAATGGGTTTGTTCAGTGCCTCGAAGGAAGCGTTCAGTGCTGGCAGGGCAGAATTGCTGTGGTGGGGCCCTAAGCCAGCGGCAGGTATTGGATGGGCTCCCAAGGATTTCAGTGGTCTTTGAATGAAGGACTCAGCGACAGATAGAAGAAGTTGAAAAGTGCAGGCGGCAGCGCGGAGAAATAAAATGGAGAGCAGCAGGACAGATGCAAGCGAAGAGCAGTGATGTGTGAGCCTCCGGAGGTGCTATTTATGTTTGCGAGGAAGGTCTGTGCTATTAAGTTTCAATTTGACAGTACGTTTTAACAAACATTTTAGAGAAATGTGTTTGCAGGAAAGATTAGAGATACCCAGCTCTCTGACTGCAGTGAAGCATCAAGTGAAGCTCAGTGTCTGAAGGGAGACCTGGAAAACTTGAAATTAGGAAGAAAGAAAAGAATTGGGCAAGATTTTATGCTATTTTTGCAAAGGCAATAGGGTGAATTATGTTGTTCCTGTGGGATTTCAGATCTATCCGAAACTGAATCTACCTAAGTCTTGTGTATGTTTTTCAGCCTCCTTTTTGCATCCCAGGAATTCTCAATCCTTAAAAAAAAAATTTAAATAAAATTATATTTAGTGATATCTAACTAAATGTTTTAGGATCCAACTCTGTCACTCTCCTGGCAGTGGTTTTCACTCCCGTTATTGAGGCCAATGTTCTGCTTGTGCTCTCAAAGCCAATATGATTACTCACCCAAGTAGGACCTAAATATGTGAATCAGCATAGTAAAATGCATCCCGGAGTCTGTAAATGGAAAACGTTTGCTCCAATAGGCAGGGCTCTGTGTCTGGTTTAGCTCTCAGCTCCATTAATACGTCCATTACTTAAATTAGTGAGATAGCAGGCCTGCCCTAGAGTAACAACTTCCCCCTATCCCATTACAGGCGGCCTCAATGTCTTGGTTTTTCTCCCCATTCAGCCTGTGCAATGTGGGATAATGCTGCTGGTGATACGGCCACGACTTATTTCCAAGAAGCAGGATTTTCTAAATGTGTCCACTAGATAGCACAATAAACTTCCTTCTTTTCCTGTTGAAAAACTTTCTCTCCCACCCAAAGAGCCATTAGCCCTTCAGTCTCAGAGTAATGGTGCTTCAGAAGGAGATCAAAGTTTCTCAGATAAGTGTTCCTTTACACAATGTTACCAACACTCCACTTTGTAAACAGGCTTCTTTTTTATGGTTAAGAAGGACATATAAACATGCCAAGTGAGATGGATAGACTGCCACTTTTTCTTTTTCTTTTTCTCTTTGTATTTGTGTGTGTGTTAACTGCTCAATGAGTACCATGGTTGGGTTGCGCTGATACCGTTGAATGTGGTCTGTCTTTTGTGTAAACAGAGGGAGAAAAGAGAAGGGCAGGAAGGAATCCCAAGTTTATTAAATTTACTGGAGTCGCTGCACCAGTCGCAGCACCAGTCCCACTTTCTGTCTCCATTGATGAGAAAACAAGTCATGTGTCCTTCTGAAAGACGACAGAGACATCAGCACTCAAATCCATGTGCATGTATGCCTGCTTGTATGGACATGTTAGGCCCAGGTCCTGCTTCAGGACCTCAGATAAATAGTGCAAAACCTAAAAATGAGGTTTCTGCCTCAGTTAAGGTTTCCAGACTGCCTCAAGTCCCCTTTAGTTTGAAACAAAGAAGAGCATGAGTCCCCTCTAAAGCGAAAAGCTTAAGTGTCCCATAAAGGACCTTACAGAGAGAATGGTCCCTGCTGTAGGGCAGGTCAGCATGTCTCCATACTCAAGAGAGGGCCAGCTAGAAATAGCTGGTGGGAAATCCAGGAGGTGGATGGGAATGTTCCAGGTGAAGCAGCATGAACACCTCCTGTAAAAGGCATCGTGCAAGACATCTTTTATTCAGTGACAAAACTGGAATACAAATTTGCATTTTGACTCTACTTAAAATTAGGAGAAATCTGCAACTGACATGCCCCGCTTCTTGCTCCTTGGGACAATAGGAGCTTACAAATGTAGATTCAGTTTTTCCAGCTGGAGAAAAACCATTACTGTGGTCTCTGCTCATATCTTGTCTTCTAGGAAACTAATCCGTACCCTCTCTATAGCTTGGTTAGCTGCTACGCTTCAGATAATAACTAACCAAGATGTATGTTCTCCATCATGCGTTGCCAAATGCCATATATAAGGTGTTAAAAGAGGAAAATTTAAAAAAACCCCACAACTGGCAGGCTTCTTTGAAGCCTCCCACTGAGATTGCTGCCTTTCTACCTGAACTGCAAGCTCCTTGGGCAAGGATCAGGACTGTGTGGCAGCCATAAGCAATGCCATTGCAGTGTGATCCCCTAGTGCATACATGGAAGGTGCAAAGCATCTGCTTGCACCTCCCCTTTCAAATCAAGGGACTGAGATTTCTGGATCCATGACTTCAGAAGGTGATGACGAGACCCATCTTGTCTTTCATGTTTCAGAGCTAACTATAGGAGTGTAACGCATGCCTTTTAAAACAGGTGACACAAGGGATTTTCTATGACAATCTTTCAAACTAAAGCAAAAACCCTCTCTTCGCGGATTGAAAACACTCTTAATCACAGTGCACAGACTCCCTCTGACACGAACCTGCTCCAGTTCTCCTGATTAGATGTCCCTGAGGGTTATGGTTACAGCAGTGGCATCTAGAAACCACAGCTATGGGTTTGGGCAGCAGCCTTCTCTCCTTCTCACAAATATAAGCAAAAGCAAACCAAACCAAACCTAAAGATAAGAAAGAAACAGTGAATATAAATAGACCTCTTACCTTGCCATACTTTGAGGAGCCCAAGGTGAAAGTGAGACAGCAGTGGGCAGGGGGCTTGGCTCAGTGGAGGCTTAGTCTGTGCTCTGGTCTTGTAACAATCTCAGTGCAGAGACTGCTGCAGAGAGATATGAAGGAGAACTCTGGAGAAATTTGCAGGTGACTGTGGAGAAATCTACCCTGAAGAGCCCTGTGAATGTTATTTCAGATGCCTGTTTATAACAAACCATTTCTTACTTTTCCGTATTCTTTAAGGAAAATATTTGCCTATTTCCTTTAAGCTGGAAGATCAGTGGTATAGCCAACCCAGCCAAAAGCCTTCTACAAACCTCTTTCTTCTTTTCTTTTTCCTACCCTTTTGTAGCCGCAGGCAACACTGCCTCAAATCTCATCTTTTAAGTGCTACAACCAATCCATTAAATGTCTTCTCATGGACGTTTTTTTCAGCTCTGAGGAGTAGAGTTGCTGAGTGAGAAAGGCATGAGCCGGGCTCTTGCTGCTGGGACTTCCTCCAGACCAGCTTGCAGTCCTAAGAAAAATGAGTTGGATGGTCTCAGCTCTGTCCCCAATGAGCAGCAGCAGTAGATCACTTTGCAAAAATGAGCCACGCGTAATTTGGCACCATTGACAGAAGACTCACTCGCAGCAGCTCAGGGCCTTGCAGGCTTGAGATAATGTGCTGCTAAAATCACCTCTTGACCCTAACCCAGGAGGTTCCTCCAGGTCACAAGGGAAGGGGGGGGATAGCAGGCCACTATGAGATACCTTGATAAATGTACAAGCCCCTACACGTCAGCCTGGCACGCCTGCACCAGTGTGAGCTGCTCTGTTTATCACAGGAAGAAGAATATATTTCCTGGGTTGTGTTAGAGGACTCCAGACTTCTCATTTTGGCTGCCTCCTCCTTTTTCCCCTCCAGTGCAGCAAGCCCACTGAAGTGAACTGGTGGCCCTGACAGAGTGCAGGAGCAGGCTGCATGCATCTCCTTGTGTTGGAACTGGCAGAGAAAATCGGACACTGGGACAAACAACCATAAATCAGGACTGTCCTGATTAAATCAGGCATGGCTGGCAAGTAAGTTATTAGCCGCCTGTGAAACTAATTGTGATACTGATACACTCAATTTTGCTGTGTCTTTCAAACACTGGTTGTGATGGGAAACAGCTGTTAGAAGCTCTCCCCCCCCCAAAAAAAAAAGAAAGAGAGAGAAACGAAAAAAAAAAAGACAGCAGGCTTACGATTCAGAATCATAATAAAGTCTGTCTTCTCTATTCCCTTGCACAAAAGCTCTTATATTCTTCTATTCTCCTCTAGACAATTACTCCCAGCAGGCAGGGTCACTTAGGATGAGCACTATTGCATTTAAAGTTCATCTACTGAAGGGGGGGGGAAAGGCAGAGAAATAAGAAAAAGAAGAAAAAAATTTCTTCCCATTAATGTGTGAAAAAATGGCAGGTTTAAAATGGGTTAGAAATTCAGGTTAAAGCAAAAAAAAAATTGTCACATGACATCCGCAGAAAAAAAAGATTTTATTCAGTGGTATTGTTTGACTGAAAACTTCCTTCACAATAACACCAATGCCAGGATAAAAAAAACCCCAGTGTTTATTTGATGCCTGTATGGGGCAACTGTTATAAGCAGCTAGAGAAAAGGGGATGTTTTGAAATATGTCAGAAGGAGAAAGGGCCTAGTCCTGCTTTGGTGGAAGCTGGTGGTGAGCCCTCCACCACCCCCATGCTGACTGGCAGGCCATGCTGCACTGGACATGGAGGGCTGGGCAGGAGCTGGCAGTGTGACCCCTCCATGCAGGCTGCAGTGAGAAAAGTGTGTGGCTTGGCCAGCTAAAAGCTATTGGTGTCAGGAGTTTGCTCAGTCACTCAAGCTGGGGGCAGGTGTAGTGCCGTAGTAGTAAGTCATGGCTTAAGGATAGGAGCCAGGCAGGGTTTGTGGAGAGGTTGTTACTGAACTGAGAAACATAGCTCAAAAACCAGACAGGATTTTGAGTGTACAGACCCTTCTTCAGGTCTGAAAAGGGATCAGCAAAGCCTAGCTTTGAACTGCTTGGCTTAGCCTAAAAGAAGATTTTTGAGACCCAAACTCTGTTTTTTTTTCCCCCAGAAATACCTAGGCTAGCATAAAGTGTTATGTCTATTTGTACCCTTCTAACTGCCATGATGACTACTCACATCTGAAAAACACCTCCCATAAGGGAGAACATACCTGCATATGCAATATGTGGAACTTGAAGATGCTTCCCTCATCAGAATATTAATTCTTGGTGATTTTGTGCCTTGGCTGAAGCCCCTGCAATGGACCACTGTTGGAGATTAGACTCTTTCATCACTTGGTTTGAATCCCAGTAGCCCCAAATACTTTATATGTCCTCTTTCAGCTTTTTGCCATTTTTTTTTCTTGTCTTGCATCTATCTAGTCTGTCTTTCTATTTCTGTTCATTTTTTTCCCAAGTTATATTTTAGCTGGAACAGTGGAGAGAAAATGACATGCATTAGCTAATAACAATATGACTGCACCCTGAGTTTGGGAGAGATGGAAGGAAAAAACAAATCACTCACGTTTCAAGAATCAAACCCCATCCTCTCAGCTTCCACAGTAATATCTCTGGCTTCCTGTTTGCAAACCAGAAATGTTTATTTACAACGTCTTTCTAGACAGCTTTTCAATGTATAATGCTCATGTCATTACATAATGGGTCATAAATGATGTTGGTTGTCATAGAAAAACACAAAGTCATCAAATATTTTCTTGGTTTTTTGTTTGCCTTTTGTGGAAGGATTCAGAGTTGTCTGCAGTTGGGAAAAAGGTAAATCATCATCTTTCCAGTAATTCCAGCCCTGGTGTATTCAGCCTGTCAGGAGTTTATGAGTGAGGTGATCCTGATGCTGAACATTCTGGTTGTATTTTTTCTCAGTGGCCCTGCTGTTTTAGGCAGCTCATCAGCTGTGTGCCCCGAGAAAGCCAGGAAAAGGCTTGCTTGTCCGTGGTTTTATGAGCAGAATTGGAACACTACAATAGAAATATGAAATACAAAACCCTCAACCATTTTTTTTCATATATAAGGCTATCTACTGAATCAGATCCTGGAAGTGCCTACTTATAACCCACAACAATGGTTGTTGAAGGTGTTTGTGCATGTTTCTGATCCGAACTGTAGGGACATTATATGAGTGCAATTTTTTTTTGCAGTGTTGAGATGAAGCTACCTGGACTAGTTTTCCTTACCTGTAGCTATCATGGGGACCAAAGAGATGTACATAATATGCCCAGAGGATGCTGTCCTTATTCCTAAGTTAAACTAAGATCTGTATCTCTCACTTTGAGCTCTGCTGAATCCCCATGCCCTCTCTTTGTAGGGGCTTCCATTGGCAGCATTACAAATTGTTCCTTGTCTCAGAAACTTGTGAGGAGAAGGAAAGGAGCCCTTAACCCAGGATATTGGGTTGAAATTTTGCCTGTGCTTACAAGAGTGTGTATTGGATATAACTCCCCTGAAGCTGGTGGTGAAGCTGCTATTCTTCCCTCTGAACAAATCAATTCCTATCTCTAAAAATAAGTGAATTAGAAAAGAAGTGAAGCTATCATTTATAAAATAAATGTATTTATTTGGTAAACATTGTATCCTGTGTATTAACTTTATTGATACCAGCTCTACCTAAATTCTTCTTGATCTTATTAAAGAAAAGGCAAAAAAGATTTTACATACTTTGGCTAAATCAAGAGATTTTTTATTCTTTTTGCCACAATAATGACAAATAAACCACTCTCAGGATAAAAGGCATTGACAAAATATGTCCATACAGAAGACACACAAAACTTTCCACTTTTCACTTTTTTTTTATTATTTGGAAGGGCACTGAGAGTCATTTCTGAACTGCCTGAATTAGATGAGCCTCCTGGATCACAAATGCAACTCCATTAATGTCAGACAATCTCCATCTTTTGTACATGCCACCTAGAGTGCTTATGGGTACCTATGCAGAAAGAAGAGGGTTTCATGACTATTCTTATCAGCACCAAAGGATATTTTCTGTGGTTCTCTGCATCAATGCACAGTAGGGTGTTGGTGAGCATCCAATAAAATTCGCAGCCACACACAAGGAAATGCTGGACTAATAAACTGTTCTTTTAGTGAATTGCAGAGACCAAAGCCTTTATCTTCCCCTCTGAGGAAATATACAGCTGTCACAAGTAATATCGCTGAAAAAGTTTTCAGTTACAAGGCAAGGTCAGATTACCTGTATCTTTTGTTATCTGGGAGGATGATGAAAAGTCATTGAGATCTATCAGATGTGAGGCCTCAATTCAGCAAGGTGGCTAAGCAGGTAGCTGGCTTTGCTGGGACTCTCTGCCTGCACTCAGCCAGCCGTGTGCTTCAGCAGGCTGCTGAATTTGAAACTAAATTACAAGTAAAGTTCTTGAATGCTGTCTTGGAACTTAGATACTGACACTTGTAACCAGAAATTGTAAATTATATCAGTATTATGCACAAGAGTGGGGTATGTGTGTATTGGTGTGAAAGGAGAAAAACAGTGTGTGTAGAAGAGCAGAAGGAGCAAACACTCTTCTGCAGCACTATGTGCATTTTGCACGTGTATGTTGCATTTGTGTACTGTCTGAAGAAGCCTTCAGAGACATACATTGCATGAAACCACTACCCATCCTCTATGATGAATTTTTATTGCATACCTCCCACTATGCTAGGAAAAAACCAAATAAATCTAAAAGTACTAGCCCTGCTATGAGTTCCAAACACAGTTCTCATTTCAGGATCCTGGCATGCACTTGTAAAACATTTAAATACCTATTGGTGGATAAGAAAATCAATATACTTGTGAGGTGACTAAGTAACAAAATATATTAGAATTGATGTTACAATTAGGAAAAAAAGAAATAAATTGTTTTTCTGCTCATTAATATTTGGATAAATATTTATGAATGTATAAGACAAGCAAGCACTGCCAACACTAGATCTTTATTATGCCAGGCATGAGAATAATTCAAGCATTTAGGCAGCTGCAGGTTGAACTTAACCCCACTGGCTGTTCAGCTGAATTTGATCTGGCCCCCGGCAGACATTGCTTTGGTGGTGGCTTAGGTTGTGTGGTTTCTGTGCAGAGTTTGTTTGGAAGAAAAGGAGTGAGACAGTCTGCAGGTAACAGGCTCCTGACGGTGAACTATGTTTGCCTTGACAGATGTGTGCTGGGCAGAGCGATGCTCAGGGTGGATTTGTCTGCTCCCTAATGGAAGGGTCAGCCAGATAGGAAGAATTTGCCAGAATTTTGTTTGCAGGGCTGGCCAGGGAGATATTTCCAGCCTGGAAGCAGCGATAGGCACTCCCTTAGGACAGGTTTTCTACTTTTTCTCATTTTTGTCTCTTCTGTTTCTCATTAAAGGCCACAGGTCCAGGCCCCTCAGTGCACATGGTGCATATGAACCCTTTAGCCGAGGGCTCTGTGCAAGCCTGCTCGCTCCTTGTGCAGGGTGGTCATCTCTTCACAGAGGGTGAACCCTGCTTGTCTTCCCCCTGCACAGGCAAGCTGGACACTGCTGTCCAGCAGGGTGGTTTTGTGGACTATCAAGGAAGGACTATTTATACAGTGCTGTCCTATACATGTACAGCTGGGAGAAGTGAAGGGATCATGAAGAAGAACTGGGGTGATCTGACCACCCACAGCCATTTCTCTTTTCTTCCTGGTGAGCAAGAACCTGATGTTCACCTCCTTTATTTTTTTTTTTTTTAAAGGAAGAAAGAGCGATGGCTTCATTATGTTCAGGCGATTTTTGTAGCCCTTGTCTCTAGTTCAGGATGCGAACCAGAACAATAGGTGTTTTGGAACCTGAGGAGAGAAGCGGCTGGATGACGTGGCTCAAAATGTAATTTTGTAGGGGCACGGCACGCATCAATAATGCGCCTACGACGCTGTACGGATATTACGCAGGCAGCCTTAATACGCTCGTGTGGCACCGGGATTGACAAGACAGACCACGATGGCTCCAAAAGGTCAATAAAACATGTGCCATGGAGGACTCACACAATAGACAGTAATGGCTTCTTTGGAGCTGTTACGGTCTATTGGGTCAATAATAATCCACTTTTTAAAGAGTGCCAAAATATGAATTTACACAACAGGCCGTAATGGCTCCTGATCTATCAGATAAACGATATGAATTATCAGCATTAGAGCCCACACTGCAATGCACGTTTTCCTATTAGGGTGGATAGAATAAATATTATGTGCTTCAAAATATACTTTCATATTCAAAGGCCTGATTTCTTAAAAACACCTGTAGAGAAAAAAAACCAAAAAAACAAAGCCCAAGCTCCAATCATTAAATCTGTAAAATAATTAGCATAGATCAGGAAATTTAAACCTGAGACTCTCTCTAGAAGGTGAGACTGTCTTTAGAAGGTTATTGTAAGTTTTCACTCTATGTTATTTTTAATTAAATGTTGCAGCAGCATTTGCCATGTGTATTTAATTTTTTAGTTATTTATTTTTCTGCTCAGGTTTGTCCATTAACATTTTCCCATACTGATAACTTTTCTATGTAATTGCACTTTTTCTTCTGTTTTAAGAGCTAGTTACCTGAGTAATGGTTTGCAGAATCCAGACTGCATGTTATACAAACAGACTTGGTCTGAATATATGCATTCCAGACCAAAAATCTGTTTAAATAACATATGTTCTGTTCGTGGCCACCTATCTGTTTCTATCAAGGAAGATAAAAGTCCTTGTCTACACTGTTTTAGCTGCACAATCAAGACAGAAACCCTCAACTGATGTTTGCCAGCAGGTGGTGACACACAGCAACAAGCTCCAATGGCAGCAACATTTCCCTGCAAAACTTGGAGAAAATCCAGGCTTCAGGAAAATAAAATATGCCTTCAGTTTGGGAAGAAATAATGATGAATGTCCATCAGCAACACATGCGATGATTTAGTCTTGTTGCATGGCAAGAAGAAGTATGTTCAGTCCACAGCAGGTCAAAAGTTTTCCTTGCTGTTTCTCTGCATTTCCTTCTTGTTATTATGAAACATTTGGCTTGGCTGTGAAATATACTTTTAATTAAAAGATAGGAAAATCATAGTAAGACAGCAGCAGCAGAGAGTTGCTAGAAAGCCTGCTGTCTTAGCTCTCGTAATAAACATAACGCGAAAGATTGGTGCACACAAAGTGAAGTGTTGCAGTGAGAATACGTATACCATGACTTGTCCAAGTCCTTTCAAAGAGAAGTGTAAATAGTGTTTTCTGCTCGTTTGTGATTTCCCCATGCTTTTTAAAACTTCATGTGTTTTCCCTCCTGGTCTCACCCCTAGGTAAACTTGTTTGAAAGACCCACTGCTTATACTTAGCACCACCACTGAGTTTGTACTATTAGTGGGCAAATAATTCTTCAGTAATAGACAAGATAAAAAATTAGTACAGAATCGTGGCTGGATCTGTCACCTTTGGTTTCTGTACTTTTCAGGCTTTTAGAATTCCTTGGATTTCATGCATACATTTTGTACATCTTATTCTACCTTAAATAACATGCCCTTGAAAAGATATTGGGGTGCTCACAGTATTTGAAGTGCAAAAACTTAACATAGGAAAATACAAGCCTCACCCCGCTCATCAGGAAGCTGAGAACAGGATGAAAATATAAAAATACCGAGAAATTTTCCCCCTTTGCAGTGTCTGTTTCCTGCAAGTATCTACCGTCTACAATATTGACTGGTTTATCAGGCAGCAGGTATCTCTATCAGTCTATCTTGAATTGTCATCCAACAGGAGATTAAACGCTGCCTGCCTCCTTCTTGTGATTTTCAGTCTTCACATCGCAAAGTTTTCAATCAAATTTCAGCGGTGTACATTTAGCTTAGAGAACTCGTGGTACTTATCTTCCCAAAGCAGGTGATTTAGACCATGTTTACCTTGTACAGTTCCAAGATATCTTTCGGCAAACCTGTCCCCATCTCAGGCCTTGAAATGATCCCTAAGTTAGAGATTTTTCCTTTGCTTTTCTCTTTTTCCCTTTCTCTGTCCATCTACAGGCAGGCTACCAGACAACACAGTAACAGCACAGGTCCTGAAGAACAGACACTTGCCAATTTTCTGAAGACTTATATCAATGTGGCAAATTTCTGTTGTTAGATTGTTTTTTAAACAATCTAACAAAACCAAAGTGCCTTTCAGCCTTGTNACTCGTGGTACTTATCTTCCCAAAGCAGGTGATTTAGACCATGTTTACCTTGTACAGTTCCAAGATATCTTTCGGCAAACCTGTCCCCATCTCAGGCCTTGAAATGATCCCTAAGTTAGAGATTTTTCCTTCGCTTTTCTCTTTTTCCCTTTCTCTGTCCATCTACAGGCAGGCTACCAGACAACACAATAACAGCACAGGTCCTGAAGAACAGACACTTGCCAATTTTCTGAATTTATATCAATGTGGCAAATTTCTGTTGTTAGATTTTTTTTTTAACAATCTAACAAAACCAAAGTGCCTTTCAGCCTTGTTCTAAGAAGCTTCCTCCTTACTAATCTCTTCAGTGCACTTATCACAGTGTGGTTTCACCCCACGAATCTGCTTGAGCCCAGGAGGATGTCAGCTGGGTGCTCATCTTGGTTTGCATCAGATACCTGAGGAAGTTGTGGGCTGGGAGGTATCCTGTAAAATAAACTACAGCTCCATTTGTAAGGAATTCAGTGTGAGCAAGCTGACACTGAAAAAGGGGCTTCTCTGCCAATTAGCATATTTTCTGCATAGGATTTTGATAAACAGACTAACTAGAATTTGAAGAAGCATAAACTTGAGACTAAAAAATGCTGGAAAGGCAATTCAAAACAATCACAAATGCCAGACGGGATTTTTGTGGTTTATTCTCCATGCAAAGGAGCTACAATATAGTATAACTAAAGAGTGATTCTGCTGAGGTGAAGGAATGAAGAATTAGAAATTATAGTTAGAACCCTAACTGGCCTCTCACCACCCAATACTTTGAACAAACTGGCATGCAGCAGTCAGGGCAAGGTCTGGGAGCAAGGTCTGTCCACCTAGTCTGGCCACTTAGAACTGCATAAAAAGACTGTAGAAGAAAATGGTCCCCAGCCCAGGACNTCTGGGAGCAAGGTCTGTCCACCTAGTCTGGCCACTTAGAACTGCATAAAAGACTGTAGAGGGGTAAAATGGTCCCCAGCCCAGTATAGACCATGTTTCTGTCTGCAAAAGCAATTGAGAGTGCAAGTATCATTCCAGAGGGTCAGAGGTTGCCTTGCAAGGACTCTGCTAGGAGTGAGAGGAACATGTTCACATTTTTTGGTATGGGGTTGCTCAACTAGGTGCTCCCAGACACCCAGGCAGCACCATAGGCCAGGGGAGAGCATTTGGGATGGAAGAATTTCCACAGTGTGGCACAGCCTGGCTCCATCTGAGCGCTCACCCTGGGGTGTGATGAATAGGAGAGATGCAATTCTGGATACAGTCTTTGTGAACAGGGCAAGAGTTTAATCTTGAACTCCTTCTTATTCTAGAAGACCCGGGGAGGCTGTTACAGTAATTTGATGCCAGCTGGGAAGAGGCAAACACCTCCCAAGTCAGTGCTTTGGCCAACAGCCTGATGACAGCAGAGGGTTCCCATCAGGCAAGAGAAATATTCCAGAGGGTGATACCCACTAGAGTTCATCTGCTTCATGCTGTCAGGGCAGCGTGAAAGGGAGTGAAGTGACAGGCGAGTTGGCCCAGCTGCTTCTTCATGAATATCTGAGATTCTTGCCTAGTGTAAGTGAAAACTATATGAACACATCGAAGAGGAAAAGACACAGAAAATTGAAAGGCAGTGCCTAGATGATTTTTAAAAGAGTGAATTTTGCTCAATCTAATTCACTTCCTCCTTATGCAAAATGGACTAGATTGAGATAGTAGGAGTGAAAGAAAATTGCTTTGTTGTTGAATGTGGAAACTAATTTTTTTTAACTTTTTGCCTGCATTTTTTGCTTCTTCCTTCCCTTTCCACAAGTACAGGAAAGCAAAAGTGCCTGGACCAGGCTGCAGGGAGACGATTATGGTACAGTCTCACTTAGGCATCAGCTTGGCTGAACTCTGCTCAGGAGTACCTTGTTGGCAGGGATCCATGGACGGGAGTGAATGAGTGTTAAATGCTGATGTTTAGTGGTCCCATCAGCTCAAAAGAGAGCACCAAGTATGAGCTGATACACAAGATGTAGATTACCACCACTTTTAAAGGGACTGCCTTCCTCTTGTCTGAATGCTTCTACTTACTGAACCAAAGTGCTGCTGGCTGGATTGTAATCTCAGATTTTGGGAAGTGGTGCAGATGTTTCTAGTTCCAAAAGCCCAAAATATATGATTGTGGCAAAATAAAACTGATTCTTTGCCAGCCAGTGCTCTCACCTGATCATGTTACAGAAGCAGGGCCCAGGGTAGTAGTGATGCTTCCTCCATCAGATGGGATGGATGGGTTGTGCGAGACAGAGTTGGGGGAAGCAATGGGGCACTGGGAAGGGCTTGGGAGGGGAAATGAGGAGAGAGCAGATTCTGTGAGCTAGGAATGGTCTGCTGTGGACTGGCACAAAAGAGAAAGGTGATAGATATCAGGAGTGAAGTAATAGTGTATGATATGCATGAGAGAGGCAAATTTGGACATTTTTGGATGCTTACTGTGCAACCTTGACTTATTTAAGACTTGTTTATATGTATGAATGGAATGAAGAGAAAGTAAAATTGTTATGTAGGTTGATATTCTAGCACTATCATTGGCATAGAGAAATATTGGACATGTGACCCCTTCAACAAGCTTAGACTGGAAGATGGATGTGATTTCTATTGCTAGGATGTGTCTGAGAGCAAAAGATTTAAGAAATCTGTGATTTGGGCTACTGGGATTTTTTTCCTTTCCTACTTATTCTCTAAGTTAAAGTAAACAGGATGTTTCTGCTTAAAGCAGAGATTTTTGTGGTTTCAAATTTAGCTCTCAATAGTGACATTATTACCAAAGTCCTGAAGCTCAAACCATGGAAATCCCAGGATGATTTTCATTTCAAGTCCCATCAAAATGCTAACAGCAGTTTCCCATCACCTGCTGCAGCTGACCACACTGGGCAGCTGAGGGACACAGGGATTGCGCTGATTCCCTGGAACTACAAACCCTCAGCTCAGAGTCAAGCACCGAAGAGAAATGCTGAGAGAGGAAGGAAGAGAGGGAAGGAAGGAAGGGCATGAGCCCTAATGTGCAGAGCCAGCAGTAAGGACCAACAGTTTGTAGCAGCTTTCCTAAATTTTGAATGAAAGGAACATATTTAGCCGGCTGTGTTTTATTTGTGTTGAATCCTGCACTTGAGTCTTCTGGTGCTTCAGAAAATGCATTTGAAGGTGGCTGAGGTATTTCAGTTTGACAAATAAACTAAGCTGTGGTTACTTTCTCAGTATGTTTTGTGTCATGGTGCTAATTTCCCATTCACTTGATTGGGATGCAATGATTTCACGACAATGTCAGTGCAGGTCTATGGAAAAGACATTATGGTGTCAAAATGAAATGAAACAATGTTAATTTGTCTATGGAAACGGTGTTCTACTGCCAAATTGAAACATAACCCTCAGCTCAGCCACCTTGAGACTTGGCACTCCTGCTCTATCGAAGGACCCTGCCACACTGGGTGATTTTACAGCGGCGCACTGGGAAACTACAAATCTGGATTAAATATTAGAGGAGGTAAGACAATTTGTTTTGTTCTGTGAAACCACAACTCTATAGCATTTCCCAGTGTTACAAGGGCCTTCCACATGTGCTTCAGTACCTAAAGCCCAGGGAGAGGGTGGGAATTGAAGGGAGAAAAAGCACTTTTACAGCATTTACTCAGATTTCTTTTGGCTTCCATTGACTCTCAGTGCATCTCATTCCTACCATTATATGAAAGGATCTTTTTTAGGCGAAAAATATTATTAGATTTTACCATGTTCAGAGCACCTAACCAACATCTGGGACGCCAGAGCTCAAATTAAGCAGTACTCTAAATCCAATTTGGATTTTAATTCAACCAGGATGTTGCATTTCTAGTAAAACAAAAATTTGAACCTAAACCAAAATCCAAAGTGTAAGGAATACAACAGTGAAAAAGAATAATAAGCAAGCCGAAATCAAAAGGCAGGGGCTGAGAGAGGAAAGAAGCAATATGTAAAGGGATATAGAAAATATAAATAAATATTTTCTCTGTTGTTAGGGGTCCACGGAGTGATAGAATCTACTTATCAATCACAGTTTGTCTTTTGTTTTATGTTCCTGGACAGTATGACCACCTTTAAAAAAGGGTGATCTTTGATCTCCTGCCCTGGGGCGAGCACCAGCAGATGTTCTTTTGTTCTTCTCTCCATATTCAGTGTCCCTCACCTCCTAAAGCTGAAGTGTGCTCCCCAAAACTGACAGGTGTTTCTCTGTTTGATTGCAAAAAGATGGATTTAGGCTAAATGTGACCTGAAACCTTCAAAGTGGAAGGGCCTCCCAGCATGCTTGCGAACTGGTGGGAGGGAAGGCTGTTGTAACATCTGCGCTTCTGAGAGTATTAGCAAATCACACACAGATGGCAAGAAGAAATAGGCTTGGCCAGTCTATTAGGAGGGACTCTAGCACCCTCTTTCATCCTGGGTGAATTTCTGGGGTGATTCTGTCTGCTGAGCTTCTCAGTGATTTTTTTTCCTTATTTGTGAGATGGGTGTAATGACACATCCCTGCCTTTTAGAGACATTAGGGGGAAGGAATAAATCACAGGTTTTGTGGTGTCTGAGCAGTACTATAAGACAGTCATGTGAGTACATATGGCATCATGAGCTGGGCTGGGTGGAAAGGCTAATCACATGAGCACTATATCTTAAGGAAGCCAATCCTTTCTTTACCTCTGCCTCAGCTGGCATAAAAATCTGACACTGGTTAATGAAAGCAATAAAGCTATCCAATCTTATTGATGGCTATGGAGATTTCTTGGACATGAGGAGCTCTGTGTTCTACTCTTGTGTATTGATAATGTTGTCTCTGGGCTGTGCACAGCATTTCTAGATGTTCACTGAAGTCCCAGAGCTACAGGCCCTCCTGAGAGTCCAATTTACTGCTTTAATCTTACTCTGTGAGTGATGTACATTCCTATTTTGCATAAAGATCTTTCTGCCCTTCATCATTCCTCAGGTAGGAAGCATGAATTTGTTGAATCTGGTGGATGTGGTCATACTAGTGATTTCCTGGAAGATGTCAGGTCCTCCCCTCAGCTTTGAAGGCAGACTGAGCATGTGTATTAGTGTTTATACAAATATTTAATGCTCAGCTCTTGTACAGGATTTCATGCACCAAGCTATGACTGGTATCGCTGCCCCAGGACAGGATGGCACGAGAATCTTCCCCCACTCTACATCCACTGAACCCCTTTCCAAGTGGTATCCATCAAATCACTGTTGAGAACTTCCTGTAACTTGTCCATGAGTTGCATGCTCCTGCAGTCACAATTTTTCACAGAGATTCCCAGGCTATCTGAATGCCTAAGAGGAAACTTTTGGCTCTTCAGGCACCATTTACACATTGTTTTGAAGTAGTTCATATTGCACTAGTTATAATTGCTAAGATGTGCAATGCACAGCTGCAATGTGCAATCCAACTTCAGATTTATTGGGAAGAACTACAACATGAAAGATTGCAGACCTCCCAGCTTGTTTCAAACAGCTAAGAAAAGTAATCAAAATATCCTGCTACACAGGTTGGGATTAAAAGGATTCATTTTTGCTAAATGAGGAAGGCAAATTCACCATATTTTAAGTGCCCTTTATTCAGTGTGAGGCACACCCTGAATTTTTTTGTTGTTGTTGTTGTTAAAAGACAGGAAGATTTCTTCCTTTCCAAGGTTTTCTCTCTCCCNCCTTCCCCCCAACAAACATGCTTGGGCAAACATGTTTTGCCCATTTCTCTGGGTGTAAAGCATGGTGGACATCTGGTTTCCAGGCTCAGTCTTCACCCCCAGAGACAAAGAACAATGTCACTATTTGCATATGTTCTTTAGAGGTTGACATTTGGGGAATTTATCTGGTATCCTCCAACTAGTGAGACCATTCCAACACTTTTGTGCACTGTGTAAACTGCAGATTAATTGCACAAATTATATGAACTATCCTAAAATTTTGGGGTAATGTTTGCCCTGTCAACACTGTAATTGAGATGACTGGGCATGTGGAAAGCTTGTATGTGGCAAGCAACAATCCATGAGGTAGATGGAGAAGAAATTTTGCATCTGCCTCTGCTTAGAATAAGTCTTGCAAGGACTGTAGTCTGCAGGTAGAATAGGTAATGTGGGGCTTTGATCAAAACAAAGAAAACAATGGGATATAGTCTTCCACAATACTATGAAATATGGAGGGTGTGTAGCTGTGTTCCAAACTCCAGATGGACTTCCAGCGTATGTGTGTTGTTGGGGGAAAATATTAAATTTACAGATTTTAGTGTTTCAGCAAATAAAACTCTTTGTTCCTTGTGAAATCAGACAGAGTAATAAGGGGAAAAAACCCCCAGACTTTTAATGCCCACATCAGCTGAACTCTACTGTCTGTGGCTTGGACCAAGTGGTGGTGCCTCACAGGGTATCCCACTGGTCACATCAAACCTGCCTTGTAATTTTGGATTTGCAATGGAAGACATCAGATCAACGACCCAGGGTACTCCTTTACACCAACAAACAGAAGCAAAATATCTGTAACAGTGGAGTAATGCCTTAGAAGTTATGTTTTAAGTGCTAAGAACTATAAATGTTTAGGATTCGCAGGCAATCACATCCCTTCTCCTTTCAGTGAGATGGAAACCAGAATAGAGGATGGTGAAGGCTGACACACTCGAGCTCAGAGTCTTCTGAGGAGGCTACAGCTCTCACTGTCACAGTGTGACATTGTGTTAGCAATCCCTACTTGCTTTGAAGTGAGGGAAAATCCAGACTAAGGCTGATTTAACCATCAAATGTGAAGTAGTTATTTCATTTTTTAATTTTTTCTTTCCCAGAGACCTCTAAATACTGTAATGTTTCCAGTAAGACTTAAATATGGATAAGAGGATTTTAACAAAGGTTTATTCCTGGACCTCCCAAAAATTCCATTCAGAATTTCCCAAGTCTGTGTAAGTGCTCAGATTCACTGCAATGGGCTTGATACCAAGTGTAGAGGGGTGTTGATAGTTATGCAATTTGCATAAATTAAGCATTTGGGGAATCAGTACAGTCTCTGACTTAGGGTGAGAATTCCCTTCTGTGAGATACTTGAATAGTGAAGAAACTCCAGACTTGGAGTTCTGGAAGACATGGAGCAGAGTGCAGGACAGGAAAGAAGTGCAAATGTCTAAACCGGAGGAGATTTGTGTCCAAAGAAGAAATTCCAGTGCAACTCCCCATGCTTTTAAAGTGAGGGGCAAGTGAAAACCTGATTTTGTTGCAGTGAAAAGAAAAATTCCCACTATGTTCAACAGGGCTGGAATCTCATCCAAGACCTCCACATTATTCTAAGACACTCATGTAGCCCCCATTTAATATTTTAGAAAGAGTATTCTGTTTCCAGAAATTATTAGCGTTTTTTGATTTTCTGACTTCATCATCTGCAATGCCCCTGTCATGACTTCTTTTTATACAACACATTTTTGTTCTTTATTTTTTTTTCAGTCTTGCACATATCATCGTTATGCTCCTGAAGATCAAAGATTTTACCCATAAGGTAAAAATAACTATTGCAAATAATACATACATGCTTTTTAATAAACTTTTAGTACTTAATAAAGCAAAATACCTGGATAAAATCTGGAAAATTAAGAAATACCAGATATGTTCTTGATTTGACTTGGGACAGGATTTCACCCCACATTTTTATGAGGAATGTTTAGCACACAGACATTCCATCCTCTTATATCTCCACCCCCATATATTTCAAAGCAAGAACAGAAGGCAACGCAAAAGTAGCTGCCACCATCCACAAGATAATTCTTTCAAACATCTCTCAGCATTCTAAACCATAATCTAAACTTATGTCCACATAACAAATAACAGCCCTTTGAAATGAACTGAGAAACTGTAAAGCCATTAAGAAAATGTGCCATTAAGAAAAGGATTTCAGCATTTCCTATGAAAAAGGTTCCCAATGTATGTATTTCCACATGTTCAGAGAAATGATTAAAGTGTTTATAGCTTTTGTAATTGGTCTCTCTCAATTTAAAAATATAGGCTTTTTTTAACGTTACATTTCTCTGCCGCTCTTTGTCTAGAATAACATTAATGAAGTCCCATTTTCTAAGCTGCCGAGGGTAGGAAGCAGGGAAGTGATGTGTTTAAGAGAACGCGCTCTCGAAGCGCGCCGTCTGCCTGCCCGTATTCCAGCAGGCACGGCCCCCCGCTAATGTGTCCATTAGCCACAGCGCGCTCCTGCGGCTCTGGCTGCGCGCTGGGGCGCACCTGGCAGCAGGGAAACGGGGATCACCCTCTGCGTGCCTCTGCCACAGACGGTGCAGGCTCTTCGGAGGAAGAGACGTCATGTGTGCTCCTTGTTTGGGTCCACTCAAGGGTGGTCAGCACCCTGAGAAAGCCAAACCCCATCACCAAATCCCCAAAAGCAGCGTAAAGAAGGAGGGCACTGCTAAAGCAGTCCCTGTCCAAAGTGTATCCTGCCCTTTCTGTGAGAGCTTTTGCTTTACTCTGGTAAATGCTATAAACACACTGGCTGCTCTGATAGAAACCACATGTATGGCCTGGCGTTCAATGAGTGAGCGAATCAGTAACAGCATGGTCCTGGAGGCCAAAGCCATTTTCATCACCTACAGATCATGGCTTTTGGAGTGGTTTGTGGCTCCTTTAGGCCAGTCCAGAAGAGAAAGAGAAAGATTTTCACCCAGATTCCAGATGAATACATTTTTTTTATAGATAAGAATGTATGCATAGATATAATTTTTTTTTTGTAGCAACTGTCAATCACATCACATGTAATTTTTTTTTCATTCTATTATTTTCTTTTATGCTGTTAATATAAAGCTTTAGGTTTTTTTGTTCAATTTGTAAAAGCATATATAAAATGTTTCGTTATTTCTTTTCACAATACCCCAGGAGAGGGTGTTTTACCTTTCCTTTTGTAAATTATCTTAAGCAGAAATTGTCAATCTGGAATTGACAGGTATTTGTTACAGAAAACAAGGCATTGTTCCCACTTTGCTTCATCCACCAACACAGGTGCTGCTGTCGTATGTCACAACAACGGGGAAACTTATTAAACTATAAAGAGCAATAATACTATTATATAAAGATATGAGGGTGAAAAAGTCTTAGGATGTGTTTGCTGGGTGGAGGTACAAAATCCTATCCTTCATGTGGTTGATCTGACAGTGCTCTGACATTCCCACAAATCTCTTATTTCCTGGCTTCTTCTTCCAGGAATACCCTTATAAACTATTGACATTCTCCCTCTCCCCTCCCCAATGCTATCAAATAACAGTAGGACAGAGGCATAACTCGATCAGTGAGGTTTTCCTCACCTGTTGAATTGCTGAAGTAGAAAGGACTTGGATTTTGCAGGAGCCGGGATTACTCTGATCTAATTACAGAAAGTCTGGGCCAGTTGCTGGATTATATTGTGGAATGTGTTGTGACGGGTGCAAATATCCACAGGCAATTCTTCTGTCAAAGGCTGGCCTAGATACAGGGAAATTCCTAAGTAACTTGCTAAAAAGTCCCTGTTTTGTGAGCCTGTCAAAGGAGGCGACAGTGGTCTTAGCTGGGTTGGTGGTGCTACTGACCCTGGCCTGTGGCACTGTTGGCTGGAGAGAGTTTTAGTCTAGAAAAGGCCTGAGCTGCAGAATCTGGGACAGGATTCAACTCACATCACCCGAATTTGGGGTTGAATGTGATCAAATTAGAGCATTGCCATCCTTTGACTGGCAGCAAATCAAATAAGTTCTTTGAGCTTTTCTCCTTCACCACAAAGAACAACAACAGGAACAAATGCTGGGAGAGAAGAGAAAGAAATGACATCATCTGTGGAAAAGTTTTCCTTTTTTTTCTGCCTGAAGGACTGTTTTGATTTCCAACTGCAACTCAGGTAAGAATGAAACATGATATTAAATTGAATGCACCAGCTGAGTGTAAATGGAAATACTTGCAGTTGAAGAGAAGGAGAGACAACACTACGCTGCATTTTTTACATCTTTCTGATATTTGTAGAGACCAAGCAGCTCCTGGCCTAGCTTCAAATAGCTGAAACATTGGTCAAGTAATTTTAATTGTCTCAGTCTCAGTGGGATCATGGCAGTGGCTGGGGTTATATAGAATACTCTGTAAGCTTCCACTACTCCCACCCCTCTGTACTCCAGCCCTTCCCCTAAACCCCATCTTTACTTTCCTTTTCTGTGGTATGGGAGAGCTGGTGATTTGGAGCCAGCTACATATGCTTTATGTTTCCTGAAGATTAAAACCCATGTGTAATACTCCATAGTCTGTCAACAGCCAGCTTGGGAAAGAGACCAAGGACTAGAAAGCCAAAACCAGACTGTTAGATCAATCATGGCCAAGATGTGCTTCTCACTTATAAAAGCTAAAAGAAAACCAGCCAGGCAAGAGGTTTGTCCTTTGCAATGTTGGAAGACTGCTGCCCCCCATCCTGTGTCTGATTCTGTGTGTGTCAGACTATACACAAATCTGCAAGAGAAGATACTGCTTGTGTGTTTAAAATACTTCTGCCATCAGACAGGGAGAAGACTGCTGGTTACAGTAAATATCCAGGCTTGGTATAAATAACCAATGATTTGTGTTCCCTTTGCTTTTTCCCTTTTTTTTTTTTTTTTTTTTTTCTCTTGGGGTAGTATTAAATAGTAGTCTGAAACTATCTGCCCGTACAGGACTGAACAAAGTGGTGTGTGTTCCCAAACACTAAAACCAAGTTGTCAAGACACATCCTCAGAGACAGAGGGTCTTTTTTGTTGTTGCCCAAGAATGTCTTATTTAAAATGGCATTTCTTGTAAAGATGCAAATGCTATTTTATTTTTTTTTAAATGTACCAGTACTGAGAATAAAGCACGCAAAAGAGGAAATGAAAACAGTGACAAGAGAAGGAGGTCTGGCAAGTTGGCTTTCAACCAAATGACCTCTTGATAGATCAGTTGGGAGCCAGGAATGCATGAGATTACCATGAACTAGAAAGATTTATGGTTCTTTGTTTGGTCTCTTGGTAAGTTTTCACAAATAGTCAGCTATAGGATGGGCAATGATAGGGGAGAATGGTGGACAAAAGCAATTAGAACCCCAAATATTTATTATGATTCCACAAACAAACATGAAAGGAAGGAACTAATTAAAGATTTAGAGCATTTGTTTGTTTCAATTAACAACAAACACCCTTATAAAGGAAAAGCTTTGCATAGCCCCCCAAATCTACCTCTCTCAGGAGATTTGCAGGCTGTAAATTTAGCTCAAATTGCATTAGTCACGTACAAGTAACACAAGAAACTCTGTCATGGGAATGGGTGTCTGGGTTTCTGCAATCACTACACAACCTTTCCTGAGCTGAGCACCTGCAGAGGGACTATCCCCCTGTGGGGATGCACTGTGGACTGCACTAGCTAAACACATCCTCAGGCTGTGCCAGAGCTTCTCAGAAATTTGCAACTCTTGCAATTTCATCTCCAGAAATTTGAATGAGTATTTCTATTTTGTCATCATCCAGGTGATCAGGAACATCTGAGCATTTGCAGTTTATGTTATTCAGATTAAAAACTAATATGATGGTGCATTAGATGCCAAGGACATTAAATTGTAAAAGCAAACAGATTACAAAATCTAATTTATGAAGCACTCTGAAATTAATAGGTAGTGCTATCAACTGGTTGTTATGTACTGATTGTTACACCCCAGTGTATCCTGAAAGTCTGACCAGTAGAGTGAATCCAGGAAGATGGAGTGACCCCAGATATGTAAACCTTGTTAAATTGCAAAGCGCACAATTTTATATGGGGTTGCAAATCCTTTTTGCTAATAATGGGACCCTAGAATTTTGAAACCAAAAAAACCTTTAAGCACAAGTAACAAAGTAAAGATTCTAGCAGCACATTGGTTTTAAAATATAATTATTTGCTCCTTTCCCCTCTGCAGTGTATATGCCATATGTGCATGTGGTATGTTCACTACGTTAGTTCATTATTATTACTTATTTATTTCTCTTTAACCAATGAAGCTGTGTCCTTGCGTCTTTTCCAAGTAAATGCATATAAATAATCTTCTGCCCCAGGACAATATTATGTGAGCACCACAATGATGGTGTCTGTAATGTATCATTTACTCGTGTCTTCACATGCTAACTTATTCTCTCTTTCTGTTAAACCAATGAATTATATTCTCTTAGTAATTTATTCACTTGTCAAAACTGAATGTTAAGAAACCTGGAGGTTTGCCTTAAACTTATAATAGAATTTAAAGGGCAACTATTCAAAATTCAGCTTCAAGGTGTGGACCTTTTGCACAACCTTACAAGTGCTTTCTAAGTGTTATCATTTTGTCAGTACAATTCTGACCTGATTTGCATTCTTCACATTTCCCTCTTTAACAGGCCAGAGTTTGCACATTTAAGTTGCAAGTTACTACAGGCAGCAGTTGATTTGAAGATACCTTGCAAACGCAAAATAGACACCTTTTGCTGAAACAAGAGGAGGACCAATTGGACAGAAAGGCTTTGCAAAAAGAAATGTCCTATGAAATGAAAGAGATGCAAAAAGAAATGACCCATGGCTTGAGGAAAAGTCTTCAAAAAATACCACTGATTTCTGATATTGTTGGTTTTTGAGAGGCCTAATTGTGGTTGGGAGATGTTGAATAAAAAAAATAAAATTGTTGAGAAGTCCAAAAGGAGAGTATGCTTTGAAAATACTAATTTGTGGGAACTGAATGACCAAATGAGTTGGGCAGCTTTGGTTGTTCTCTTCACAGATTCCTGGAGAATTCTGGCTAGCATGAGGGAAACCATTCATTTCTAAAAAATTTGGAAATAAAGGAAATCAGAATTTTAGAGGATAGTGAGGGCCTTCCCACTTAGGAGAGTGTAGTCATAAATAATTAGGAATATGAAGCTCATCCTAGAGTTCATTACATAATTCCAACCCAAAAAGAAAGCTAACATCCGTATTTTTGGTCTAACGCTGTGTACAACTGTATACTATATTTTTATCTAGCAAGAACCAGTCCATCAAATATAAATGTGACATGTACAATGATCTTTCATTCTAGCTCTAACACAGATGGTTATCCCTGTAACAAATAAATAGGAAGGTTCAGAATCAAGAAAGGATAAGAAAAATTATGACCAAGAGAAAAAAAGGCCCAGTGTAGATGATTTTGTGAGACACTACTTGATCCAACTCCCCTGAAAATCTCATATCTCAAAATCACAGTGGGATAGCAGAGCCTAGAAACACTTACTGGGGAATACAAATATGGATAACTGCAACTCCAAACTACCTGTTAAACACAGACATATAGTATTCTGTCAGGCAGGTTCAGGGCAGTTTGGAGCATTTTGCTCTGCAATATACACTCCAATTTCCTCTGGAGCCCTCAAAGCCCATCTCTTCCAGTTCCTTGAAAACCTAGGCACTCTTGGGCATCTTTATTTTTAAAAAAATATAATTGCTCTTTGTGGTATTGTTTGTGTTAGGAGTAAAAGTAAGCAAAGAAGAACAGCTTCCCCACTTTTATGAACTTGGGCATCTTACTATTCTTTTTCCTTCTGCTCTGAAACATTTGTGTGAGGCAGTTTCATGTTGGACCTGCCAATGCTGGCAAGCCTGTGCTGTTGGTGCAGCATGGAGAATAGAGTATTTAAAGTCTACACCATGTCACTGTGCCTTCATGTGCTTCTAATTCTTCTTCCCCATTCATCCCATGACTTCTTGGTGTTCTCATCACCAGAGCCATTAGTATTTATTCCTGCTGGTCCACGAATATTGTAAGAAAAAATGAGATGAATATATTAACATCTTTTTTGATTGTGTTGGGGCAATCAGATAAATGTAAAGGAATGCTGCATGAGAAGTCCTGTATTCTAAGCCAGGTCTGTAAGCTCACAGATTCACCACAATCCCTTCCTTGACTTCAAAGTATTTAAGGCAAATCCAGAAACCTTGTCAGCTCCTACAGATTATCACAGTGGGCTACAAGACAGGTGCATAGTTAAAGCATTTCCTGAGCTTCTGGACAAGCCAGTCCTGTCCTTTGTTGCCAACTTGTGGGGTGCCCTTTCACAGGTTGTTTAAAAGATACTTTTCAAAGGCTTGCCTGGAAACGTGGTGACAGAGCAAGGTATTCATCCGGGAATGCTTAGAATAAGTCAACTGGAGTCAGGATTATTAAAGTCTCCTGCTGTCAGTGGCTTGCAATGCATAACTTGCACTTATTTGAGTAAGCCGCTCTGTTGTGGCCTCTGTTTATATTCTGGTCTTCTGAACCTTTAAGACTTTTATTATGCAAGTTTCATAACATTTAAAGGGTAAATTAGTGATAAATATATCTACACTTAATAACGTTGAAGTAATATCTTGACCAAGCTGCAAAGATTGCAGGGATAATTCAATCTATAGATTTACAAATAATTTATTCAGTTTTTATTTTAACTAGTTTTGCTGTATGAATTAATTAAACAGCTGGCAGCTTGCCTGTCTGTTCATTGCTCTGCTCCTTTCTCTCCCATTTCTAATGTTCTGCTCTTGCCCCAGCTGCAAATATGGCATCCTTTTTACTTCACAAACATACTCTCCAAACAAGTTAGACAAGGGAGATGCTGGAGTATGGGGTGATGTTTCAGGGCAATGCAAAGGCATATTTTCTTATATGATTTACTAAGTGTTGCCAGAAATATTGTTTCATCTCATAACATTTCCAGTTTGTTTTTTTTTTTTTGGGGGGGGGAGGGGATTGGTTTTTTATTTTTGGGGGGTTTTTTTGGCAATCTTCTTCCCTAGTGGAGTGGAGCAGATTTCTGAATGAGGCTGATGAGATTTGTAATATATCCCAAGTTAATTTAGACAGCGGGTTAGCCCCCTCAACAAAACTGTGGCCCATATACAAGTCAAATCTGCTTTTTTCCTTGGGCAATGATTTATTTCCCTCTTAAATTGGCTGGACCAGTTAGTTTTTTATTTTTATTAAGTCACACTATTCTTAAATGAAACTATTGATTTAAAGTCAGCTTAGTGAGGATTTAATTTGTTTTCAGGGGATTAGAGCAGGTAACATGGGATAATTTTACAATAAAGTGGAATAGAAGCATTCCTTCACATTACCCTCACCTTTTTTTCTTGCCAGGCTGCACAGACATTACAAATTTTCAAGTGAATTGTGGAAATACATTCATAAATCAGGCCTAATTCCTCTGCCTGCTTAAAGGCTATTCTAAAGAATATTTTCCTTTGACCTTGTCCATGTTTGTCCTTCCATGGGCTGGTGCATCTGATAATTCCACACAAACACAGATTCACACAAAATATTTTTGTTTCCACAGTAGGAATTGCAAACAGGGACATTTGTTGAGAAATACAAGACTAGACATGTCTTCTAATACAGTGGCTACAGAGTGTTTTAAACACCAATATATTGCTCATAAACAGGGATATGTTGGTATTCCTTGATAGCATATATACTGGGTTTGTTGGGGTTTTTTGGTATAGTACAGTGATTTTAATCTCTGCTCCATGTAACTTCATTAAACCTCTTCCTTCTTTGTCATTCTGTCTTTCAATCACATCTAACACGAGATCTAACAATTTCTGGGATTTCAGTTGGTATTGTACAGTCTGCTTTTGCTGCTTTGCACTCAGTGACTTGAGTAGGGGCAGGTTCTACAGCTCTCAGCAGTATTACCCCTAGATCAGACGCTCCCCTTTTCTATGTTTCTTCTTTTTGGTGGCCTTGCTTGTTTTTCTTAGCAGTCCTCTGCTTCTGGCAACACATCCTTGCTAGGAAATATTTCAAAGTTTTTCTACATAGCATGTTTCCTACTGGTCACACACACGGACCATGTTCCTCCCATCTCTTTCTTTTTAGTTTATATGCAGCACATACATGCTCCACCAAGTTGTGAGAAAAAGCAAAACAGGCCTTTACTGCAGCACAGAATATAATTTCCCTACCTGGTCTCTGTCCCTTTTGTTCTGCCTCAGCTTCTCATCGCCTGGGAAGCTGGAGGCAGCAGAAGGAAAACCCTATTGGCTGCATATCTTCCTCTTCCACACTTCACTGTGGTCCCCATCTCAGCCTTGTGAGGTATGAGGACTATTTCTCTCTGCTACTCCTGAGTGAAGTGGGGAAAAAGGGCTCAGATTTTGTTTTTATGTCCTTACCGAGTGTAAACTGTCCCACTATTACTTGGGTCCTGGGAATAGAGATGTTTTTTTCCTCTCCCTGGAAATCCCTAGATTCCTGGTAGGAATGCAATGGACATAGATGGACTTACCTCAAGTATTTATAAGGGCAAAAGAGAACAGAAAGGAGAATTGTAAGAGCCAGCACAAATACCTAGTTACAGAAGGGCAACAATCCTTCCTTCCCTGAGGCAAGACAGGCCCAGCAAGAACAGGAAACACCCGCCCTGATGATGGCATCATGTGGTTTACAGGTCTCTGAGAGTTTTTTCTAAGAGTGGGAGAACTCCCTTCCTTTCCTCTCTTCTCCCTTTATTTATCACACCAAGTCGTCCCGCAAAGGAGGGCTTCTTTTGCTCTATTCCTCTTACAATGCCTGGCTTTTTAGGTTATTTTTCAGTCTCTGTTAACACAGTTGGCTTCTGATTTGACTTTCTATTGTAGGTCTTGCTGATAAAATTTCAGCAGGCACACAGACTCAGCTCCACATGTACATTAAACCAGATGCAGCTCACTGACTGTTTTTTGTTTCGTTTTGATTTTTTTTTTGCTTTTTCTCCTTGCTATATAAATATGAGATCATGATTAACAGAGAAAGAAGATGGAGGTATTTCTTGAAAGACAGAGGAGAAAAAAGCATAAACCCTCCATTGCACTGCTTACAAGGACTGTGTTTTATTATTATTTATTTAATGGGGGGGAAAAAAGAAACAAAAACCAAAACCAAAATCTTTGCACACACCACACTCTACAATTTTATGAGATCCACATCTGGAATCCAGAGCATCTCAGGAATCAATCTATCAGACCCTAGTCAATTGTAATAATGCACCTGGGGTGAAATTCTGGCTCCATTAAAATCAGCTGGAACTTTGCCATTGCAATGCAAAAAAGTGATGGCTGATGTAGGCTACTCCACATTAACTCTTGGGCTGAGTGAGATGGCCTATAAGTTGCCAGTATTTCCAGATTTGGCATAACATTCAGGAAAAAAACCACTGTCAATCCCATGTCTTTGTGTACAGAGAGAAAAAGTAAGAGTTATAATGAGGTCATAGTGCTTGTACATTTGGCTATTACTAAAATAAATAGTCCAAGTGTTCATGAACTTTTTTTTGTAGGTAGAGGCTTTTAGGATTAAACAGAAATATGGTTTGTTGTGCCTCAGGGTCAACATATATATTTTTGTATGTGTGTATGTAAGCCATTTAAAATCCTGCTTATAAATATCTATTTTGTTGTGCTTTTTCACATCCTTCCACTGGAAATGCATTTCCAACTGTAAATAGTATATTCCCATTACCTACCCATCAGTCAAATCAACTCATTTCTGAAATTCAATTAAAAGGGTCTCATTGCCATAAATCGAAAAGGATATTTTATTGTTACTTTGTAATTTGGAAGAATGAAAATTAAAACAGTAGCTCTGATGGAAAGAAATGGCTACTAAATCATAATGATATTCTGCAGTTTATCTGCTCATTGCTATTTTATTTCAGCTATTTCAGAATGGAAGGACGATGAAGTGACTTGCACACTCTATACCAGTTTTATTTATTTTTTTGGCTACTCCAAGCACTTGTCTAAATCTTTTTTATTATTGTTTATCTAAGTTTCTCCCAAATGTTTCATCAATTGCTATCCCTGTTCTTTTATTCCATATGTTAACTGCTTCCTGTGTATAAAAGACAGTTTACTTAAATTCCTTTGGCTCTTGACCTGTTCTTACCCTTGGCAGAGACGCTCTGTAATTTTGGGGATTTTTTTTTTTTTATGCTGAGCATCAATTGAATTGTCTTAGTGTCAGACAAAATGAACAGAAAGGTCACATATGTGTCATTTAACTTGGGAACTTGGCTACAGATACAATAGATTTCATAAAATGGGTACAAGGTGGGGGACAACCAGGGGTTGAAATTTCAGTTCCCATGCTCTGACTACCGATGAAATTGAAAAGAAAAAGCATGCTAAGAGGCATTTGTAATTAGTCACATTGACTAGTAGTAAATAATGAAAATACTGTTGCTCTGAGGAATATGCAATGCCAAACTCGTGAACCCTCTTTAAGATTTAGCAGGAGTTTTACTAGCTGGGGGAGAAAAAAGATCCATTTCTGTTCTGTGTTGCTTCAGTATAGATCTTACAAGGGGCCAAACTCATTCAGTCTCACTCCCCTATTCCAACCCCATTTAAAAACCATAATGCTGAACGTTTTACTTCAGCTGGACTGTTATGCATTCTGCCTAGAAACATCTGTGGAAAAAGAAGAAGAAAAGAACCACTGGAAACATGGAGTAGAAATGAATTTAGCAGCTGGCAAAATGAAAAATCATGCATATCAAGGAGATTTTGTGCAAGGAGAAGAGATGAGAGCAGGGCATATTTATTAAAACAAAAAGAAAAGAAAAAGAAATGAAACCACATATGCGCCATATACAGTATATATACAAGAAAGACCTCAGCCTATTCAGTAGAAGATGTTAACCAGAATACTAGAAGTATTTGAGTTTGAATTTTTTCATGAGTTTAATACAAATATTTGCAAACATACACATATGTGTACACATATCTCTAGGCAATGAAAATCCAGTTTTAAATTTACCCTGGAGGAAAGATTTATAGAGCCATTTCTCGTAGGTAAAAACTGGTGCAGGATCACATAAAAACCACCATAAAGTTTGGTTATGTCTAGATACCGCCCCTCCTGAAAGCAAGATCTTTGGCAGTCAAGCAGAGCATGAGACACCTCTCTGTTTGGCTCCATATACCAGGACAATTCGTGTTGAGTTTAGTGGAAGCTGTGCCTAAATTGCCCAGCTCCTAATGAGGAGAGTGCTGTAACTTGGGTCACTTGCAGTGCTTGGCACCACAGCTGAAATCTGTGACTCCTTTCCTTTCCCTACCCCTCAAGAGTCCCCACAGCAGGTGAGGCTTTTCCCTTCTTTGCTCTGAAGATTAAACACAACAAAGGATGTTTTCTGTAAAGCGAGGTACACAGTGCAGTTTTGCCTTCTCTCTAGTTGATGTTCTAATGTGTAACTGTAGGGTTTAATTTTACTTTACATTAATCAAAGAACAATAAAGGCCATAAAAACCCCACTAAGAAGCATTTCAAGTTAAGATCCAAAGCTAAATGCCATGGGATTTTGCCTATTGTCTTGTTTAGTCCCTCTGTAAAAAGAGCTAGATAGCAGGAGAAAGAAAGAAAAATTGAGCCCATGTTTTTTGCATAGAGATGGAGAAAACACATAATAAATTAGGGGGAGAGAGGAGTGAAAAAAAGGCCAGAGGTAAACGACGTTTAATTGTGTGAGCTGCTCTTCCTCTTGTGGTTCCTGCCAGCTGCTGCTGCTATTGCTACCTTCCTGTTTTAAGATGAAAGCAATGATGGTAGACACGTGCAGACACACAAAAGAACCTATTTGGACTGGTGTGTCAGCTCATCTTTATCAAATGTTGCACAGGTATATTTTGTTGCCATGCTTCATTACCCCAGAATGGCGTGCCTGAAATGTTTGTCTCTTCTATAAACCCAATAGCTTTCCCAGCGAGTCACATTTGACAGAGCAATAGACAGGTATTCGCTTGCTGGCATCCGTTTGTAAAGCCTGGGCAATTATGTATGTATAATCCATATATATATATATATATATAGATAGATATATACGCAGGGGAACACACACACACACATAAAGATATGTATATAAACATGCATACATATGTATATATATGTCTATAAACACAAAGAACATGAGAGGGAGACGTACTGCTGTATTATTTGTGTATAGAGGGAGACTAGACATCTATATATGCAATAGAAAAGGGATGCTCAGTACAAAAATACTTGTACTGAAATTAAGATATCCACTTGGACAAAATTAATAAGCGAAACCAGGAGTTTTAATACAAATTTCTTGTTCAAATACAGGCAAAACTTTACTGAAGGATACAACATTGGAAAATAGGTGGATGGTCTCTTATGAATATTTTATTTCCAAGGTTTTCCACTGAGGGAAAAAAAAACCCAACGAAATACGAGACACATCACTTTAGCCAGGAACTAGTGTTAACAGTAACTCTGTTCAAGAGAAGGAGGAAATAAGAGTAAGAGGAAGAATAAAATGAAGCTGGGTTTTTTGTTGTTGTTGTTGATGGTATATTTAGTGGGGAGTTTTTTTGTTTCTTTGTTTTTTCTTTGTTATCCTTTCCCCAGAGAAAAGGCATTACTTGGAGGGAAAAGCTCTGAGGGGGGAACTCAGCCCCAGTGTGTGCCTTGGGGCCCTTCTGCACAAACAGCCAGCCACTGAGGGTTGGCAGGCACATCTGCAGAGTGAGAGAAAGATTCAATATCAGCATGGCTACCTTCATTAGTTTTGAACTAATTCACATGCTAGTGCTTGGTGTATTGCTTAAATGTGTCTGATTGTTCACCTGTAACATGATAATATTTTCTCCCTCATAGGAGGGTGAAGCTGAGGGCTCATGAGCTTCTCCCTGACAACTCCTGCTCCAGCTGTGCTGGAGATGTGCACACACCAAAATGCACGTGTGCTTCTAGCCGAGGTGGGAGGACTAACTACACCACCAAATACTCCTTTAGATGGAAAGAAAGCTGCAAGCCTGGGAATTGCAAGGTGGGTGCTGCTTGCCCTGCTATCCAGAACAGAGGGCTAATGGCTTGGGGGCAGATGGAAGCCGGGTGTAACCACGCAGGATTTGCAGGATAGGTCCATCCCAGGGTGGTAACAGCATTGAAATTACTTGATGGATACTATTTTCATTATTATTACTTTAATGCACCATTGTGGACACGGCCCTGTACCATAAAAGAGTAACGCAAGCAAAACACAGGCCTTATATATGCAATTACATCCACTGCAGCTCAAAAAGAAGACAATTAGTGGAGTGCATTCCCCAGAAAGCCATCCATGGAGGTCAGAGTTCGGGAGTAACATTTCCTTTCTCATCTCTCCCCCCAGAAAACTAGACATTACCAGCATCAAATCATCCACGGAGCACTCTAACTAAAAGGAAAACATTATGGGTAAGTAGCAGGCATTGTAATTGCCTAAACAAACAGAGTTTAGACAGAAAAACTGTAATTCTAGTGTTTCTAACGTGTGGTTGTGTTTGAGGGTTTTTTTTGGTTTGTTCGTTGGTTGTGTGTTTTTTGTCTGTTTTGCTGCACATTTTTTGTAAGTTTTGGGTTGGGTTTTTGTGTTGTTTCTTTTTCTGTGTCTAATGCTAATAAATAGCATAATGCAGAAAATGCTACCTTGATTTATTGACAAAATTAAAATATGAAAATGCACCTTTTATAAAATTACAGTTCATGCCTGCTAACAAGAAAGTGGGAAATAAAAATTATCTGGACTCCCAAATTTGAAATTAATCTCTTATTTTGAGTACTGAAAGCATTTATGGTGCTATTTTTTCTCCTATTTTAGCGTGTGCTAGTAATGCCCAGCTAGAACTCAAAGTGGCTTAGACAGCCTGCAAGATGTTGTCCTTCCTGCAGGATGGAAAGGGGGCCAGAAATACCAGCACTTCAGTATCTCTGCTAAATTTCCAGTCCATTTGAGCAGACAGATGTAGTTGTGATGGGGTTTGGCTCAGTGTTTTTGGGGCATTTGAAGTCAGTGATTACCCCCTCCCCTCCAGCTGCCCTATTGCACAGCTCCTCCAGACACACGTGGAGGAAGCACTGCCTGTTACTGACGACTGCTGAGCAGCCACTGCCTTTACTTCTTGGTCTGTTCACCAAGGGCTGGCTTGTGTGAGGAAGGTGGCTTGCCCACACCTGGTTTTGGTACAGGAGGCCCCACATAGCTGGGGATAGATCTCCTTTTTACCAGCACATCCTGCCAAAGGACGTTGTGGCTCATGTAATCTTGACAGCAAATGCGTTGCTTGCTGAGCTTGGAAGTTCCCTCCATCATTTTGTTTCTCGTGTCCGTTTTCATTGCAAGGGTCTCAGGATAAAGAGTCAACCCCAGCCAGCTTATTCCCAACACCAAGGCTTCTCATTTTGGCTGGTGCTCAGGCATTGCTGTACTTTATATGATCAGTAATAGTTTAATAGGCCTGAGAAACTTGACCACTGTGGTGTTCGGTGTCATTATTTCAGGAACTGCATTGCACGAGTTGTAGGTTTGAAAGAGGTGCTATGGCATCCACCACAGGTAATACGATGCCTCTTAGGGCTCCTGCCCTGTGCAAACTTCTCCTTATACAAACTGCACAAAATCAACAGCAGGGCAGGTATGGGAATAAACAGGAGAAGATCGTGGGCTGAGGTGCCAGGGAGAGCTGCTGAAAAGCAGCACCAGATTATGTGGGGCTGAAAGCTGGGTAGGACCTTTGGGTAAAATAATAGTAACCACTGTGTTTATATCAAATGCCATGTGGATTTCCTTTAATGGAAGGCCACATAGGTCCCAATATTCTTGTTTGAAGAGATTTTAAAGACTGTGGAGTAACTGAAGCACTGGAATCAAAGGCAGGGGAGCAAGAAATCCATCTGTAAGTTTCGTGCAACTTTTTGGTCCAGTGTATTATACTAGATGCAACTGTGTAATTGGATATTACCTTCCCTTTAACGATATGTCTTGTGGTCAGATTTTTGGGAAACGTGATGGAAATTGGTGTGAGCTCCTTCCTAAGCATAAAAATGGCATAAGCAGGTCTGCCTATTGTTAGTCATCAACCTGTATCTGACCTCCATGCATATGTGCAACTAATAACAAAAATGTGTGTTGATAAGCAGCATTTTATGAAAGAATTATTTGCTTAATATATTATGCTAGCTTAACATCTGCATGTGGATTGGAAACTGTCAGAGCGAAGCAGAGTAATTTTAAAAAGTATATGACAATATAGATGGTGTGAGGTAACCTGCTGGGACAATTGTGGTGAAATCAGATTGGCAAATATAAGGGCTGATCTATTACTTGAAAGAAAGAGGCCAATTCATAACTTTGGTATGTCAAAGTGTTAAATAACTCAATTTACTTTTCTTTTAATTTGAACACTAAAGGCCTTAGAAAATTACTTAGAATTTGGTCTCTCTCTGTTTATGCAAGTTTAGGATTTCTTTTTGTTTCTTTTATTTCCGTTTTTTTTTTCTTTCTTCTTTTTTGTAAGGCAACGTTTGTTGAGAATCTCCAAGAAAATGAAGTACTGGCAAGGGGGCAGAAAATCGTGCCTGTTATTTCATGTAGCCAGAGAAAGAAGCAACACCTTGGAGGTGAATGATAGATATTATTATAAAAGAGTTGTAGCTCAGGGCAGGTGAGCAGTGTGTTAATGAGGAGCCACCTCCTGCTTTCTGACAGATGACTGTCATTGTTCAAATGCTGCCATCAGATTGATTAATAACTGGGTCATCCTGCCCTGCAGTTGGAGTAGACTGTCTTCATTCTTTTGCTGATTTCTCTAATATGCTGACCTGGAGGTGACCCAATAGAGGTGGAGCTGAGATTAGCATTTCATTTCTTGTAGAACAACAAGAAAAAATTCACAAGGAGGTGGTGGGCGCAGGGGGAACACTAACCAAAAACTCAAAGAATGTTCTTATCCCCAGAGCAACCCCCAAACTTATTCATCATTTATGAATAGGCAGTTTTAGTATTTGATACACTTATATTTTAATAAAGATTTAAATTAGTCAGATTCTTTTCTGCAGTGTCAGCTAAACCTAAATGAAAAGACCTATAAGGTCTCTTCAGAACATGCAAAGCAGTGTAAAAACCTATGTACTGAGGGGCAGGGGAGTGAGCTGATATAACATAAAAATTCCTGCTTTGCCTTAATGTCTCTTAATGTTCACTAAATTCACTATTAAAAGACCAAATAGTAAACAGCATGCTTTGACAAGTGAAATACAGGCGTATTATCCCAGATGACTGTTATTATGTGGAAAGAATGGCAATTCTCCTTCAAGATTTGTGTAATTTTCTCTCTCTTCCTGATTTAAACTCTTCTGAAAGCAATGGCATGGTGAGTTTACCTTTCTCCTTGTCATATGTTGGCAAGGTGTGATGGCTCTCATCTGCTTCAGGAGCATGGAGCACAATGTAATAGTCAACTTGAGCCAGAGGGACACTTGCAACTAATTAGGATTCAATTTTCAGACTTTTTGGAACATTGCTTTGGCTAAAAGTTACATGAAAATATCCTTCAAATAGCTTGTGAAATTGGCTCATTTCTGGCACTCTTTTAAAATTACCGATACTTCTATTACATGGACCAGCTCCGCAATTTGACTTTTCTATTTAAATGCAACATTTGTAACATTTTGCAAGAATACCTGCTATTCCTTCCATTTTCCTGGAGAGTCTCCTCCCTCCTCCCTTCTCATTACTTGCAAAAGCAACCAGGCCTTTCTATCCTGGGACTCCACAGCAGAGCAGAACGCTCCTATGGGATGCAACTAAGCCGGTGAACAGACCTAGAAGTGCTCCAATTTGATCACGTGTGCTCTGTTCATGTGCACATGCCATGCAGATTACCTTCAGCTCAGGTAAAGCATTAGGGCCCTTCTGATTTAGTTGTTTTGTTTCTGCAGAGGACAACCTTCCCTTTTTAATTGAGGCTTATGTTTTCAGATATAAGTGGTGAGGAGCCAAAGCCAATAATTATCAGCTTCAAAAAACAACTTCAAATCTCCATGCTGAATCATGATTTGTGTTTTAAACACATTCTGCCTTACAGCAAGCGAGATTGCTTTATGCTCACAAAATACATAACTAGAGGCTAGAGCAAAATAAAACCCAGCAGAAAAAGAAACAAGAGGTTTGTCAAAAGCAAAACATAGCCAGCCGTTCATTTTTAGTACTTAATGTATGCAGCACCATAGTTCAAGCCACTTCTGTACTGTGGATCCATTTTTGAACAGTTATCTCTGCCTACAGAATGTTCCTTAAAACAAGAAAGAAAACCTTAATGTAGGTCATACCTCTGCAATAATTAAGGGGTTTTGAGCATGGAAGATTCCAAATAGAAATATTAAATCAGTTCCCCTGTACCTAGAGCTGCACGTATGTAAAGTATTCACCACATCCTGTGCAGTGTATGCAACCTGGCTCTTCATTCAATGCTGTGAGACCACCCTATGTCCTGACATGTGGTTTTGGTAATCTGGGGTTACTTTTGTAGTAGCTTCAACTTGGAAACATTGGATCTGCTCATTAACAACCGAACCAAGCAAAATTTGAGGCAGGTGTTTCTATCCTCTTGTGAAAAACAGTGCGTGCCAAATAACTTTCAGTTTGCCTAAAACAACAACTAGGACAGTTATTTTGCTGTTATAAGAATAATACTTAGCATAGGCCTTCTGTGAAAATGGTTGCCCCTGGAGTCCAGGAAAATGCACATTATTAGGAGGCACATTTGAAAGGGTGCCTTGGAGTTCCACTAGGGGGGATGATCTTCTGAGCCTCTTGAAGTAACTGCCATGGAGATTCTCCATTCCGCTTTCGCACACTGTTAAATCTATTCATCTACATTAGGGCTCTGTTTAAGTAATATTAAAAGTTGACTTTAGACCCATAAAAGCCAGGAAACTCAGTGTTAAGGCTGAAAATCCTGTCTGCAGCTCTGGTTTTGATGCAAGGCCTTAAACCAAAATAATAACAATAATGCAAAAAAATTTTCATTCAGGCTGCAACGGCACGCTAGATTTCAGATTCCACTGTGGCATTTTTTCTTTGCTGCACCCTTCTGTTCAGTCACTTTTTTTACTCTTTTTCGTTACAGCAAACATTTCTCAAACACTGCTTCAGATACCTGTGGTAACCAATACCTGTCTGGAGGTGGAAGTGGGGATATCAAAGTAATGTAATAGCTGTGAAATGGCAAATATCTTTTCAGCAATGCCCACTAAAAGACCTTTAAGATTCCTATCTTGGGATGTGTGTTGACAAACTGGTATGCCATGGTATCTGAAGTGACAAACTGGTGTGCTGTTGTATCTGTAAAATGCTTTTTTACGTTATCTGGTTTTGCTCCTTCTACTTAAACCATAATTCAGAAAGGAAAGAGATCATTTAAGAGTTCCAGAAGGCAGCGGAGTAAAAAAAAATAGGAGATAGCTGAGTTATGGGTTGCTGGTAAATAGGAGGCTTGTTTGATTTCAGTAGTGGGAGTGGAAAGTCAACACTGGGTGAAGAGCAGAAGTGGCAAGATGTAGTCTGCAGAGGATTCAGAATAGTCTTGGGTCCTGTTTATACCTTGGGCAGCATCCCTGTTGACTTCACATGGGTGAAAATTTTGGCTTCAGATCGAGAAGTTCCCAAACAAGATGGTCAATGTGGATTTTATGTACAGGCAGTCTTGGGGTCTCTCTCAGCTTGTTTCAACTTCTCTTACTGGAAAGACTTTTATTCAAAGAAATACAAGGGAAAAACTTTACAGATTATTTTATCCTCACATCTTCCAAGATGGTTTGTTTAACCTGACACTTTATATATAGGCATTGCAAGCACAAGCTAAAGTGGTGTAAAGGGGAACAGTGTGTGGAACCTGACCTCAACATTGGAGTCTCTTGTAGTAACTAGTTAAGTATTTGTTGCTGGTTTCATGAGGAAATTGATTTGGCATATTTAACATTGTTTCTTTATTTTATAGGTAATGCACTATTCCCATAGCTCTGTTAAAAAATAGTGTGCATATACATATATATGTATATCTTGCAGATTTATAACTCTGCTGTTTCACTAGGGATACACTTAATGTGACATAAGTCTCTGGATATGACAATTAAATTCACATGACCCACAGACTACCTCACAACCCAAAATTGCCCTTTGCATATTACGAGAGAGTAGTGATTACCCTTTAATCACTTATTAAATCTACTTTTCCAATGAAACTTTGTCTTTCCACGGCCTAAAAAGATGGAAGAGAAAAAAAATCTGGTGTTTGTAACAAAATCCAGTAATGTCACAGTGCCCATTATCTGTACTTCTGCTAAATAGGCTCAAAAGAATAGTGTCATATTTCTTCTCCATCACAAACTTATTGAAACAAGAGAACCTTTTGAGAAGAATCTTATATGCATATAAATGCTTAAGTAACTTCAGAAATGGATCATTTGGTGTGGAGAATAACACTGCATTGGAATAGCATTGAATTAGCTGGTTTGCTATGTGTATGAATATCTTGTCCCAGATAAACGTGATAAACTGTGCCAGTGCTGATGAAAGAGATCTTTTTGGTTTTTTAAATTGTTGATAGGGTGTGGATGAGCAAAAGTAGTAGGGAAAAGCTAAGCTCTGAATTTGCCATCAGCTTGTTTTGGAGAGCTCAAGTTCTTGAGAAAATCAAAGTCCTGCTTGGTCACTGTATTGTTACAACTTTTTAATATTATTGCTATAAGCTGGAAGTGCAAGGTCTTTTCTGCATTATGCTTAAAATGCCCAGAGCCTCTAAAATGAGAGATTGAGGCTTGGCTGAGTCAACTCAACATTTCATTTTGCTGAAGCAGATAAATACACTTTCATTTAATTTACTATGGGAAAATCTTTCAAAGATAGGTCCCATGGCACTTTCGGCGGTAGCAGATTTCTGCACAAGAGTTTTTGGCCAAGGTCACTGTGTACTAGCTGTCCCCTTGACTGCCATTCTTCATCCCAGAGGTGACTGAATTTCAGTGATGGGTGAAGTAATTTTTCTGCTTTAACTTAGGATATCTTTGGACACAAAGTCTCAAATACATGTGAGATACAATTAAACACACAGTGCGGAATTCTGTATATGGGGGAAGGGATAGATAACCTGTCTGTATCTATCTAACTTATAAAGGAAGTATGTTAAATAAAGCTGTGCTTTTTTTGTGTATTTTTTCAAACAAACACCACTATTTTTCCAAGGGACAGTCTTAGCAGATTAAGGGACAATTTGCCTTAGCAGATCTTAAAATTAGTAGGGGGAATCTCCTGATCTGACATGCAAATAAAACTGTTTTGTTGTCCTTCCTATTTCAGGGCCCACCATGACAGACTCCAGTTTGCCCAAACATGTAATTCATCACTAAATGAAGGCCATTACCTGTGTTCAAAAGTCCAGACTGACACCTGCTAACAAGATCAGGGAGGTAGAGCACTAAATCCCTCACCAGCTTCTTAATTTTGTTTTCATCTTTTATCTTGTGGTTAGATCAGCACTGCAGCCTTCACAAATAGTAGTGGGAAAGAAGATTCAGTGTTAAAAGTAAAGGCAGAAAATGGAAGTTATTGTTGGGTAAAACTGCTATGTTCTGCAGGCTTGTTTGCAACTGAACCAAGGATGTGAATTCTGAATATGGTTTCTGCCCCTTCTCATAATTACAGGGGAGAAATGATCTAGTAAATAAACATAAAACCCAAGAGAGCTCCTTTTCCTATTACAAACTACCTGTGTTACGCTGGATAAATTCTCTATGGAAGATGCACCAACACCCTGCTTGGAAAAAAGGAATGAAATAGCATTTCCCTTGTCTATAGAGCTGAAGAAAACCACATTAACCGCACCTTTAGACTCTGATGAGGAGGGACAAATGAAAGCCTATATTTAGAATCTTAATGCTAATGTGACTAAGATTAACCTCGACTGACGTTTTAAATTGGGATCAGCTGCAGCTGCAACACCTGGATCACAGTTTCACTGGAGCTCAGGACTTAGGGTAGTCAGACTGTTTTGGCTTGGGCCCCCTACTCTAGCATGGAGGGTTTTTCACTAAGCTGACCCAGAGTCTTTCAGGCTGGACCCTCTGTCACTCTGATTTCATGCTGTGGCAGACGTGATGATGCAAAGCTGGACAACACAAGCATATCTCAAAAGAAGAAAGTTCCCTAAACGAGATGTGCTTATGCCTCCATACTTACATTCATGGTAGATCAGGAACTCACAGCAGTCACTATTTCATAGCAGTGCTAAGAGCATATATTTTACATTGATACCATTGTAATTAACAGCAAATACGAATGAGGAAAAAGATAGAGGCACTAAAAATACAACCTTTCTATCAATTCACCCACCTCAGTTTTCCTTTTCTTAAGTCTGAATTCAACTTGAAACGTTATTTTGAAAACTTTTGAATTTAACTCCAAACTCACCCTTTCTATATCCCACTGCTGATTCACAGTAACAATTCAGACACCACCAATGACACCTTGTGTGGGGCCTGGCCTGTTCAGCACAAAGCCCATTTTCATACATCAGTCTGCAGGGCAGGGTTAGACTGCAAGTCCCCTAATTGTCCTTGTCACACAACTTCTCAGCACCTCTCTTAAGTATTTTTAACCTCTGTCTACCCACACTCAGCAAATGTTTGTTGGGACCTGTTCAACATGGGAATGAATCATGCCCGTGCTGAGCTTTTTCTCTTGGTAGAAGTGCACTATTTCTCTCTACCCAGGAAGAAGGAAAGAAGCTCCCTTACTGCAGGCTTTTTTGTGCCTAAAATTTGTCCTGCCTTACTAACTTTCCATGTTTAATGTCCACAAATAGAATCCTGTTGGTACCCCATCCTGTTTCACACTTCCATGCTGCAGCCTGCCAACTCTACTTCTTGAGATAGTAAATGGAGTGCAAGTAGGCAAGGAGCATGAGATGGCATTCTCCCTGGCAGAGCTCTGCCTGCCCACCTTGCTCTCTGACAAACGGATTGGGCATTGCCAACCTGCTCAACAGACTGGGTTTGAGCATGGGCATACAGTTCAGCCTGAACACCCAAAACAAAGCCTTGGTTTTGGCAGCCTGGAGCATGAGGCTGGCACCACATGAATGAGTGGAACAGAGGCACTCATGTGAAGCCATGCATGCTGTCATCAGGCTGGGTTTATCCAGGGGAAAGATGCAGTAAGGGCCCATGCCTTGAATAGCTTGCAATTCAGACCCACTCTTTTGACGTCCATAAAATCCTCCCCAGCCTTTTAAAAGTGTTCAGATGGATCTCTTCCCCAGGACATGGGAGTTCCTCAGTGCAAGACCCCTCTAATATCAGGAAATACTCTATTTATCCTGCTCAGTGGTAGGGAAGCCAAGACAGGAAGACACCAGGGCCAGGAGTCATGCTGCAGGGCTGAGAGAGTGCGGCAGCCCCACTGCTCACCCAGCCACCCCCACCCAGCTCTGGCTGCACCCCAGCAGCTCCCAGAGGCTGATCTCAGCCTGGCTCCTGTCCCACTGTGTGTGGCCAGTGCCCCCTGTCCGAGGCCACTGCGTCTGAGCCCACGGCAGCAGCTGGCAGCAGCCATTGGTTATGGGATCTGGATCTCGTACTCTACCCAAACATGGCACAGATTCATTTGAAAGAATCAAGCAGGAATATTTCAGCATTGGCACCAGTTACTGATAGGCTTTCAGAAAAGAGATTTTTCCCACCTGCATGTTATAAAACCATACTAAATGGAGACTGTAATCTCTCGACATTAAACAAATGAGGAAGCTGCATTCTGAAACACATAAGTCACCACCAGCCTTTACCAAATAATAACAATTGCATTGCTGATGGCCCTGTCTCTTGCTGTTAGCATGCAGAATGACAGGGAGTAGTGTGTGTTAGTGAGAGTATTTCATTTGTTCCAAGTACTGCAAGCATTCCTGCAAATCCACAGAGGCTCTTCATAATCTTTTGCAGGTGGTCAGATTTTAAATATTAGAAAAAAGTGAACTAACATATTAAAACAGGAAGATAAGAATTTCCTTTGTTTGTTTTCTATTCATTTGCTGAAGCAATGCATCTTATTTGTGTCACCTATTAGCTGGTTTCGTAATATCCTGACAGACTGATGAATTTTATTTATTTTTTTTCATTCTCGTTTGCAACTCCAAAAAAACCTATCTCGCACAGAGAATAGACTGGAAAAGCAAGATAACTACTTCCCCAACAAAGCCTGATAGCTTCTAGAAACAATGACAATAAGATTTAATCTGAATAAGTAGCAAGATTTTAAAATGTGGGATAGAGGTTATACAGATAAATACTATTTTTCCCAGCAGGTATGCACAAAGGGACGGGCTGCCTATTGGTAATTACTAGAAAATTGCAATCCAATTGATATGGCTTATGGCCTTCTACCTGATTCACAGGCATTACACGGCCAGGGGGCCATGCTGAAATCTTGTTTAAAGGGCTGTGACTTGGGTACAAAGAAATCTCACAGTCTCTACCTTACTTCTTCAGTAAACTGCTTAAAAAATCTACCTAGGACAGATGATCCAATACAAGGCCAACATGGATGGAAAATATACATGGAAGTGGTCAATTTTGCCCTTTGAAAATGCTTAAAATATAATCCTTATAAAATATCCACTTCACCTTCATGGAATAGACCACTAGAAAGAATTGTCAGGTTTTCTGGTTAGTTTGCATTGATTTTCATTCAGCTGTCAGCTGTCAAATATCCTCTCTGTTTACCTGTGAGCATGGTTTTCTCCATGACCAGGGCTACCAATGGGAAGGAGTGATTGGGTGTGGATTTTGCACATGATAGTCACAGGTAGATGTCTTTTCCATTACTCCTTTGCTGTACTCTTTAACCTGATCAGACCTCATCTCTCTAGTCTTTCATCTGACATGTGATGCACCCAAAAAAAGCTCATTAGCTAAAGTTTATTCCAGAAGTTGCTGAGGAATAAAGTTTGGGATAACCAAACTACAAAGGGCAAACTGAAAAAATATGAGGCATCAGTAATAATAATAATAATAATAATAACAACTACAACAACAACCACCAGGATTAGTTCTCTATTGACACAGAAAATTGAAAATATCTTCCCCCTTAACCAAGGATTTTGTAGAAACCCTTGCCATATTTTTCTTGCAATTTAACTATGAAAAGAAGGATAGAGATGTTCATTGCTTGCTGTACTGATTTTTCCAGAGATTTGAGTGACATTCCAGAGCCCTGGGAATGCTTAGCCTTTATGAGATTTACCTGGGTGTTTGCATGCTGAGGCCAATGCAGTATATTGAGTTGTTGGTTTTAAGCAGAGGCTGGCAACGTACGTGTGAGAATCTCTTTACTGAAAGCCTCTGGGCACTTGGGGCCTGTTAAGATCTTTCTTGTTTCTTTCTGTTCTCATGTATCATCATTTGGGGTTATACAGGATGCTCTGGGAAGGCAAACCTCGGGCTGAAGGTCAGGCCCTCCCTGGTGAAGCAAAATTGTTGCTGCTGCTGAGGTGTTTGCAGGAAATCAATATGGCTGCTAAAGTGCCTTTGCTTAGGAAGGCTGCCTAAGTAGCCTTTCCCTCATCTCTAATGGCAAGTAACCTTCAGTTTATTAATCTACAGAGCCATCAATATGTCTCTCTATGTCCCTGTGATTGATCTATATACCTGGTAGTGTGTGCTATTAAAATCCATGTTTTCCAGCTTTCCTGGTCACTTGGAATGAGTAAAGCCAATGTGGAAATCCTTGCTGTGGACAAAAGGAAAAGGAAAGCAGGGGAGCGTGCTTCCTTTCTATCTATCATTAGTAATTTGTCTTTAGGACTGGATTATTCAGATTAGGCCTTCCCCTCCACCTACCTCCCCGCCTAAATCCCAGTTCTATCGTGCTTTTGAAGACAAATACAGATAACAAAGCTTCACATTGAAAGCTGGACCTTTGAGGAAGTGGATTATTTCTTGGTTGTCCCCTAGGCAAGCCATTTAATTGTTCTGTGTCTTTCTCCTCACTATCAAATGGAGATATTACTTTACTCCTGGCTTTAGCCTACCCTGCCTGCCAGAGAGCCATTTGGAGTATGACTTACTTTGCACTGTCTCTGGCAAAAGAGGAGTTGATTTTCACTTAGAGCTGTGAGGGAAAATTAGTCTCAAGAAGTCTCAAATGGAAAGAATGAAAAGCAATTGTTCCAGCTTTATTCCTTGGTCTGCAATGGGCACAAGCTCTGTTTGCAAAGCAGGAATCAAAAAACCTCTGTTTGGAAAAACAGCTACCCAAATTATGATCTGAAACACAGGTTGGAAAAGTCATCAAGTCCACTAGTGCCTCTGGAGCAGGCATATACATATAGGGGCACAAAGTGGGGGAGGGAAGAGTGAGAAAGATTATTTAGGATATTGAATGAATTAAATATGTACCTTTTAATATGTGCTGTAGCCTTTCCGCAGATATGGAGAAAATGTTGAGGTCAGGAAGGAGAAGCCACCACTCTAGGTAGTATTTTCGAATTGGTTAGGCAGCACACATTGTCGGGAGGGATAAGGATAGTGCAGCTCTGCCAATCCTCTGGCTTTCTAACACAGTCCCTCACCTACAAGGAGACTTCCATATTCTGTGGAATAAAGCAGATAACGCTCTTTCAGCCATTTTTTTTGTCTCTAATCTGGTCTCTTACAAATGCTTTTGAGGGCAGTTTAAAAAAATGGGCTTTTAAAATGCTTCTCTCATATCTCATAATTAAACTTCAGCGAATGAGTTGAGCAATAACAGGGGAGTTCTGATCTGTTTTATGAGGCAATACTCTAGTTCCTAAGTGGGTGAACTAGGAGACCTTTCTCTCTTGCATGGGAATTGAGTAATTGCTGAGAAAACCAGACTTGTGCTCCTCTTGTTAGTGTACTATAAGCTCTTTAAAATAAAATAGCTGAGCCCTCTCTAAATAATGAATTTCATGGAAATGCTGGTTCCTAAAGTTGTGACCTTCAGGCAACCGAAATCTGTGTTCAGATCCAGCTTCCACAGGTGGTCAGCCTGGCTGTGGCTGCCCAAACCTCTGGATCCAAATGCTCAGGAGGTTAGAAAGGTTAGAGATTTTTGCTACTCAGAATATTTCTAATTAGAAATGAAATACCATAAATAGTTTTTAGGGAAGGAAATGGAAGCCTAAAAGCAAAATGAAATTAAAGGTCAATCTTCAACTTAGCAGGCTGATGCAGAACGTGGATTTAATAACAAGAAAACCCATTCTGAGAAAGAAAGAAAAAAAAGTCAAAATTACTAGACAGGTAAAAGACAGAATGGTTTAATATGTAACCTCATCCTCTGAAATATAAGGCAGGTGGAAAGCGTGAGCAAGTTCAATAACAAAAAATATAAATAGACCTAATAGTTGAGAGGCACTGGAAGAGAAACTGGCTACACTTGGAGGCATCTAGAGTGAGGTAAAACAGCAATGGAAAATTAAATATAATATAGAATCAAATTTTGACAATATAGTGGTTTTTAAAAGAACAAAGAAACAAACCTGCTCTCCAGAATTTAATTTGAATCCTTCTTGCTTCCTTATAGCATTTAAACAAACCCAGTACAATTTCCCATGCACAGTTCAAACTCATCAGAAGAAGATCTATATGGTATTTTAAATATTTCTAGATTCTTTCAACATTTTCATAATATTGTTTTCCCTACCAATACAGTTTTTAGTCCAGAGGGCTTTCAGGTACCAAACCTCTAAGCAGGCTTTGAGTAAGTGTGAAGCCAAAAGAACATAATTATTTACCTTTATTTTCCTTTAAGGACAATTCAATCTCCCTTTCACAGTTGATGAAGCAGCATTAATAAATGCTAAATTCTCTGCATTTGAGACAAGCTGTCATTGCTGCCCTGTATTTTGGGATATAGGAATTTCCCAGCTCTCATGCTAAGCCACATGCTGCAGCCTCATGAACATTTTTTGCTGTGGCCTGTTAAACTTCCCTCCCTGTTCCTAGGCAGGGCAGAGAGCCAGTGAGAAGTGATGAGTGCTTTTCATGGTAAGGAACAATACATGAAGACTTTCCAAATTAATTTAACATTCACAAGGAATGCTGTTGGCTGCATCAATTTCAGATACGCTGGCAAGCAGGAAATTATTTTCCATGTAGATGATGTTTCTATCCCTTCCCCCCCTCTCAGGACCCCTACGGTGAGAAGGAAGAAAGGTTTTGTCTTTTAATGAAATCTAATTGTGGAGCACGGTCGGGGAGGGGAAGGGTCAGGAGAAGGCCAGCCACATGAGCCTCTGCAGCAAGACATCTCCTGGAAAGAGCTGATCCTAGTGGCTCCATTGGGCACCCTTGGTCCCTGCTCTCCCCTCGGAGACAGGATGACCTAGTGGAAGGAAGTGGGAGCTGAGCTGGTGGAAAAATGTTGCTCCGTGCTCTAATCTCTGGAGAGAGGCCTTGGATCTCATCCTCTGTTCAGGCTAAATTCACTGAAAGCTTACTGGTACAGATGATTTCATTTCCTTTATCTCCCCAAAGGGTCCCTCAGGCTTTGTAAACTATACATTGAAGAATAGATTGGTTTGGGCTGCAAGAACCTTAAAGACCATCTTGTTCCAACACCCCTGCCATAGACAGGGATGCCTGCCACTGGACCAGGCTCCTCAGGCTCCATCCAACTTAGCCTTGAACACTGGCAGGCATGGGACATCCACAACTTCTCTGGGCAACACATCCCAGTGCCTCATCACCCTCACAATAAAGCATCTAATCTAAATCTATGCTTTTTCAGTTTAAAGCCCTTCTCGCTTGTCCTATCACTGTGTCCTACTGTACTGCTAAGACTTGCCAGAGTTTGTGACACTTCCATTCTTGAGCAAAGTGAACTTCTGCATGCACCAGAAAGCCACCGAGGACATGGCTGATATCTGTACAACAATGGAGCTCTTCTGGTGCCCGGGGTCTTGTGTGGGGGATGTAACAACTTAACCTAAAAGCAAAATGGAAAGCAAGGTTTGAACGGTGAAAATAGCAGATGATCAAGGAAGAAGAGATGAGTGCAGAAGGTCCAAAGTGTGGAAATTGCAAGGATCAAGTATGAAGTGTCCCAAGATTTCTAGGGGCTTTTTTATGATGGATTTTTTCTCCAAACTGTGTGGAAGAAATCCCGTATTAGAGTATTAGGGATGACATAAAAAACTCTGTAAATTGGAGCAAGAAATTCAAGAAATCTGATATGGAAGTAATTAGGAAAAGAAATAATAATCAGAAAATAATTTTATGCTTAGAAGGATGTAGGTATATATATATGTGTATATATATATATATATGGTGCTCTTTATCACATAGAACATACAGATCTCAAGACACCTATGCTCTTCCTAGTCATCCAGTCCATGAAAATATCAACAAATATTACATAATCAGTCAGAAAAGATTCAATTTCTGGATCTCAGCTCTTAATCTTATTTCCCCATTTCTTCCCACCATACCTGTAATTCTTGTCCTTGTAATAGTGCAATTGCAGTTCAACTTTAAATACATTGTGTGCTGTCTCAAAAGCTTTGCATTTATTTCTTGGGGTCCTGCAGACCATGAATGTTTCTTAAATTGGCAGTGGGAGCATTTCAATCACGAGGGGAGAAGACATAAAAACTTCAAGTCTAATTCGAATGTGCAATCTGGTGCAGGCATTTCCACACCTGGTTAAGTCAGGCTTCACTGAAACCATGGGGCAGGACTTGTGCTCATGCTACGGGCACTTGGAATTGTTAAGGTTGCTGAAAAAAACCTTCTGAGAAGTGACATGCTTCACGTCAGGCGGTTCAGCCCCTCTGAATGACTGCAGGTGAGGGCTCAGGCCTGCAATTGAGTTACTGCAGTTTAACGGGTTACCATGCATCAGCCAAGCTGCAGAAACGCTCACGTGCGTCCTCCTCGCCTTTGACAAATGTAAGGTGATTTGACTTAGCTTAATCTATTTTCATTGCAGGCTAAATTGAATTACCTCATATTTATGATGGGCTGTAAGGGCATTCAGAGAGAGTTATCTGGGTTCAACTGATCTCTGGTAACTTGCTTAGCCGTGGTAGCTGGACTGTGGGTATAAACCCTAAACGGCCTTGTGCTCACGGAGAGAGCTGATGTGGGCTTCAGCAGACACAGATTTATAACTGTCCATGAAGTAGTTTGGGATGTGGTGAGCCATTGATGGAATGGCTGAAATTGGCTTTTAAAGGAATAGAATAGCTGGCAGGACACTTTCTTAATGGGTTTCTGATTCTGGAATATAGTTCCTTTCCCCTTTCAGAGTCTGTATTGGTTTGAGCTACAGCAGCACAGAGCCTTGCTTGCCTTTCCTTTATTCCTCAGGTTTTTTTTCAGGTGAACATGGGATAGAGCTGGGATGATAGCTTTAACTCCCTGTAGGTTTTCTGTAAGGGTGCTTCGGTAGAGTAAATTAGTTTTAAATTTGGTTGTTCTACCATAACCTAAATATTCTTAACTGAATTGTAAATTTAAATGTTAAGTGTTGCACTGAATGTTTAAATAATTCTAAAAGCACTTGGAGCATGGGATAAGTGCTGTAAAAATCTAAATAAATGAGTAAATTGTTTAACAGCATATGTGGTAATGCAAAATACTACATGTGTGCAAAGAGTAAGAGCTGTGCTTGAAATGGTTGCCAGAGCTTAAAATTCCTTGCTACATGCAAAACCTTTTCACATTAACAGGGCTCTTTTTTTCATGTTTAGCCTACTGTATAACTGGGAGAAGAAGATGAAGTTGGCAGTTTAGACTGTCAAACAGAGGTTTCAGCTCAGCAGTGAGGTTCAAAGAGATTAATTTGAACTCGACTGTTTACGTTACTGATCTCGTACCAGCTGGGTTTGTGGCATTAAGATGTCAATAGTACAACAGAATTTAACTAACAGTTTCATCATTGACATCATCTTTTGAAGGTACAGATGATTGCCTCCTTATGTACTAGGACATATTTCTTTAGGACAGGACTCTTTGTATGCTTTCATCTGGGAGGGCAAAGAAGGAGAGGGAGGTGGGGAGAGAGCCTTGAAATGAAGCTAATTAGAAAATATCCTCGTACAAAAGTGGTTTATTTAATCAAGTTCCAGCAAAAAGGTTCCCATTTCCATATGGCGTAAGAAGCTTTATTTTTTTCTTTTAATCCAAATTCTCCTTCTTTCTTTCCACTGGCACCAAAACAGAGCTGCTAAGGTAATAATAAACTGTCCTATGTGAAGTGGCATTATTATTTTTAGTAGTTCAACCTTGAATGGAGGAGAGAAGCCTCTTGGAAGGGCAGGAAGAGTTGATAATGGAGTTTCTTTCACACACCCTCTGCTCCCCCTAGCCCCATACAATAATTATTAATCAAAGGTAGCTGCAATCTCTTTCACTGAGGCTCTTTTGGTAACTCTCATGGTCAACCATAGGCTGTACAAAGTTCAAGCCCAGCTAAGATGTCATTGACCTGGCATGCTGATCACTGGTGTTCTAAAAAGGACAGGAAAAGACAGAGCAGAATTGCTAAAAAAAAAAAAAAGAAAAATGCTTCTGGCTTGAGGGCTGGTGAAGTTTCTTTGGGGGAGATGGTTTTATTACTGAAGCTTACAGGACTGATCCCTTGTTGAACAGACTTTTCTGCTGTCCCTTGGCTCTGTGGGTCATGATGGGAGATGCAGATGAAGGGGGCATGATAACATTTTGGGGAAAATAAGTAAAGAATCACTAAATGTGAAATGCTTTTGTTTTACAAAATAATGATACAGCTAAATTTGACTTAAGTGTTCCCTAAAAACCTTTCCTCCTGTGCTGTAGTGGCTGCTGCACCCTGTGCCTTTGAAGGAAATCACAGTGTAATCCTTTGGTTTGGCACGTATTGTCCCTTAATGACAGGCATTACATTTGCACAGTACCATAAATCAAAGCTAGGGGCTGTTTTAAATAGGCTGCAGATGCATGTGGACGTTTGCTAAGTGGCACTTCACTGGCAAGGGGAGGGGGAAATATCCCACCGCTGCAGCTCATGGTAGAACAGGGCCAGCAGAGGGGCTTCATTCACTTCACCTGGGATTTAGCTCTACATGAAGACCTGTTTAGCAGAAGGAAATGTTTTTTGACTATGACCTCTGAAGGGTTTAATTGGGATTTAAGTGTTCCTATTTTTTCACTCCATGTGGGAGCCTGGAGCTCTGTTTACAAGGTGTGTCATATCCTCTAAACCCCAGAGTCCTTCTCCCCCTCCTTTCTTTTTATGTTCTGGACAAATAGGGAGAAAGATACTTTTAAAGCAAATGCACATAGGAAAAACCCACAATTACTGTCCCTGATTTCACTGTGAAAACTTTACAACAGCAGTACTGAAAAATCTTCCCCTACCCCTCCTACTTCTTCTAAGAGAACGAAAAAATCCATCAAATTAACACATCAATGAGTTGATTGTAATCTCCAGGGTTCAGTGTAGCACTTTCTAGCCTCTCAGACAGGAGGCCAGCATGATTTATCAATGCAAACCTAATAGCATCAATATGAATCTAACTAAAAATCAATATTTCATTACCAAATTGTTAGTGAGAATGAAGAAAAATTGCCAGAGTCAGAGCATTCTCTAGGGTAGGAGCATCTGGAGTTCAATGTGACAAGATGAGTGATGCATGACTTGGGGCCTGGGGAAGGACACTGGGAGGACAGGCCACTACGTAAGGCCGAAGATTCACGAAGAAAGCGCTTTTTTTTCCTTAAAGCTTTCTCTCAGAAGAAAGAAAATGTCCGAGAAAATAAAAATGGAAGACACGCTGCTATTTACCTAAACTGATGCAAAGTAGCTCAAACAACTGAATCTGAACAGATTAGTCTCTGCTATGGACACCTACACAGAACTGGTTTTCACAAGAGACAAATGAGGAAAATAAATTCAGTGGTCCAGATCCTGATTTCACCTACAAAGGACAGAAATTTATAATAGCTTTCACAGTGGAAATACTTTGTTTTCATATCCCATGGAACTGAAATTGGATTTGGTAGACTTAGGATTTTCTGAAATTTCAGATTTATGGTGGATTTCTGTAGATTGTAACTGAAATGTGGACTGAAGTCTTCTGTCAAGAAGGCAGCAGAACTCAAAATAGTGTATTTGCTTGAAATGCATCCTAGTAATTAATGTGCTTCTTATTTAAAGAAACAGAGCAAGAAGTGCATGGAAGAGTGCCAAAATGATATTCAAAGAATAACTTCACAGTACGTTAAGTCACAGGTCTATTCTGGCAGCATGGTAAGAGCTTACATACTTAGAACTGTGGAAAAGTAAAAACAAAAGCACTGAAATGTAAATGTGGTTTGAGATTCTCAGAGAGCCTTCTTATTACTCAGGTTCAACATATATTGGAGGATGATGGTTGGAGTTTTTGTGTCCTGGTACCTTTTATTCACTTGGGATATCAGAGGGTTATTTGAATGTATAACAGCTGCTGTACTGTTTAACACATGCATCTCTTTGGGTTTGGAACCACCGTGTCATGGGACTTATGGAGTCCTCAATATCTGGGGTTTTGCAGCCTTCTGAGGGGAAATGTAGCACCCTCACCCTTTCTGTGACCCTTAAGTCTACAGCTGGAGTCAGATTATGGGTGACCCTCTTATCTTCCAGAATTTGAAGAAAACTAGAAGAATACTTTTGAAGAAAGTATTTTTTCTTTTTTCTTTTTTCTTTTTAATTTAATTTAATGAATAGTCCTGAGGTTTCTCTAGTTCTTTTTTGTCCTTATTTGGCTAAGTCTGCTCCATATGGCTCCAGTCAACTTTTTTTTTTTTTTTTTTGTTTTTTTTTTTTTTTTTTTTTTTTTTTTTTTTTTTTTTNTGTTTTTTTTTTTTGGGTGGTTTTTTTTTTTTTTTTTTTTTTTTCTGTTTAGAGGGAGAGATGGAGAATTTCCAGGTTAGTTGAACTTATTGCTTAGAATAAAATTTGTCCTAGCCCCTGTGTTTCTAATTCTGGCAGCTTGTGATACATCACTAATCTCTAATTCCCTTACTCCCTAGGAACTGTCATTATTTTATGTATTGACTAATACAGTTGTCTCAGGGTAAATTTCCCCTGAAATCGAAGTTTACTTCTTGCATTAGAAGTGAAGCCTACTCCCTTTTATAAATGACAGACTCCTTTTATAACTTTGCATGTATTGGAAGCAGTTGCACTAGAAATGTTGGGGATTTCATTTGTTTAGGTTTATGTTTTTGTTTTTGATCAGGCACACCTGTATTTAAGACTGAGAAAGTTGGAAAGCAAAATAATTATGTCATGATTTCAAGCTTTTTTTCTGAAAAATATTCTGATGAAACTTGAAGGTATCAGTAAATAAGAAAGTTAGTGTCTCAGTTATCAGAAATTCCTTAAAGATATTAACATCAATAAACATTTCTTCTTTGTCTCCACTATAAATTTATGTAGACTCAAACACTGAATGAAAACAGCATTTTATTTAAATATAGAGAAATTACAACAAATGCATTGCAATACAGTAAGTGACCCCATTGTTTAAGTAAACATGTTAAGTAAGCCATGTTAACTGAAAATACCCTTAAATATACTTTAAATGTAAAGATGTAAATAATACCAGCCATTCAGCATACCAAGCAACTTGACAAAATTTTGAGGGCAAATCAGTTTCTAATCAGTATTGATTCCTCTCAGATAGTTTCCACCTCACAGATCTCTTCCTTTATAACATTTGTGCATGCCTCGCCTGCAGTACTCACAGTAAGTTTTAGTTTGTGTTGTAGTTCAGAATTTGATAATGGAACCTTTTGGCTCCTATGTTGGTTTGGGCTGGGATAGAGTAAATTTTTGTCACAGTGGCTAATATAGGACTGTGGTTTTGATTTGAGCTGAAAATGGTGTTGATGACCAAGGGATGTTTTCACTATTACTGAGCAGAACTTGACAAAGAGTCACAGCCTTTTCTGCTCTTCACCCCACCCCACCAGAGAGGGGACTGGGAGTGCACAAGGAGTTGGGAGGGGTCACAGCTGGGACAGCTGACGCCAGATGATACAAGGGACATTCCATACCGATGGCATGGTGCTCAGCATAAGGATCTAGGGCAAGAAGGAGGAAGGGAGGGATGTTCAGAGTGCTGGCATTTGTCTTCCCAAGTCACCATTATGGGTGATGGAGTCCTGCTTTCCTGGACATGGCTGAACACCTGCCTACCCGTGGGAAGTGGGTGAAAGAATCTCTTGTGTTAGTTTGCTTGCATGTGTGACATGTGCTTTTTACTGAGTTTTCTCACTTTACACTTTCAATTCTCTCCCCCACCCAGGGCGAAGTGAGTGATCAGCGCAGTGGGGCTGAGTTTCCACACCTCCAAAAACACAAATTATTGAAAAAATTGAGACAGTAACTTTACTTCCATGCAGACAGTAAATGGCAAATACAAGTCAGAAATAGAACAGGAGTATTGTATTTATTTATTAAGAATTGACATATTTATTAATTTTTATGCCCCACTTTCTCTTGGTACTGTTCTTTCTTATACATATTGAAGGTTTTCTTCTACTTGACGCCAGTCTGGAACTGAGTGACACCTTTGCTGCTAGTGAACAGCTTAAAAATGGAAGACAAGATCCAATCAGACAGACTAATTAGGGTATCCAGTGAGGATAGAGCCTGAATATTCACTGCACTTTTTTTGGAAATACAGAACTGTGCAAATCCTTGCTCAGGCTGATTGAGACAGTCTGCCAGCCAATCATCCTTAGTGATCAGTGAAAAAGAATGAAAAATATTAGAAAAGTAACAACCATAAAAGTTTTGGGAACTGCTTAACTTAAAAAACTAACACTCTTAAATAAATGATCTAGCATTAGCAACTTTCTTGATTGAAAGACTGAATTTATAGCAGTACCTTGCATAATCATATGCTGCAGTTTTGCAAGGGGAAACTTCATTCAAAGATCAATCACAGCAGTTGAGCAACAGTAGAGGATGATAAGAGGACAGCCATGAGAATGGAAGACAAACACACCCAGTGGAAAGAAATCTCTTCTGGCTTTTTTGATCTTAAAACTTCAAAGCAAATCCAGAGTAGATTGCTTTTACTATTTGGATATCATTTGTCTGTGCTGAGCAGGTACATTGATTTGCAGGTGCAAACCTGGTGCCTCTGTTGGCGTGTCCCAGTAAGATGTTGATGAGGAATCAGAGGGGCACCTTATGCCTCTGTGCTGCCTGGTTCCTTCATTTGCATGGTCTGGGTAGGTAGAAGAATGTATGCTGGGTTTGAATTCAAATGTTAATATCAAAGATGTGGGATGACAGCATGACCAACTGAACTGTTGGCATTTTATTTCTCATTGTGTCAGCAGTGCATCTCCTGCCTACCTTCAAACCATCCTTTTTTTTGGACACCACCATATAGACCAAGAAAGTATGGAAGAATAATTTCTTATGCTTGCATTGGCTTCAAACCAGTCGAGTTATGACTGCAGTCACCCTTTTCAGAGGCATTTGAACACTTAATGTTTCTGTTCCTGTGGATGTGCACAGAAAATAAATATGGGGCCCAAAGCAGGAATGAACTGAAAGGTGGATTGATCTTCCTGTTACAATTATTTGAAACTTGGGGGGATGGAAAACTTTCAGATTTTTCCTTTTGAAGAAGGAAGAAGAGCTAATATTGGAAAACGTACAGAAGCACATATTCAGCAGTAATGGCTAATCATAGATATTGAAAGCTGTAATGTGACTCACAGACATGCCATGAAAGGAGTAACTTGCAGCCACTCTGCTCATTTAACACTTCTTATCTGCTTTCATACACACAAACAAAAGCAGGGTTTTAACTAGCAATATCTGTGCTTCTCTGACCTGCCTTTCAGTGTTGCTTATGCAGTGGGTAAGCAAAAGGCCAGCTGAGAAGTTTATTCCCTATAATGAGTACACTTCATGATATGATAGAGTCCTTGACAAGAGTGTTTTATTGAAGGAGTAGCTGAGTAGTAGCTAAAACATTTTGTTCTCTAAAGGGTAAATGCTTTGGCGCACTGCCAAGTTTCTGTTTGATTACAAAGAAATTGGAATGGGACATCCATCCAGGTCTAATAAAGCAATTGTTCATTTCTTTTAGAAAATAATGAGCAGAAAAACTTTATTACAATAGCTAAAACATTTGGCAATTTATGTATTTATTTGCATATTTGCAAGGCTTGTGGGTAAAATAGACACCTGCTAAATGTATGGTGTGACTGATGGTAAAAATGGGTTCTTTTCACAGGTTTGTTCTTTACAATCAAACGGGCTTAAGAATTTTGCCATTTACATAACACAGCGTAAATTGTTTCACAGTAAATCTGCTTAGCAACTTTATTTATGGAAGAATGACAAGTGCATTTTCTATGACACCTAATACTTTGGGTTTTTATTTTGTCAAAATTGTTGTTTTACTCCCTTCTCCCCCAATTATTTATAGTTAAGATCTGTTTAGGCACTTTGTCTGAAAGGTAAGTTTCAATAGGATCCTGTTATAGTGTAGAATTTTGTGTTTGAAGTATTAATGTGTGGCACTTCTATGCAATGCTTTTTATTTATTCTTTTCCTGCAGGCTTTCAGATGCAAAATAACATGAGATTTGGCCTTTTTAAAGTATTTAATTGCTGGGATGGTGAATCTGTCATGAAAAATCAGGAGACTTATATTATGCACTGCTTTCTTGCCAGTTTAGACATACAACAATGCTTCCAGCTCTCCTTTCCATTGGTGCATAATAGATTTATTATTTTTATTGTGGCAAGACTCAGGGTTTGCATTTAAGGTCTGGTTGGGGTAAAAATAGGAAAAAAAAACAGTGAAAAGACATTACTTCCCAATCTGTCCAGTCTCTGGCCTGGAGAAAAATTTGTCTTTTCTTCCTATATCTGCTTTCAGTAAAGTTGGGGGATGTGCTTTGGATACTTCCTGGTGCAAAACCCACTTGGAAGAACAAATTAACCCTAGCAGGAGCTTTTCTAGCACCCTTAAGCTTTCTCTTCCCCCTGCCCTCTCCATGGGCAATTGGCTGACGTGCAGTACACATGAACCCACCCCCACATGCACATTCTCCCTAGCTTGTCCCACCCCAGAAATGTCTGAGGTTTTGTTGGATACTTANTAACATGAGATTTGGCCTTTTTAAAGTATTTAATTGCTGGGATGGTGAATCTGTCATGAAAAATCAGGAGACTTATATTATGCACTGCTTTCTTGCCAGTTTAGACATACAACAATGCTTCCAGCTCTCCTTTCCATTGGTGCATAATAGATTTATTATTTTTATTGTGGCAAGACTCAGGGTTTGCATTTAAGGTCTGGTTGGGGTAAAAATAGGAAAAAAAAACAGTGAAAAGACATTACTTCCCAATCTGTCCAGTCTCTGGCCTGGAGAAAAATTTGTCTTTTCTTCCTATATCTGCTTTCAGTAAAGTTGGGGGATGTGCTTTGGATACTTCCTGGTGCAAAACCCACTTGGAAGAACAAATTAACCCTAGCAGGAGCTTTTCTAGCACCCTTAAGCTTTCTCTTCCCCCTGCCCTCTCCATGGGCAATTGGCTGACGTGCATGTACATAGCAGTACACCTGAACCGTCACCCACCCATCCCCACATGCACATTCTCCCTAGCTTGTCCCACCCCAGAAATGTCTGCGGTTTTGTTGGATAATTATTAGCCTTTTTTTTTTTTTTTTTTTACTTCTGTGCTTTCTATCAAGTTCCTCTCTGTTTGNNNNAGGGTTCTTTGGCAGTTGTGAGTTGTGTCCTCGAGTTCTTGTTGATTGTTCGATTGTTCTTTTGATATGACATGGCCTTTTAAAAGGGCTTTTGAAATTCTACAGTGAGTAGCCAGCTCCTCATTGGTATTTTCCATACCTGTCCTCAGGGATGCCTTATCCTCTGGAGTATTGGAGGAATTCAGTGCTGCCCAAGAAATTATTCAAAAAGATTTTGCAAACTGATCAGAGCTTCAGGTAGAGGTTGTAGTGGAAATGTTGTGCCGAGAAAAGCCTCTGACCACACTTAGCATGGACTAAAAGGGTTTTCCTTCTTTCCTTCAACAATATTCAAGTCTTTTAGCTATTTTTTATNAGGGTTCTTTGGCAGTTGTGAGTTGTGTCCTCGAGTTCTTGTTGATTGTTCGATTGTTCTTTTGATATGACATGGCCTTTTAAAAGGGCTTCTGAAATTCTGCAGTGAGTAGCCAGCTCCTCATTGGTACTTTGCATACCTGTCCTCAGGGATGCCTTATCCTCTGGAGTATTGGAGGAATTCAGTGCTGCCCAAGAAATTATTCAAAAAGATTTTGCAAACTGATCAGAGCTTCAGGTAGAGGTTGTAGTGGAAATGTTGTGCCGAGAAAAGCCTCTGACCACACTTAGCATGGACTAAAAGGGTTTTCCTTCTTTCCTTCAACAATATTCAAGTCTTTTAGCTATTTTTTATTCTAGGGTTTTGGTTTTTTTTTAATGTTTACTCACAAACAAGGTCTCCTCTTAAAAAACCCAAGGGCTTCTGTCAGAGGCTTCTTTTTCCTTGAGAAAGTAATCTGTGCTAAGGTCAGTGCTTCTCTGCCTGCATTGCTGCATGTGGCCAAACAATAAACTTAAAAAACAGACTGGTCCTTTGGTCCTTCTAAACCACAGTCAGCTATAGGACTATTTGTTTTAGGAAGGTGAGTTTCATGGATCCCAAGGATTGAGGGCCTTGCTGCTTTGCTGCACTTTGTATCTAGTTTGTACTGTTTAACTGCTTTGCTGTTATGTGAAATTCAGCATGGAACAAAAAATTCTACTCTGCTACCCATGGAGGTGTAAGGGTAGAGCCTGCATAGATAAGTCTCCTTTCTGACTTGTACAGTTCAGGTAAGTGATTTATCCAATATCACTGCTAAATGGACTGGAGGGAAGAGCTTGAGATTTCTGTAAGAGAACAATATTTAATATTGTAGTCTTTGTGGCATAAAAGAGTACAGGGTAAAGAGGAATATACACTTTCAACTGTACAGATTAAAAAAAATGTTTTAAGGACATTTTTAACAGTCTCTTTGACTAACAAGAAGATTGGATGGTTTTTTGCTCTGAACGTAGTCTAAATTTCAGAGGTACTCGATGCACATTACAATTTTTACTCCTATTTTCTTAGTTAATTTAGGCATGTTGCTTTAACCATAGTGTTAACCACCTCAGCAACTATTTTCTCCCTGTCAGGGCTGCATTGCCTGGAGCTGCTTTCTTTATCACAATGTTTGTTTACCTTGTGGAAAGCACTTGCTAAGAAAGACAAAAATATCTTTTTTTTGCTCCTAATATACTGACTTCTCCACAACTCTGACTGGGAGTCCAGTTGTATAAGAGCAGGAAGCTGTGTGGATGGACACATTTTCTGTAGAAAGAGAACACCTAATAAAAACAAAATGAAAAAAACCCAGTACTCATCATAACAGTAAGACTACTACTGCAAGATGTGATTTTTGTGGCATAAACATCATGTCTAAAATATTCACTATTCTTGAGGACATGAGTTAAAGTTTAGGCAGAATTGGCTTACACCTTCACTCTTGAATTATAATAAAATGCATTTATGTGTTCTTTGCAGATTTCAAATGTGAAGCATTTTTGGACATGGCATGGTTCTTCTGTTTAAGAGAAAACATGCAATGGACAATAGAAGATAAAGGCTTTGCACCAGGTATTCCCCCATCCCTGATTTTGCTGTTAACCAGGCAGTTTTCTGGTCTGTTTTCAGTTTCCAGAGTGTGCAAACTGATTTGAACTGAAATCCTCTATTTAGATACAGAAATCCAGAAGCATTGCTTGTGTGGACAGTGGTTAGGAAAAAAGAGAAATTTCTAATCTACTGTGGTCTTTATCTACTTACCTCCAAATTCAAAATGAGGGAGGGGAAAAAAGCCCCTTCCAATTCATCTTAATAAGATGACATAAGTTGGCAAGTCTTTACTTTTATTACCCTGTCTGCTCCAGCATCCTCAGCTAGAAGTCAAATTGTTGGCACAGAAACATCCACTTTTCTTGGTCTTGTTCCACTCTTCTTCCAGCTTGAAGACTCTATAGAGGATTAATCTAAAGGCAGAAAAAAAGAATTAAGCAAAGCAATAAAAATAATTAATCTAAGTTTGAAAGAGACATTTTCCCCTCCTTCTGCCATTCCTTTGCTACAAATGTGCAAACATTTTTTTCCCTGCAGTGGGAGGCTGAGAGGTGCTATTTGCTTTACTGGAATATGGCTTCTCCCCGTCCTGTCCTCTCCACTCTCTGTTTGCCCCAGTCTTAAGGGCTGTCAGTAAGGGCTGCCTCAGTGTTACTGGAGTTTCAGTGTTACTGTTGTTTCAAGCTAATCTTGGGGATCAGCTAAAGCCATCAAATCAACCATCTGCAGCTGTGCAGTGGGTCTAGAGGACTCCACTCCAAGTTCTTCAGCCTTTTTAATTTTTATCTTTTGGTCTTGTTTTGTTCATGACATATTTATGACCAGCGGGATTGAGATGAAAAGTCTTTATGTACATATATGAAAAAAATCAGTGCCATACTATTTTTTCTTTTAATGATATTTCATTCCAACAAGCCCTTTCTATCTAGACAGGGTTCTGCTTAATTAGATATTTAAATGATTGGAGCAATGCTGTTTCTTTAACTCCTAACTGCAACAAACACATACGAAACACACTGTTGGCGGCATTTAATCAACAGCAGTCAATTTATCATTTTCACAGTTTTAGTGAGTGGTTATGAATCACTAAAATCACAGGTATTGTAGATGCAGCGTTGTGGCACTATCATTAACAAATATACAGTGCACAGAGGGATGACTTGGTAATTGAGTGGGACTAATAAGAATACATCATTTAGCTGTATGTGACAAACTGTGCCTCAAAACACAACCATGGAAAATTCACGTTTTGCTTAATAAATAAATTACACAGCCAATGTATTATACATAATTTGTGTCCTCATGGATTTGAATGATATATAATGCATACTCCAAGTCATTTATTTATTAAGACTAACTATATATATTGTAGGTGGGGAATTTTAAACTCTAGAGTAAGACCTGCATAGGTAACTGTTACAACTACTAAGTTTGATTGGGCAGCAAATGAGGCTGTGCATTTGGGGAGCTGCAAACACAGGCAAGTGTTTCTAACATTATAAGCTCCAGTGTATTAATAAACTTCACTTTCCTCCATTAATTTGAGGGATAAGAGAACTAAAGTTAAAGCTTCACTGGAGAAGTAACTTATTCAGCAATGGAAAACAAGGAATTTTTTCAATAAAAGGAAAATACAGATTGGAACAGGGAGCTTTGCTGCACTTGGGTAGTCACAAACACTTCCTCTGTCATGTTTTGGAAGAGGTAGTTTTACACTTGTGGGCATCTAGGCCCGTTGGCCAGTTCAAAGAAGATAGCAAATAAAAATATTGATCCTCTTGAACATCTTGGATGAGCAGTAGATGAATATTTGACCTATGGATGCTTTCAAAATACTTTCAAAATACTTTCAAAATACTTTTTTCAAAATACTAAAGTTTTCCAGGTAACATGCTCTGCAGCTGGCCTATGGTATTTTGTTTCAAGACTACCACAATTTTCTACTTAACCTACTGTTGTGTCCAGATTCCCCTGGGCTTTTTGTTTGTTTCTTTGTTTTTCATGGTGTCTAGAAACTCTGATTTAATTTCAGGAAATGTTTGTTTTCTTCTAGCAGGTTGACTAAAGTGTAGTATTTTGTAGGATCCTTCTTATAATGAGTAAATTTGAATAAATTCTGAAAAAGTTATCTTTTGAAATGAAACTGGTATTATTTTAAAATATCATTACTGCTGTGAATCTCTAACTAAGAGGAAAGAATTAGTACTAAAAAATAGCTCTTATCAATTTGCATTGAATAGCATTGATCAACCATCACTTCAGGTGCACATTGAACAGTGCATATATAGGGTCAACAATTTCCACCTTGGATTTCCCCTGAAACATTACCTATAGACTGCATAAATCTGTATATAAGTGGGTTTTTACAGGGAGACTAGAATGGTCCTTTTTCTGACATTGGTGGAAAAGGCTGGCTTGCTAAAAAGAACAAGCAGTGTGAAACCACCAAGAGTAACCCAGGCTAATCTGCGAGAGGGGGTAACACTAGCTCTGGGAATAGTGTCAAGACTGATTTTTCAGCAGTTAATTATTAAAAAAAATACCCCAACAACACCAAAACCCCAACAAAACAAAACAATGCTTTCTTTTCTTTCTCCAAAAGCAATCGGTTTTGTTGCTTTTTTTTTATTTGCATCACATATTTGTAGCCAATTCTGAAACCTTACTGTGATTTAAAATTGCAGAAGCTTTATCCAGATCTGAATTGCTTTGACACTGCAGAAGTGCCTGAGATTTCTGTTCTACTTTTGGGGAAAAAAAACCAAACCAAACGAACTACCAGATTTAACTCTTTATATGAATCAAGTATGGCTTTAACTTAAAACAAAGCTCCCAAGAGAACACTTTCTGTGAATTTGCTTTAAGCAAGCCAAGGCTGAGTCACTCAACACACAAGCTTGAGCCAGTACAGATCCACAAGCAAGGAACGGAAAAAAGCTGATTGCTTCTGGTAAATTATCCATCAGGTTTGGGATGTTATTATGCTTAGAATTTGAAGTGAACTGAATAACGTAAGTTGGAAAAAGGAAAAGTGCAATATTAAGAGAACCAAGCTGCTTCACATAGTTTCCTTTCCTGGGTATAGTTTCCTTTTTGGAGCTACAAAGCAATGCATATTAAGTTTTGAATCCTACCTGACAGGCAACATTTAACAGCAAGTGTAACACTGCCTTGGATGGTGCTTGCTTAGCTGCTGCTGCAGCCCAAACTTGGAGTATTACATTTCAAATAAAGAGGCCAGGTATCTGTGAATTCTCCATTACTTGTTTCTTCCTTAAATATCACACTAGGAAGATATTCAGTCCAGGTGATTTCTCCTTTTTTAAAAATTGAGTTTTGGTCATTAAACTGTGATTTCTTCAGCCAACACCTTTCACTGCAGAGACCTGGTAGCTTCCTACCCTCTGCTTGCTCAAAGAGCACCAGACAAAGGGAAATACCTTGATATCTATGAGAACATCAGCTTTCACATCACAAGTGAAACCAATGTGAACCTTAAACCTATTGATCCGTTGTAAAGTAAGGCTAAATGGATAACATGAATTTCCTAGCTTCCCAGAAAATAAGCACAAGGCCTTTGGAAATTTCACAGCCTGGCTTCATATTGTATCAGCCCGTAGGATCACTGATTTGTTTTCTTCAACAGAGTTGCATCTTACTTGAGAGCAGGCTTTTCATCCTTTTTTTCTGTGGGATGAAGATGATCTAACAGTTGATTTTGTAGCTGACAATTTAAATTCAGATTGAAGCATGACTATATTAGTCAATAATTCAATAGAGACTGTAGCCACTCTTCCCCGATTTGTATCACCAGTGCTTCGGTGTCTTTTCCTTGGCCTCACTGTACTTTTTCTTTCTGCTTGCTACAAAGCCACCAGAGCTGAAACTTCTAGAGAAATTATACTAACAGTTAGTTATCTTAAAATATCTTTCACCTGATGAAAAAGAGCCAAAGTGCTAAATTGTCACAGCTCTGAAACACATCAGTGTGAGTATTACACATACTGACCCAGCCTGGTGAAACCAGCCTGGTGTTCACAAGTAGTGGGATTGGGTTACAAAAACCCTGCACATCCTGGCACTAAATATGGTCTGAGGGTAAATGACTACTGATCTTAACTGCCTGTGAAAGAAATGAGTGAAAGTGTGGCATGCCAGTGAACTTATTCACCTTATTTTCCAGGTTTTTTTGGACAGCTTTCAGCTGCATCTGTCTGCTTCCTCCCAGCTCTTCTCAAAGAAAACAGCGAGATGCAGAGTAAGACATGGATTTAATTGCAAAGCATCGTCCCCTCTTTTAATGCTTGTAACAAGCCAATGAGCACTGAAAGGACCCTTGGTATAATAATGTGTAAAAAAAAAAAATACTGATTAAGGCTGCTGGGTAATAAAATGTCCTTGGCATAATTTGAGTCATTTCTCTTTGTGGTTCTGTCATTAACCCTACAAAAGCCATTGCCTGCATTTTAGTACACTGTCTTGTTAGTCTAGCCTTTCTGATCCCCCAGAATTAAACTTATGCTAAGAGGACTGCAAGATAAAAATGCAGGCACAGGGATGGTTAGGCCCCTGCAGTCACCAAGATGAATTAAATAATTTAAATTGACCTAGGGGCCTGTGTGTAGAATAATCCTCCACTTAGATGACCCAGTGATTCTTAACTCATTTCTAAGTCTGTATCCAGTCAATGTGAAAGTGTTAATGTTCCTGTATCACAGTACACTGATTACACTTATCTTTTTCATACCCAATAACCAGAGACAATGATTATATTATTCATAAGATATTTTTACCTGAAGTAATAAAGCATGCAGCTTTAGTTATTATTTCCTAATCTTTTTTTTTTTTAACTGTACTTTTTTCTCCAGCCCCAGGGATAACCCTACAATTTATATTAAAAAACATTCTTCCCTTGCACACCTTTCTTTTTTTATCTCTGTCTATGCAAAGCTGGTATAATTGTATCAGCAATGTGTTTATGTGAACATTCTTGTAGCTTTCAGGAGATACTCCCCTGCAGGGCTGGCCAAAAAAATACTTTCTTTTTAAATTGAAAAATAAAATTGGAGAGGGTTAATGTGGGAGAAAGAGGCTTAGATCAGCACGTCTTGTCTTACCTTAATCAGGTAATACACAAGGCAAAAAAAGTCTGACATGTCCACAAACAGTTACTGTGCTGCCCGCCATATGCTGCCCTAGTGTTCCAGATGGACGGAGAATCTGTGAAAGTCATGTTTCATGAGCATTCCCTTCAGGCTCCCAGGAACCTCCAGGACACAGCTGGAGAGATGTATGCACACACCAGTGTGGCAGTGTGTGAGGGGGGGTATGTGTGTGTGAGAGAGACACAGAGAGGCAGAGAGCATAGATGTTTGGTAGGCAGTGAGACTGGTTCTAAATAATTCTGAGAGAACTAAAGGGCAGGCGGGAGTGATGTGGAAATCTTGCATTTCACTTCATATGGCATGCCAAGAAAATTTCCAAGTGGGATTTCTAGGACTCGTTTGCTCTCAAATTCACCAATATGTGAGACTTTATTTCATTTCCAAGAGTGACACCACATATTATGCTGCAGAAAGATGGAACAAATGTACAGGGAAGCAATGAATGGGTCTAATCCCTGCCCCAAATAATCAGAGAGGAAAATTGTTTTCATGCATCTTTGCTCTGTAGTGTTCTTTGTAGTAAAACACTTCTGACCCAAAAGCTGAATGAAGCTCCCAATCTTTCTGCAAGACCATTAGCAAAATTTGTATTTACATTTAAATAGCACCATCTTAGTGTTTCTCTCTTCTGGGACCTGCAATTGTACTGTAATGTCCTAATTATTGTTCACTGCAGGAGGATTTTTATCAGGCCACAGGTATTTGAATATAAGTTGTATTTAACATGACTGCTAGGAGTTGTTTGTTCTACTAAAAATCTATGCATGAATTACTTAGAGTTAGCCAAAACATGGTTAGAAACCTGACCATTAATCTGCTTAACCCTGGGAACATATAACAAAGAGCTTGAGCCAGGCTTTAAGGCACCCTCCACTTCTTTAAATGCTGTAACTGTCCTCCCTGCTCACCCTGCACGTGGCCCAAGGAAGTCTGCTTTTCACTTGGCCCTTCCCTTTTTCCTTCCCGTACATGACCACTTGGAGTCCAACTTCACCTCCCAACAGGAGGGCACAAGTCAGAGGAGGATGTGCTCCTCCATCTGACTTCCTCTTCCAGCTGTGCTGCAAGACAATCAAGTGTAACCCCAGTGAAATGAAACCCCAGTCTGATCCTCTGTGGCCTCACACATAAACAAGGGCGTGCTCAGTTGCTGCTGTACATAATCACAGTTCTACCTATCAGGCTACCTCCCCATTTTACTGCAGGTCTAGAGTTATAGGTGAAGAGATACCTATAGGAAGCTGTTGATATGGTGGGAAGACATGGACCTTTTTTGATTAAAGCTTACAGTTTTTTCCTAAGATGAGCTCGAGTCATATAATTTCCTGGAAAATAGTGAACTCCTTTAATAGCCACGACCTTAAATTAAACTTGAGCTAATTGAAATTTCGTGGCAAAACATAGGCCTTTCCCCCCCAAATTTCCCAGCTAGCTATGTTCTTAACCAGTGCCATAATATAGAAAAACATGCAGCTGTTGTCTGACTCAATGCCAGCTCTTACCATCCTATACATAGTCTGGTCTTTTCAAGTGATAGTGTTTTTACAGGTGACGTGAACCTAAAGGCAAAACACAGCATAAGCTCTTTGTATTATGCAGATAATCAGTGATGTTTGTGAGATTGTGTCCTACATGGGTGGCCTGATTGACCACAGCAAGTTTCTGTATAAACTCCAGGGATAAAAACGTGAAATCCTGCCTTGGAAGATAGTTGTTGCTTTTCCAAATTAAGAAATAGAATAAATCTTTTAAAATACATTGCTTATAACAACCACCTGCAATTTCTGTCATGCTGGGATACTCACAAAGCTCTTATTCATGGGTAGAAGGTGACTCTGGACTTTTTAGGTAAAAATGCTTCCTTGCACAGAGAATTTATATATTTTTGCTTGGCAGAGAGTCCACACATCCAAATTTGCACCAGAAGTAATGAGGTTTTACTGTTTTTAGGCAGCACTGGGAGAGCCCCGTGCTTCCTTTGCTGGTCATGCAGTGCTGGTGGCAATGGCAGCTCATGGATGGCTTCTCACTCTCCATGGGGAAACAGTCCAAGGTGAGAATAAAAAACCACCCCACAAAAGCTCTAGTTCAGAGCTGGAGTAGCAGGTAGTAGAGAAAAGCGAAGTCAATGGGGCAGGGGCTGGTGAGAGGGCACTACATGTTTTGGTTACCAGGGTCCCAAGAGCATCCACAACCCTGCCTCTCCCTGCCCAACCCCTCACCTGCCCATGGCCCAGGACCCCATCTCAACCCTCAGGGCTGTCATCCCCTATCCCAGTGGTGCTGCACCAGGTCTTCAGCTCCCCACAGCCTGGCCCCACCTGGCTATGGACCTTAAGCCTGCTCTGGACCTGCCTTTTCCCGGTCTCCAGGGAGGTACCTGGTGCCTGGGAATGGGACTGCCCTGGTGTCCCCAGCTTCCCAGTAATATGGGGGTAAGCAGTCAAGACCAATCCTGACAGACCCCCATGGGGATCTCCCACCATCCTGGCCCCAGGGAGCCCTGACATCCCCCTACACACACCTGGATTCATTTGTTGTTAATTCTGTACAAAATCAATGTGCAGATATTACCACCTGACATGAGAATGGAAAGGTAATATCCTGGCCCTTTATTTCTGTAACTTGATCATATTAGCAGGGATATTATTTTAAGACTGGAACAAGGGCCTCACAAAAAAAAAAAATCTCAATGCAATCTTCCATTCATTTTCATCAGAGAAGAAAAGGCCTTGGCCTCATCCCCAGCAAGCTTTGCCCCCATAAGGCACTGTAGCCTCTGCCTTCCTTCTCTCCTTCCAGGGCTATAAATTAATATCTCATCATTGACCATAATATGCCCTGTAACTCTGTTTATTATTACTGCGTATTTTAGACAGGTGGTAAGTATTGGCACTTTTTATTATGCTGATAAACAATGTCGGACTGCCAGGTGAAATGTGTTGTCGAGGTGATTTCTCACTTCCCTGTAGCCTCCCATGGATTTCTGCCTGGACTAAGAGAGTGCAGAGCTCCAGTGAGCCTGCCTTTTGCAGCACCCCTCTCCCCTCTCCTGTGGGGATCAGCCAACAGCTGCCACTCCTTTCCACTGCACACATTCAAGGGACACAATGGCACAAACGTACACAGCTCTTAGGAAATGAACACAAATACAAGTGCCTCCCCCTGCTTCTGATCCTTGTTTCCCTCCTGATTGTTGCTGCTCACTCAGATCCACTCCTGTTTGCTGTGCAGCAGCATTGGAGGTCCTGCCCTCCTGAACTGCTGTTGTTTCCGAGATTTGGAGCAGGACCTTGGCGTGGAGTGACCAGAAGACGTGGCTATATTTGGTTATTTACAGAAAAATCCTTAGGCACATGTACCCACTGCTACTCACATGATGCTGCCTGGCACGGATCAGGTTCACACATAGTGCTCACACGTACGTGATCCTGCCTCAGATGTATCAGAGCCTTTCTCAACTGTCTTTCAATCTCTCCTCCTGCAGCCTTGCATCTGCTTACCAGTTTTGCATCTCAGACACCTCACAGCATGTCATGGAAGGTGTGTGTGTGTGTGTGCCTGTGCAGTGCATCCTGTGGGGTGTGCTGGGGAGGCACCTGAGCGAGGTGCAGACACTGGGGAGAAAATTCACCTTGATGGTGCTGCTGGCACTAACGCTCTTATGCTGCTCCCAGTATATTAATTAGCTTAGCTATGTTTTCAGGGCATGCATTGTATATAAAAGTGTACAGTGTCCTATCTGGCATGAACAGCAGCCATTTTTCCTCTGCAACTCTCTTGTCCAACTCAGAGATGAATGTAAAGAATTTTATGCAGTCTATTTATAAATACATTTTTCCCCACATTTGCAAACTCTAGGCACTAAGTGAAAAAAACAAAAACAGAAAAAGAATATTGGTTTTCAACTTTACTTAAATACTCAAATGTTAACAAAATTCAAGGATCTCAGTTGTTGATACATCTTTGTTCATACAATGTCTTTGTGCTCATGCAGCCACTCATTACTGAAATGTGCCCTCTTTTCCCTGCCTTTACAGACTGAATCCAAATTCTTGAATCAAAAGGGCTGTAGGAGGGATGTAGTCAGTAAGTTAAAAGGTCACAGGAAGGAAATGCTAGTATATTGCTGGTATATGATAACTGACTTTTGTTTTGACTTATTTTAACAAGACTAATTTTGATTTTTGAGAGTCATGTTTCTCTCCTCTCCTCTCCTCTCCTCTCCTCTCCTCTCCTCNTCTGTCTATATTCTAGACAGAAATGGTTGAATTATAAGTGATTGCAGAGGCTTGGGCTGTCTGGAAAATTGCTATGACCAGTTGGCCCTCTTCCACATGTCTTAAATCACACTACAGCCTTAGCTGAAACTCCTCTCCTCTCCTCTCCTCTCCTCTCCTCTCCTCTCCTCTCCCAAATAAGTGCCTGGTAAATTTATGGGGGAGAATATTCTGGCAAGTGTTGAAAAACTTCCTCTCTAGGGGAAGTGGAAGGACAAGTACTGACCACTGTTACTCTCTTGTGATCAGTAACAGGAGCCAAGGGAATGGCCTGAAGTTGTGTCAGGGGAGGGTTAGGCTGGATATTAGAAAAAGATTCCTCCCCCAGAGGGTNGAGGGACAAGTACTGACCACTGTTACTCTCTTGTGATCAGTAACAGGAGCCAAGGGAATGGCCTGAAATTGTGTCAGGGGAGGGTTAGGCTGGATATTAAAAAAAGATTCCTCCCCCAGAGGGTGGCTGGGCACTGGAATAGGCTCCCCACACAACTGGTAACAGCACTAAGCCTGAGAGAGCTCAAGAAGCATTTGGACAATCCTCTCAGGAACGTAGTATGATTCTTGGGGATGGTCCTGTGCAGAACTAAGAGCTGGACTTGATGATCATTGTGGGTCCCTTCCAACACAGAATATTCAGTGATTCTGAGTTAAAAATTGCTGTAGATGGAATTTAATGTTAATTTTATCTGCTTTGTGTATTTTTTGTGGCATTTCAGATTACTTTAATTAATTACACCATCTACTGTCACTATTCGGGTGGGTAAAGGAATATATATTCCAAAGAAAGCAGGACTTAGGATCTAAAGTCACAGCATTCTTTTCCTTTCCCCATAGGCTGAGGCTGTGGAGACTGTGGGGGGATCACAGAGCCAGTGTCTCCACAGCGTTGTATGGGACCCTGAATTCTCAGGTCACCTTGCCTTACTGGAAGAGAGAGGACTTCCTTTGCTAGTCACCCATAGCACTCACTTTTGTTTCAGTGACTAGGATTGTGGTAGCTATTGAGTCTATTAGGGCCAGTATTTTGGAAGATAAAAGTTAGCAACTTATCAAGTGAAATACTGAGCAAGGGTTAAGACAGTACAGTGGCTCATGTAGTTTCCTTTACTTGTGCTGCACAAGTGACCCTGGAGGAAATAAGGAAACAGAGGGGTGGCAACAGTTTGGGAGCAGAATATATTATGAATACATCATGTAGTCTTTTAGTCAAGATTTGCTGGGTCTGAAAGCCTCTGTCCAGAAGTGAAGATCCCTACTGTTTTCCTGAGACAATTAAGTACAGTATTAATCCCAATAGATTACAAAAGAATGGTGAGACCCCTAAGTCATATGATATTCTAATAAAAACCTAGAAATAAGATCCAGTCCTAACTCTTAGATCTTTTCATTACTGGGCGAGTTCTGCATTGTGCTCCACCTGGACATGCTGTATGCTTTGAGGAGAAGGATGAACTGATCTGGGCTACAATTATGTCACCTCCTAGCACTTGTCCATTGGTATTATGGAGACATTCTGGTGAGGGATGCAGTACCCTGAATGTGAAATTCCCTGATAACTGGGTGGCTAAAAGCTAGATCTGGATTTTTATGCCAGCGGCCATCTCTATTTAAAATGCAAGATAAATTAATCTCCTCCCCCAACATTATCAGAACCCCGCAGATGGTGTTATTATAAATAAGTTCTGTTTATCTAAAAGTATTAGCATTTAACTCTAGGAGGAATGGTTGTTGTCATGTGTGGTTCAGATCTTTATAGATGTTAGGGGTTTCTTTTGCCTCCAGCAAGATGAATATACAAAAAAAAAGAAAAGAAAAAAAAGAATATACATATACTTGTTTTACTGGAATATACACCCTTTTGTAGGCTCTTATTTGTGAATATTTAGCTGAGCAACTGAAGTCAAGGAAGGAAAAAGTGAAAAAGTGTTAATCACAAATGTGCAAATAACATCCATGGAAGTAATTTTAGCTAAAGCTACCATAGCAATGCTTATTATCATAGGTAGATAATTAAAACTGGAGAAAAAGAATGATCTTATTGCATAGGAACATAAGGGTTAAGAAATAATTTTAAGGATGGCAAGTTAGGATAGCTAGTTTGGGTGAAGATGGGATTGGTAATGAAAAAACCTCCTGAAAAAAACAAGCTACAATCAATTTTTAGACACTTCTGTAAAGAAAATGAGGTAATCCAATCAAGGAATGCAAACAGAGCCATTTGGTTAGATGACCAATTACACTGGGGCAACACTGACTCATTAATATTTGTGCCATATGTTTATGAAGAATCCAAGGGCTACATTAAGCAAACTTGAAGTAACTGGGACTTAACAGGTAACTCATGGAGGAGAAAATAAAAAGGCCTAGAGAATTGATTCACTTTATTCACTGGGAATGGTATAACCTTTTTTCTGAACAAAGTCATACTCAATGTCCTTGCCTTACTGTATTACTGATGGACTTTGTGTCTATATTTTGCTCTGAATCATTTTGGAAAACTGAGATTGGTGAGCTTTCTGTTTACCCTGAAACACAGTCTGTGTTCTCTAAATGAAAAGAAATGTAAAGCTCTTTACATTTATGCAGTCATTAATTAACCTGCAACAACTTAGAGGCACCAAGGGACTGAGTGTGTTAAAAACAGACATCAAAGTCAATGACAACTTTGACTAACTTTTCTGGTTTTTTGTCACTTAAGCACTTAACTGTATTCAACGGGACCGGCTACCTGAAATCATAATGATGTAGTGTCATATATTAAGACCATCAAGATTTTCATTGTTCATATGCTTCTTGCTCTCTTAGTCCACTTCATATCTAATGCCCTGTGCTGTTCTTCTACTCCAGGTCTCAAAATTCTGAGAATCCTTTGTTTCGTCTGTTGATCACCGATTCAGGGATAGGAAAGATGGTTTCTTTTCTATTTATTGAAAATGGTAGTTTCCTTCCCTTCTGGAAATGAAAGTGCTGGACTGGAGAAATTGAAGTTCAAACCATGCTCAGGGTCATGATATTTGACATAGTCAGATAGTCTGGTGTTCAGAGGGACAGAATCATGGGTGACTCATGGGTATAGAGAGCTTTTTAACAAAGGAAAATTTCCTAGTAGTGATAATCCAGGGTCAAATGTTGGAAGTTAAAAGTACAAGCCAGAAAGTAATTCTGTTTCAGGGTTTTATACTTTCATTTTTCTACCATCATAACTTGGGGAGGGGGACAATCTGTGTGACTAGCTGTCTTTGTAGATACTATTATATGAATCCTTAAACCTCAGAACTCTTCTTTGATGCTAGAGACCCTCATTAATAGTATAGATTCTTGGCTATTTTTGTATTGTATGCAAAATCAGCTGTTTTGATGATGTCAAAGCACTTTGAGCTTAGCCTGTGCTTAACACCTAGTAGGATTCACATGCTGTATTCTGTAACTAGGATTTAAAATGGTAGGGATTCTTTTAATAGATTATACTGCTCAGAAATCATAATATGGAGGTGATTATTCTCTTAGCTTAATTAATATAAGTTATTTAGAGTGGCAAACTAGGATGTGGGAGAATTGAACTCTGCTTTGGTGAATAAAGTACTTGAGGTTTGGTTTCTTGCTTCTTCAAAATCCAGGGAATGCTACATGGCTCCAAAACTCCAGGGGAGACAAATGCTAAGTTTCACTTATAGGGTCCAGCCCCTAAATCTGTCTGAGGAGCAGATCTTGCGCCAGTTCTTTTGCTTGTGAGCACAATTAACCTGAGCTGTCTTAGACTTTTTTGGGGGGACCATGCCATTTTCTTTGAATTCCACCTATAGCTGATTGCTGGCTGGCATTTCCATTAGGTGCCAAGATTAATGGCAAAAATAGCAAAGACAAAGTTTACAGTGCAAAGTCTAACTCTTTTTGTGAATCTAGTTCATTTGGGGTTTTGCCTATACAACAGAAGTCTTTGATGGGCTTCATAGATTTTTTGACTACTTCTACTACAGACTCTCTCCATTCTAAAAAATTTCACAGTCTAACAGACTTTCATTCAAATTTTCAGGGAATCAATCTATATTTTCACTTCTTCTTAAAGTGAAATAATGCCTCCCCATACTTAGAGTTCTGTATCCTCATTCCAGTCTCATGACTGTAATGTTTTCCCTTGCATACAGAATAATGCTTTAGTGTTGACACACTTCAATCCACAAGACGTCAGCTGTTAAGATTTTCTGCAAAATGAGATCATGCTCTTTCAGGTCTGTTTGTGAGTCACCTGAAAGGACTCTTCAGTGCTGGTGGGAAGTGCCTTATTTTCATTCTGTGACAAACTTGTTTTCTTTCTAATTAAGACAGTGGAAAATTTTACTTTGTCTTCATTGTTGCAAAGTAGAGGACAGGAAAAGAGAAACTTGATTACATCCTCCTATGTGCAATGTTTGGCCCTGACTAGTCTGCCTAGTAAGAAGCAAATGGTAATTTTTTTCTTTTAAATGCATCTTAATTTCTTTCATGTTCCTGTAAAACAGTGGAAGCTGAAGGAAAAAAGATGAGACACCAACAAATAATGGAATTTTACCATTGTCCATAAAGAACAATATATTGATTGATTACTTTTGGTTTGTATAAAGGCATTTGACTGAAACTTCAGACACAACAGCACATCATTATAAAGTACAGAGACTTTAATAGCTCAGTGTCTGAAAAAGTACTCCAAACAAAGTTCCATAGTGCCTTGGTCTGCCTCCATAGCCTCCTTGAGAAAAGCCAAGAAAAACAGCAAGGTTTTGTGGCATGGCTTGAAGGTCAATAAATCTTGGCTCTGCTAAACCAAGGAGGGAAATAAAAAGTCTGGAACCAAGAACCCCTCACATGAACTGTCTTGTAGCTGACCTTACTCCCAGGTAATTTGGGGATCCCTCAGTCAAGAAAATACCACTGGATGGATCTCTAGTAAGAGGTGGATCCAAATTATTTAGGGATCCAGGGCTCAAAGTCAGTAGTTAGACGAGTGCTGCTAAGTGGAAGTTGGCCCTGCAAGGCAGGCAGGAGGCATGGGTGTGTCAGGGCAGAGGGGCAGAATCCCCACAGTGCCACAGCCCCTCAGTGTGGAGCTGCCCCAGGAGTTAATGCTGGCTGTGATCAGCCTTGGGAACACAGCGCTTTTGGTCAGCAAAGGTGGGGCTGCCCCAGGGTTTCTGAGCAGTGAGACAGGCACTGCTGGTCAGGAGGCCTCTCAGGCTGCAGAACAGACTAGCAAAAGCTGTATAAAGATGAAGTGAGTTGGGTCAGCTCTGTGTTCCCTGCATTGCTCACACATGCAGCCCAAATCATCTCTCTTGGACAGGATTCCCTTTTACACAGCATGCGAAAGTGGAGACGGCAGAAATCTGCGTAGGACAGGGCAAAATGTGACTTCTCAGGGTAGGAGAGGGCTCATCATTTTCTGGTGATTTACTGGTGCTGTTGGAGCAGTGGTAGACAAAACTGCTTGAGCAGTTCTGTCTGCTTTCCTAGAGGTTTTAAGATCCGTGCACTTCCGAGCTCCAGGCTGGTGGCAAGGTGTGTTCTGCTGTGTTCACAGCACGCTCTTTTCTGCACACGTGGTATTTTCTCCCAAACCAACACATCAACTCAGATGGGATCAGTTTTTTGTGAGACCTGTTGGGGAAGAGTGCACATTTAGAATAGCTGCAAATGAACAAAATGCTAGCTGGAAATGGTCAGGCAACAGTCCAAGCTAACATTAGAACAACAGAGAGGGTGAAGCAAAGTGCTTATTTTTTTGCTGAATCAATAACTCTGTCCAGGTTAACTTGAAGGTGTTGCTTACTTCATTGCTGTGCATCACATAATTAATTTTTTCTGCATTTGGAGATCCAATTTGTGCAGCAGGCTTCCCACTGAGGCTTCACCTAGGTTTTAGTTTAATTTAACTAGAGGGTTGGTGTTTTTTCTGTGTGTTTGCTTCTCCTCCCTGTGCTTCTAAATCTAACTCCTCATTGGGAAAACAAGGAAGCATTGCAGTTAAAAGCCTAATGGAGAAGCTGGCTCTGGAAAGCTGTATTCTCACCCCCGGAGAAATCTTGGAAATGGTGCAAGTCTATGGTAACTAATGCAGTCTTTGCAATGACATATTTATCCCTTCATTTGCAAGCAAAATTAATTCATATTGCTAGGTCTTGGTGACCTCTGTTTTTTTGCTTGTTTTGTTGTGGTCTTTAATTTTTTTTTTCTGTCAGTTTCCCTTGTTTGCATAACACTGTGTGAGTTTGGAAAGAACTTAGGGCTTTTCAGGACTAAAGGAATCATGCAGCCACATCTCCAGCTTTTCTATTTGACACAAACAAACAAGAAAGAGAAATCTATTATACACTGCTCTGTATGGGAATGATTTGAGCTACTCAGCAGTCTTTCTTTAAAACTCTGTCCTTAAAAAGGTAAGTAACTCCTTCTCCACTCCGTCTCAAATTTCTAACATAAAAGCTGTATTGAAAAGCCAAGGCACTGGAAAATAAGGCAGATACATGTGGCCAATACATTTAGCTGGAAAAACTTTGCTAGCTATCATGCCCCATGCTGTTGCATATGATTATTAGTTGCAAAATAGCATAGCTTGAATGTTATTACTGAACATTAAAGAACATTTCACTTCTAATTATGGAATAAGGAGAAGAGCTTGCAACTTACCTTCCAAACATTTGCTTTGCACACATAAGAGTTTCCGTTTTAAAAATATTTTTAATTTAAAAACCCCTGCAAACAGGCTACTTCCTTTTGCAGCTTCCTGGTCCCTTGCAGGTGCCAGCGAGGAAAGAAAAAACCTTTACACCTTAAAGTCTACATTTAGTTAAAATGCATTGCACTAATTTGAGTAAAATACCGAAATTGAGCAAAGCCCCAAAATATTTTTCAGCTTAATTAGAGACTTGGTGATTGAGCACCTGAAAAGAGCATTTTTAAGATCATTTAGGATGCTCCTGAAAATGTGGGGAGGAAGTTCCTCAGGTCGGTGGACCTACCTTCCTTCTATTGTAAGCAATTGCACCAGTCTCACATGAAAGCTGGTCTTGATTTTGCCCCCACTACTTCTCTTGCAAGAGTTTTTCAAGCCTTATTCTGCTTTTTTAAAAGCAAGAGAGCAATTAATGGCAGTTCTGCAAATTGAATGACTTCAATCTTTGGCACAGAGAATATTGCATAAGGACTGTGAGTTATTAATGATAATATTAGCCTGTTACCTAAGACATCTTTACTAGTAGATCTTCAAGTTCTTTAAAAATGAAGCAACTGTCAGGGTCTCCATTTTCATATGGAGAATTAAAGCTTTGCAGAGTGAGATGATGTACTCAAGGTCATCTCAGTTAACTAATAGCATAGCTGGCATTAGAAAGCAAATCCGTACAGTTCCAGGACACTGTTATCCAGCAGATCACACTGACTTCCCCTAGGGTTAGAAAGGATCGCTTGATTGGTGATAAAACAGTGTTAACTACAGAGGCCAGGATTTTTGAAAGAACCTTGGGGCTTAAACTGCGTGTCTCCCACACACAGCAGTGCAGGGGTGTCATGAGCTGACCCTGAAAATCCTGAAATATTCAATTGTGTTTTATTTTTCTCTGAAAGATGCAAGCTGTAACAACTCTGTCTCACAGTCCCATTTTTATTAAATGTATATGCATAGGAGATGATGCTCTGCCCTGTTTTGGAGGCCATTCAATTAAGCTTATAATTAGAGATCTGCTGCTGCAGCAGAGAAACAGATAGTTACAATACTGCTTCAGCTGAGCTCCACTGAACTCAGAGCAACACAGGCACAGCCAGAGATGATTCCTTCTGGAAACTGCTACCTAAACAGAGTAGTCCAAAGGTGGCAGTGAGGCACAGAAAAATTATATGACTTATGTAATTTCTAATGGACTTGGAACAGACCTGAGAGCAGTTTCTGCTTCATGATACAGCTACAAGCCTTCCTCAAGGAAGATCTTTCCGTGTGGTTTTACACTCGCAGTTTCAGTGGCATATAAGGCCAGATACTTAAAACTTCTTTTCTGCTCTTCATCTGTAGACAAAAAACAATCCCAGGCTTAACTTTGCTCCCTGAAGTCCATGTGGGTGTAGATTGGGGCATTTGGGTATCTAGGTGCTTATTTAAAACTTCAGGTTGAATGCCAGAATTGTTCTAGCAACAGCTTTGCACCAGAGGCAGAGCTCTTGTCCATTGCTGAGCATCTTGCTGTTGGAAGGTGCAATCCTCCCAAGTGGGAGGAGAGGGCAAGAGAGGATTGCAAACACAGGGGGAAGCTGGAAGCTGCCTGGTTGTTGCTGTAGCATGTCTGGGGCTTGCTCAAGAACTGAGCTGGCTGGGCCCTCCAACTACAGCCACACCTGAGCCAGTCCCTCTCTTCCCACATGAGGTTAGGACACGGTGTGGCAATCCTGATTTCCTGGGACAGGAAGCAGTCAGAGAAAAGGGAGGTCCTCAAGTCATAAAAGCCAAACACCTTCTCAAGAGCTCCTCTCTGGAGTTCAGTACTGTCCTCCTTTGCCCTGTGCCCTATGGTAATATCCACGCTTTTTTTGAAAGAGCGGGTTGCAGGATGGACAACACAGACAATGTAATCACTTAATCATGTGTTTTGTCTGGGTATTTTCTGATGCATTTGATTGCCTGGGGTATTTTCCCCCATTTTTTTCATATTTTTTTTCTGAAATGCTCACCACTGGTCGAGCTGAAAAGCTAAGTTTGATGGTAGCTGTGCTACATAATTTGAAACTCGCAAGTAGCCATGGTTTCTAAGTAGCATCATTCCAGTATTGTGGCTTTCAGAAGACAAGTATTATGCCATTCATTCACAGTGTTTTGATCTGTTATGTATTATAGTAATAGCCATTGAGCTGCAGATAAGTCATCTGCTTTGAATACTAGGCTGAACATAGAAACCAAGATAGGTTTGTTCACACCCCTATGCACACATATGTACTCCTTATAACTTCAAAGGTATGAAATTTTCCTGTTTAAAAAACCCCCAGCCAACCAACAAAAAATCATGTGTCTTTGTCTTTGAAACATTTTGCATAAGCAGATATACCAGCTCCTAACTTGCTTTGTTCTGAAGGTAATGTCAGAGCGCAAAAAGAAAGATATCGTAAGATTACTATTGTTCAGCACCACAGTTTTAAAAGTGACATCATCTTGAAAAAAAAAAAAAGTTCTAGATGAGTTTCCAGATCCTTAGTAGGTGATTATCATTAATAGATAATTAAATCTGTTTGGATTTAAATCTCAACCTTACTTTTGAAGTGGTTGCATCCAAACATTCTCTTTCAACTTCTTTTGACGTGGTGTTTCAAAATTGTGAGGCAGAACTGAAATCTTCCATCACATTCTCATTTTTAACAAGAAAAAATTGCCCTACATATGGTTCTGTAGTTGTAAGTCTAGTCTGTCTTCAGATTTTAATTGCCTTTTAGGTTACCAGATCTCAACAGTTTTTGTAATTCAATGCATAACATTCAGTAAATTATAAGATGTGGTTACAACCAAGGAGAAATTTATCTTGAATTACAACAAAGCCATTTTTCTATTCAAAAACTATCCATGACCAAACAGTGATGGGCTGAAATATAGTGATTATTTTAGGGACCTTTAACACTTAGTGTATAGTACTTTGAAGTCTGATGTCCATTACCATCTTTACCAGCAGCATTCATCCAGTTATGCAGAAAGTTAAAAGAAAAGGACAACTAAAGGGACTGGAGCCAAATATCTTCAAAGAGAAAGTCATATTTTTGCTTTTGCAATATTCAACTAGCTGTATGTTTTAGTGATACATTCATCAATAATCTAGTGAGTGACAGAAATGTTATAATTAATATTCAGGTTCCAAAATTAAAAATAAATTTGGCTTATCTCGGTGACAGCAAATAACTCCTAATGTCATTTTCCAAGAAATATATGAAAGGAGAATTCATAGTAGAAAGTCCATCCTGTTTTGTAAGGAAAACAGATGTTCATTAATAAACAGGCTGACCACGGAGCACTGGAACTACCATCTGGATGGGATGTTGTACAGGGTTCCCCCCTCCCCTTTAACAATTTAGTCAGTGAAGTTCTGGTAGGGATCAGGTGATTTAAATTTTTTTTTATAGCATGTTTGGAAATATGTTAATCTTCTGTTCTTTCCTTCACATAATTTCTTCCTTAATGCCTTTAAACAAGTTAATAAAAGGAGTGAGCCATAAAGCATTCCAGAAAGTTCCGGAAATTGAAAAAAAAAAAAAAAAAGGAGTTAGCTGTAGGAGAATCTCTTATTTGTCCTTGCAAATCTGCAGGTGGTGTATAAAGTCTCTCATTCATGTGCCTCAGCCATGGTACCTGGAGAATTCTCTGTGTGTGCTGATGCTCTTTGTTGGCTGGTTTGCAGCAGCACCTAAAAATATCAGGCAAAATCAGCCTCCTGTGCTCTGTTCTGCGCCGATGTGCAGGGAACGCATGAAGGAACCACTGAAGAATTTGCACCTGAGACTGCACTCCTGTAGGCAGTGATGTTCATGGCTTAGTACTCAACTGTGACAGTAGTGACATGGAAGCCCCTTGTAGGTGGATGACGTGTTAATTGTCATCATGGGGGATCTATGTGCGTATGGTGAGATGTAGTGTCACCCTTATGTTAGGCAGGGAAAAATGACGTTTCAGACAAAGCCAAGAATTAAAAAACAGATATCTGTATTTCTGTATGAGAGTCTTGGTTCATGATGACGTTTCGTTTTTTACCTCAGTGTATTATTTAAGACCTTCCAAGGGTCCCTGCCTATCCTTGCCCACTTGTAAAATGATATGGAAAGGCTTATCTAACTGCTGGGATGCTGAGAGGCTTTCCCCTGCTGTGGGAATCTCTGAGATACTGGGGTAAGAGACCAGGATATTTTATCACACAACGTTTCCACAGTGTTTCTTGTGGCTGGTGCAAGGGAGTAGCACTACATATGTCAGATCAAGCAAGGTGCTCCAGTTGTCAGATAATTACAAGCTCTTATTAAGTAATTAATGTTCGTGGACTTCCCTTAATATTTGTGTGCCTTCTACAGTCAGTTTTACTACATTCTGTCGAGGCTCCTAAATACTTTCTTAGCAACCAAAACAAGAAATGACTTGGTATTAAACATGTTACCTATTCTGTACTCGCTATTGGCTGACAACTCTACACTGCTTATTAATTTCCTGCAATGTACTGTTTATTGATATTGCCTTTATTGTGGTACCTCACCTCAGCCATGAAGGGAGGACACGCACTTCCATCTCGAGCTAATGGCGTTGCTGCCAATGCTGCAGGGAGGCTGAAGAGCAATGTGACTAATAAAACACAACCAATAAAAATATGAAAGAAAAAATGTCCCTACTAGAAAGAAATGCATATTCCAAGTGCTTGCACAGCGCCTGGGGCTGTTAATCATCACTCCATGGGCACCCCTAAACAACTCTAAACAACAGTTAGGAAGGGATCAGATGGCTGTTTAGGGCACTCCGCAGAGTGGTATTTGTTTGACTGGCAGGTGGCCATGCTTGTAAGGTGCACTGTGAAAAGCAACAGTGGCTTAAACATGAAGATGAAGGATTTTACTCATTTGCTGTCTTTAAGACTCTTTTCCCGTTTGTGTGAGGAGATAAAGGAGGTGTTGGACTTAAAGGGCACTGGCTCATTGCAGAGAGTGGTGGGGCCTGCCGTGCAGACCTCTGTAAAGGGCAAGTTGGAAGTAGCAGTTTCAAGCAGTTTACCTGGACTAGCTTGTCCTGGGGGAAAAAAAATCTCTTTGTACCACTGATTAATAGCTCTTTCCTCCCTGTTTCTTGCTTGCATTTGTCATGAAAGAAGCTTGTGAGCATCCTTTTCTCCTCTCCAAGTACATATGTAAACTCTCCTCTCATCTCCAATTCATTAATCATAAGCACTTCTGTTATGTGGGTTTCTTCTCCTCTCCTTTCCCTTCTGAATGCATCCCCCTGCCATTCTTTTCCCTTGACTGCTCCTGCCAAGGGGCCATGGTGCCCACGGTGGTGGCCCAGGAGCTGCTGTGTGCAAGGTGCCCTGTGGTTGCCCAGGGCAGCTCACCTCCTGAAGCTGTGTGCTCCACATATCGTGGAAGCAGAGGTCTGCTGTTGAGCTGGCTTTCCAGCCTGGCTCAATGACAGTGGTGCTGACTTGGCCAGTATCTATCATTTTGCAGGAAGTAAAAAATTACATGTAATCATCATCAGTCATTCATTATCAGGCCCTCTCAGCCTGCTGCTGGGCAAAGCTTTCTCCTCTGTTTGTTTCTCTTATGCCGATTGCTGCAGATAGTTATTTATATATTTATATTTGCCAGAACTTTGCCACCCTTGGAAAGCAAAGTTGGCAAGTGGTAATAGAGCATGGATTGCCAAGATCCGGTTCCCCTTGCCTCTCATAAAAAAAAAACCAAAATTGGTTTACTGCCGGTGATCCACATTTACTGAGTTACTTGGACAGGAAACTGTGGAATTTGCTGAGTTTTAGCAAGAGGCATGGTGCAGGCTTCAATAAGGATTGGTGATCTGAGCTCATACCTGAAAGCCCTGGTGGGATCCCACAGCCTGATCTAAAGTCCTTGCCAAGAGTTCTTCCATCACCCATGCCAGCCTGATCCTATCTGTGCTCTAGGCATGCCTTCAGAGGCAGTGGGGAAATAAAGTTTGTTTGACTTTACCTAAGCTGAAACGAGCAGAAAGAAGAGAGTTTCAAATTCTTCTGAGGGAAAAATGAATTTTTAAAAGATCAGTTATTCCAATCCACAAAAGCATCCAGAGGCTTGGAGAGTCAGCCAAACTTTTCTGAATTAAAAATACTGAGGGATTAGGCTTTCCTGAGACTTTTTCCTAATGCTTCCTGCTTTGAGATTTTTTAGCCAATATTTCTCTCTATTGCTTTACAGGTACAAAACAACTGGGAGGTGTCATATAGGAAGACACAGTATTTTTTAAATACTATGTTTACTTTGTCTGTTACAAATGGGAATAAATTATGTAGTTTATACAATCACAAGAGCAAAGATCTTTACTTTTGCATTAGGATTCTCAGTGCTGCTTCTAGACCTTAGCCCTTAGAAACCTTTCATGCTCATGGCTATCTGATGAAATCTCACTGACCTCCTCAGAACTGCAGCAGCTTTGCGGCCAGAATGTGGAGGCAGAAAAGTTTCCAAGTCACACATGTTTCAGACACACACACTCCTGCCCTGAAGTATCTAAGTTTTTTGTGATGGGCAATCATAAAGCTACGTGGTATGTTTCATAAAGCTATCTGGTTGCAGCAGGTCTCAGAGAAATTTATTTCTTTTTTTTTTTTTGTCTTGAGAGTGGCAGAGAAAAGGTAAGCCTGACCCGCCCTATGAGACCTAGTAGTTGTGAGCTTGTGTGCACGTATCTTTGAGATTAAAGTGCTGAGAGCATGCACACAGCTGGGACATGGGAAATGCAGGCAAGAAATGTTTACCCTTCCTCTTCCCCTCTGCAGAGAGCTGGGTCAAGAGGATTTGCTGCTTTCTGGTCAGGCAGCCCCATCTCCACCTACACAGTCTTTTTCCCCTGCATGTAGCACCAGGAAGCATGAACCCTTGCAATCCCACCTGACAGATGTAATGTGATCCTTGGAAGTGTGTGACACAGGGAGTCATGGAAATAATGGATTTAATATAGCAGACCACACACCTCCAAACTGCAGTATCCAAAGGGAAATATTAGTTCTTTTAGCATTCCTGCTCAGGAGAGGAAGATCTACCTATCTGTGCAGTCAGAGCTTTCTTTATGGGATGCTAGGAGGTGAAGGAGCTCCTGGACAGTTCAGCTGAACTTTTTGTAAGGCTCGGGAACCCAAAAAATCTGTAGCATTTTCACGCATCTTGCTATATGTGCCTAACTTGGATTTACCTCGTGAGAATAGATGTCCTTAATGGTGGGATTTTCAAAACTCTCAGCTTTCTTATGCTTCTAAATCTCTTTGAAAATAGTTTGTCTCTGGTTGTGCATCTTTCCTCAACTTTGCATCACTAACTGTTGCCATTTAGTAGTTTCTTAGAGTCATACCTAACCTGAATGTTACACATTTGAGGCGTATTTATAACACTTGTAGGGACTCAACGTCAGGAGAAAGCTTAAGACAATGAACCTTAAGCCTAGCTTTCTTCTTTGTAACGTAGATAAAAGCAGTAACAGTAATGATAATAGCTGAAGAAACACATCTTCATCTCTGCAATGTGGAATAACAGGTTTGGTGACTTCTCACATGCCAAAAATTCGTCAAAAGTGAGAAAGACCCCTCCTTTTTTGTTTCACAGTTGAAATCTGAATGGAAAATAGGAAGTAAATTCCTTATTTTCTCCCCTGACAAATTGGTTTTATCAAAGCAAAATAGAATCTTTTGGCCACCATAGCTATCCTCACAAAAATATTCCTTTTCAAATGAAGATAAATTTACCATTTTGTATTACAATTTGCTTAGTTTGCTTTTAGTGAAAATATGTAAATTTAATACTTTGGTATTGGTATAACTGTTCTTTCCTGGTTTATTCTGGAAAGGAGCTTCCTGTGTTATGAAATTAGTCCTGTGAAAATAGAGGTTATTCCATTTTACCATGCCTGCTGAATTTACCTGAATGTGTGCATTTAAATCTGGAATTTGTATTTTCTGTTTAAATATTCTAGTGCAAATACAAGCCTTACAGTCTCAGTAGTTTGGCTGATTTCTTGTTTTACATGGTATGGGTTTTATTTGATTTAGGATTCAGTACTACAAGAGAAAATAAAAGTGAAATAATCCAGAAGCCTATAATAAGGGATACTTTGAGAAAGAATACTCCACAAATTGTTTATTTGCTATGAGCTTTCACTCTTTAGATTCACTCACAAATATCCAGCAAGTAAATTGTCTGCATGTGTATCTGTGGGCACATGTGCTGTGGATATACGGTAAAATGTGTCTGGCTATAGATTTTTGTTACAAACTGAAAAGTCAGCCCATTGTTCCTAAGTTGCAAATATAAATCCATTTATGGCTTTGTAATTTTGCAATTTTGCATGCTATTAACATGAGATCAGTTTGCAGTTTTGCAGCTCACATGTCCTTAAACCTCGAAGCAAAACCCAGAGATTTATGAACCCAGGTGAATCAAAGCTTCAAGAAAAGCTCCCACAGAACAGACATTTGCACAATTCTTATCTTTTGCCAAATTATTCAAGCAGATAGCAGATAAAATCTTTTATATAATATATAGGAAGTGAGGAAAAAGGGAATAGGAGTGTAAGCACCACACATGGTATAATGTCTCCTCACCTTCTGTAAGAATTTTGATTGATAGATTCCTCGGCAGTCTCCTCCATTAGGCTAATTTAAAGAGTTGCCTGCATGTTGCACGTTTAACTTACTAAGCTTTTCAAATTATTCCCCTAAAAAGAGGTGTTCTATGCTTTGGTTTATTAAACCCACTTTTTTGATCTGTCTCAGTGCCAGACACATACCTGAAAAAGAAATCTGAGCGCATATTGGATAGTGGGGAATTTGGAGGTTTAAAAGTACCGGTATTGGTTTCTTTCTTTGTCTTTTTCCCTCCCTCACCCTGTAAAGTAGTTAGTCTTTATAGATTATAAGGCCAGGAGGGACCACTGCAATCATCAAATCTGACCTCCTGTTTAACACAGGCCATAGGCTTCGCTGAATTAATTCCTGTCTGAACTAGAGCATATCTTTTTGAAAGTCAACTTCTCACTTCCCAGCATATGAAAAGGTCTCCCATGACACCTATAGACCTTTCATAATGGACAGATTCTTCCCATGATACGGACAAATTGAGTTTTTCCTGGGAGGTACTGCCCCACTCTGAGCTGATAAAGGAAGACCCAGGAACTATAGGTATGCTGTGATTACTTCTTTTGCACTCTGTGGTGTTCCAGGAGCTTGTGCATCTTCTGCTTTATGAGATATACTTGGCCTAGGGGAGCTAAGTGGAAGGATGAGGGAGAAGAGGAGGTGCATAATGGTATGGCCTCCAGCACTGTTATTTATGACAGTATCCTTCCAGCAATCTGTTCCTGCATAGGGTGAAGGCATGGTTTCAATTCTGCCCTTGAAACATGGATTAAGCAATGTTGCTAATACATATTTGTCCCTGCGGCTGTCAAACATTTCACTGATACTAGACTCTGTAGACAGCTTAATAGCTAGGTCTTCTGTCAATGTTACTGCAGCAGTGTCTCCTTTGCTTTAAGATGCTGTTCAGATTTATTCAAGCAATAGGTGTAGCACAGGGCTTGGTAAATAGCTGCACCTGACTGTGTGCTTGTATCATCACTGCTCGCTGACATCCCAAGTGACCAGATGAAATGGATGGACTAGGGAAACCAAGTGCTGAGAAGAATCCAGTGAGTGAAAGTTGGAAAGATCATCTATCTCGTCCCTATTTTATGTCTCCTAACAGAGTTACATGCACAATGCATTATTATTGTAGAAGTCTCTGAACAATAACTACCATCCACAGTGGCTGAAAATGTGTGTAGCCAGCAATATTGGACAAATGGTTTTGTTATTGTTGCTAGTATGATGCTTTCTTTACTTGTATTGATGTAATCCAGGTGTTGCTGGTTTTCATGCAACATTATTTTACATATGACCTGGTTTAATTTATCTAGATGGTAGAAATCAAAATTTTACATGAAAAATAAGAACCAAGAGTATGGTATGTGTCTACACACGATGACAATATTTCAAAAAATATTGACAATATTCAAAAACAAAATATAATTGAAGAATGCCATTTTCCCAGTCTGTAAAATTACAGTTCACATGCACAATGGGATGTGATGAGTATTTGGCTTCTCAGTGCTTTTGCCACCAACTGATGGAGGCACAGTGCTTGGTGCCATTCTACTTTTTACTTGCTTCACTTCTGAACTTTGACTTTTCACACTATATAGTTTTTTGTGATAGTTTTCTGCTGGATCAGAATTTTTCTCTTCATCATTGGTGACTGAAAAGTTATGATGAATACCTCCAAACCTCACCCCATCAGCTAAAAATACTTTCATGGGTGATTTTTACTCCTCAGCACATTATTTCCTCTCCCTAACATTTGCAGATTACTGAGTGACCCTGACTGGTGGGATACCACACGTGAAAAGGCCTGAGTCTGGGTTAGAGGTCTGAATTATGCACTAGGGCACTTCCTACCCTGGGAAGCTCTGGGCCGCTGCTGTGTTTGAAGCAGCAAACAACGAGGCCAGCTGTTGAAGCCTTGGCAAGATGTGAGCACACACAACCTCAGAAACCCCCACACATCTGAAATGAAGTGAATGCCTGATCTTTTGGACTTCCTTTCGCTTGCCTCAAGTTTATTTTTTCTTCCAATATTGATTGCAGGGCTGGAAGAAAAGTACTTCTGGACCTTGTTTAGTACCTTTTTCTTGAGGAACCAGACGTCACAGTGTTTTAGAATTGAACTCCTGCAATACCTGCTAAAGAAATTACAGTTATTACCGTAGTTTGTTTGAATGTTCTTCAGCACCAATAGTCAAATGCACAATCATACCTTGGAAAATACTTACCGTGTGTGACTTTGCTGTAGCTTCAGACTTTCTTTGCAAGCCTCCAGGGACATGAAGACCTTGGTTCTGACCTACATTTCCTCTACTGAGTCCACTTTTGCTTATTCTGCTTTGCCAATAACACCTTTATGTCCTTTCCTTGCCTTTCAGCCTACCTCTATGATCTATTGGTAACTGCTCAATCCTCTCTAAAATTTCCGTTTTGCCTTGAGACAAATGGAATGAAAAATGCACTGTGATTAAACCTATGTGTAGTATGGAGAAATAACATTTTTATTTTCTCTCTCAATTCTAAGGCAATTACTTGAGGAGTGGGAGGCGATATTGCATGCTTGGTATTTTTGTATTTTCTAGAACATGGAGCCTGAAGTAGGGGACAGTATCCTCACACACACCAAGGAATATTTTTAGATTTTTTAGATTTAGATTTTTTTTTATTTTTAGTTTTCTTGAGAACTGAAACTCACTGAGTTGAAAACTCAGTGTACATGCTCTTTCACAAACTTTTCTACTTTCCTACCTGGTTTTTGTGAACTGATGATTGAAATAAATAGTCTGAGAAGGGCACAGATTATTCTGTGTTACGTGTCAAGTAGTGAAAAATGCAACTTTTTATAATGTTGATGAAATGAAATTGTTTTATTCATCATAGGAAACGTAACAATTTTGGTCATCTCAAACCTGAATATCTTCTTGGTCTGAGTCATCCTCCTAAATAAAGGAGACAATAAACTTACTTGCACATCCTTATTGGGAACTGTTGTGCACTTTCTTGTACTACTTACATCCAAGCTGACACTTTTTTAACATTTAGTAGTCTACCCTTTCTGACCTTCATATCTTTGCCAGTCCCCTTGGGCATGTGCTCTGGTTTATTACCTAGTCAACCTCCCGTTTTTTTGGTCTGCTTGTGGTTTGGTAGGATTAATTCAATGCTCAGGGAAGGAAAGCAATCCTTATGATCCGCTTGACCAATCCAAAAGGCTGACTGCTGAATTACAAGTAGCAAGTACTGCGAGTACTTACACACTGTGAGCAGTTTATGAGCAATTTGCAGACTGAAATTGGTTTGCCCAAAACTTTTATTGGACAGCTTCAAATAGAAAACGAACTTGTAAAAACGGCAGTTTGTTCATGAACTGCATTCATGAGCAAGATAAATTATGCGATACAAACTCTGCCCGCTGTTAACTTCACCAAGGGAGACTTAAGAAGCTGCTGATGCCACTGGAGAGAGCTGAGGACCCATCACCCCTACTGTACAAGAATATTGTTTAAATGAAGGAACTCATGTGAAACGAAGCAAACGATGGAATAAACATTGCAGATGCAATTCAAGATGCATGCCAACTTGTATGAATTAGAAATGAATGTTAATGTTCCTTAGATCAAGAAATCACCAGCTTGTACCCAATCTCCTTTAAGTTCTTCATCCTAAAAATGCAATCTTTAACTTGTCAAATTTTGAGTCTGCAGTTGTACTATATCATCCAAAGTACCTGACCCTTCTTTCTTGCCTTAGTTCTTCCTCCATCCCAGGGCTGACCCCATAAAAAGCTAACTAGGGAGGAAGTGTGGTCCAATTGATGTGACATCTCTGTGACAGTCATAGTCTATAGCTCTTTCGTTCATGCAAATCCAGTCAGGTATTCTGATGTGTCAGCTGTATGTAACATGAACACTTAGCTAAAATGACAACCTTACTTCACTCTGTTAATTGTCCTCCCATTGCTACACCTGTCTGTGATGCAGGAATATCACGAGCTGCTCTTTCAGGGGTCCTGGGTGAGGAGGGTAAATGCTGAATGGCAATTTTTTTAGCTGAAGGGTTTTTTAGTGTTAAGTTACTATGTAGTTTTTTTAGGTTGAATTTCATAATTACAAACTAAGTTGAGACTGAACTTTTGATCAGCTTCTTTAGAAACGTTTATTAAATTCTTTCTGAGCTGCAACTCTCAGTAAAGTCAAAAGCATTTCCTTTCTGCCTCTGAGGACAACATTTTGTCCACAGATTGTAACTTAAATGTATTTTTATCTGAAGTACTATGTTTCAAAGGCTGGTAAGAGATTTATTGTGATGTATTAAACCATCTGTTTCCAAGGACTGTGCTTCGCATTCCAGCATTAGCCAATGCTTGTGGTGCTGTGTTTTTGATTCTCAAAGCTCCTTTGCCATTTTAACTTATTTGTAGGTAACAGAGTGTTTTCACTGACTGGTAAAGCAGATGTCCTTGAGCAGTCAAATCTTGAGCAGTCTACAGGGGAGGTCATCTGCAGGGGTACTTGAAACTTTTTTCTATTGATTTTTTTCCTTTCCTGTACAGACTCCCAATAAACTTTGGAATCAATAAAAAATTAAATGCAAAGTAGCACCTTTTCCAAAATGCAGAAATGAATGAAGAAAATACTTTTACAGAGGGATGTAAAACATACCAACTTCTTTTTATATAGCTAGCTGTAAGGTGGAATATATCTTAGTCTATTTCAATAAAACATATGGGTCAAAATAGTACAGGTCTGTGGGTGATCAAAGTTCAAGTGGTGTGACCTCTTCTTTCATCTGCAAAAAAAATAGCAGTTGTCAGGGAGGTTTTCTTTCTCTGTAAGCATTGCACTCAGAGAGCTTTTGGAGGTTGCTCAGTGTTGGCACTCTTTTATTATGATTGGAAGAAAATAAAATTTGGAGAGATAACACTTTATTTGCCAAAAAATGCAGGCTTGGCTCTACCAAACCTATTCACAAAATTTGGGAAAAGTGAATATGACAGACATAGGTGAAAAAACAGACACAATTTTGCTGCCTGGGAAACATAATTGTTTTGCTATTTTTGTTATTTTTTTTATTATTGTCCAATCCAACATGGCTTTTCATGCACAAAAGTGAGTTGGGAGCAGATAAGCATATATTGGCTGCATGGTTGGTAAGTTAAGTGCAGTAAAAGAATAAGAAAGGGCCACCACCACCTCCAACCAACCTTCCAAAATCCTGCTGTTTTAAAGTAGCTTGAATTCCACCATTTGCACGGAATTCAGTTCCTTTTCCTAATCAGTGTTTTCATCTTTAAATGCCCTGACAATCCCAAATTTCAAGAACCTATTTGTTCTCTTGATGTAAATAAAGCAATTATTCTTCAAGGCTAGTTTCTTGCTTTGTGAAAGGATAGATTATATAACATTAAAAGGGAAAGTCTAAGAGGTTTCTCTTTCTCCTTAATCTCTGTTTTCATAGGAAGGAAACACTAGCCAGGGCTGTCCCAGGCATGAGTAAGAGATCCTAGGAGCATTTCCAAGGATTCACATGGTATTTTCTGGCAAATATATTGCCTGTGTGGCTGAATTGCGCTGCTTTGCTTGTGCTGCTTAGGAATTGCTGTCCTCTGACACAGTTTTTGAACGCAAAAATTCAGGAAGCCTACAAAAATAATATGGTTTTGGATATTACCATAACTACCAGAAAAAGGTACTAAAGAAAATAGCTTGTTTGCCTTAATCTCTAGTTGCATGCAAAACAAATATTATACAGGCAATTATTATGGAATCCTCAGAAAGTGGACTTCAAGCATACAATCGAAGAAATCTCAGAGCTACTCATAAGCAGATATTAAAAGCACCCTGAGGTCTTTGGTTTTATTTTTTTCATTCTGAATTGGGTGTTGCTTTTCTAAGCTTCTTAGAAACATGGCCTTGTAATTAAAGTGGCTATCTAGATTTTTAGTAAAATTGAGCATATTTTTTTTCATTATTGCAAGTTAAGATTTCTACTTTCAGTAGTACTGTGGACAGCAGTGAATCAAAGTTATGTTTCTAGTCCGAAGGTTGGTTTTGCAGAGTAAAATATTTCATTTCCAAGCTCTGTTTTAAAATGCAGCATTTCTGAGTGATGGAAACCTGTACTATACAACCTTGGTACAATATCTGGTATACTGTACTTTGGGGAATGAACAGAAACCCTGAGTGCTGACACAACCATTGAATAGATGATCTTATATTTACAGTATGGTATCTCATTTTGGATAGAATTTATCCAGCAAAATATTCCAAAGAACGTGTTTCAAGTGGATTCTCAGTATATGATTTTTTGCTAAGTTACCTATCTAAATTCTTTTTTTCACTATCCATCTCCCTTTTTTTTTTTTTTTTTTCTCTTGAATGGTTGTTATACAAAACATATGTTATTGTGGTTCTGGAGAGAGTTTATATAATAGCTATTTTGGTAATCCCTTTATACTACTTTGTTAGGAAATCACAACTGTTGTGCACTTGCAAAAAATCCCCAGTTGCTCTACTGTCTTCTTTTTTCCCCCCTAAATACTAGATTTAGAAGTGCTGCTTCTGTATGCCCTTGGCATCCCAAAATAGAGCCCCCTCCAGGAGAAATTCTCATGCCATGGGAACTTCCAGCTTTATAAATCTCGCCCGTGGTCCAGGAGAGGGGGGAGACAAAGAAAAGTTTTCAGAGTTGAAAAATTATAAAAATAGATATAAGCTAAAGAGGGAAGACAGAACTACACTGAATTCTGTGGTGAGATCCTGAAAACTCCTTGCTAAATGAAGCAATTCTGAAAACATTTACGGTTGATTTTAGGAACCAAGAATTTGTCAAGTGTTATGAAGCAGCAAGCAGCCAGCATTAGACAGAAAATATCCTTAGACGAAACTACTGATGCCAGCCAAAAATCTGTGCAGAAGTTAGTCCAAGTGTGATTTTTTTTTCCTAGTGATTTGTGTGTAGACTTGCAAGTTTCTTCTTATACACTGGAGGAAATGAAGTTTTTGAATTTGTACCCAGAGTGCTCCTTTGCTGAAGTATATAAATGTTTTCCAATTTGCAATTATACCAAAATCTTTTGAGAAAATCTTTGTGCCATTGGCAATGCTACTGGCTGAAAGGCTTTATGTACCTTTTGGAGATATTTTACCTATGTAGGACCTTTTCCAGAGTGTTTCATGGTCTGCTATTGGATCTCTGGGAAGTAGCATCTATGGAGAGTTTTGCAGGCTAAACTACACATGTACCTGTTCGGCCATTTATTGAACATCATAGGGGCTGCTTCAGCTCTTTTTTTTTTATAGAAGGTGTTGGTGCTGAAACTTGCAGGCAAAAAAAATGCACCTTATGAAAAAGACTTCTGTGGCTCACATTCAACCTGAATTTGAATGTTCTGCTGCCTACTTCAAGCAATGCAGGTGAAGGAAATAAAATGTAAGAGATGCAAGATTTAAATTTCTGTGGAGTGAACAACTTCTGTTCCTATCTTCTTCTCATATCAAAATGTTGCTGATCAGTAAAGGTATGTCACTTTGAAAAAATCCCATCCTTTTACTGCCATTTTGCCTCTTGCTGCTTTTGCATTGAAAAACACACATTTGTAATGCATTAAAAAAAAAAAAACAAACCCTGACTGAATTGCTTGGAAGATATCCAAACAGCACATTTTTCTTCATTCATGGAACTTTTGTCTTCATTTTTCTCTGAAACAAAATTTTGGCAAAACCCCATGTAAGTTTTCAAAGCATCTTACTTAGGACACTTTTGAATTTTCCTTTGAAAAATTATACCATCAAAAGTATTTCCAGCCAGTTGTATTGGCAATGCTCTTCATTTTTTGAAGCGCTTGGTCTCCATATTCATGTCCAGGAAAATAGGTACATTTAAAAAAAAAATCCTTTGTATTAGTATTAATAGTATTGAAATAATAGTTACATAAATTAATATATTAAGAGGGGTGTACAGAATTTGCTGTGGTAATGATGTAGTAATATATGTGTATTATTTCTATTGTTCAGCTGAAAAAGCAGAGTAAAAGTCTCATGTGACTCTCCTAAGAGCCCACTTCAGGGTGTGGCAGCCTTGTTCCACATTCTTGTGTTGTGTTCTCTACTATGTCTGTGTTTCCATGATAGGAAATAATTCTGGTTGTCACTGATAACATCAGCATGGAGTTATGGGCAAGGTGGAGAAAAATAGTTTGGAATCTTGGTGTGACCTTGGGTGACACGCCAGACCTTGGGTAGATGCAATGTATCTCATTAAGGTGATTTAATGTCCCGGTTAAAAAAACCAATATAATTTGTGGAGTGTGTGTTAGACTTACCCAAATTGGAGAGACACAAGGTTACTTTTTATGCAACCAAAGTAGAACTGCAAAATTGAACAAAAATGAAAAGTATTTTAATTAGAAGTCTTTGTCTTTACATTTTGTATCTATTTAAAAAATACTTAGAAGGAGATTGTATTGGCATTTTGAAATAAGCAGTATTTGGTTTTTTTACAAGCTTAAGTATGAATAAAAAAAGATACTTTAGAATTAGGTAGTGAAGCTCCAGAGTGTGTTCATGCAGAAGATACTGAAATAAGCCTTTTAACATTTTCAGTATGGAGCATGTTAATCAACTTTTGATATTGTGTTTCCTTCTTGACTATTCTTAAAATGGAGCAAGAAAGGCCTAAGCTGCATATTCAAGTTGACAGTGATAAAACATTTATTTCCTCCCTTTCATGACACTATATAATAGACAGGTGAAAGATGGATTTTATATTTTATGGAGTTTAATTTCTTCTGAAATATGAAACAATATAAAATTATGTCTTGACTTTTTCATATAAGGCAACTCTGAAATATCATTTGTGATTTCTGGATTTTTTTGTTAAGAAGCATACGAACCTTTTTGTATCAGTCTTAGTTGAAGCTCTAGTAATTTTTCTACAAATTCCTTTACTTGTAATAACCATTTTTAGGGCAGCCAAAATTGTGGTTATTTAAAGTAGAAATATAAAGTACATGAGAGACTGTATGATTGAATTATTTTAATCAGACATTGTTAATTTACTGAAAGATTATTATTTTTTAGATTTCAGATTTTATCAAGGGAGATTAAGAAATCAAACGTTTTCTTGAAAGCCTACAGGAATTTATATACAGTTTTGGCAAAAAACAAAGCATTTTGATGTGCAAATCAGACCTTTTGAGAGTTGTGGGGATATTGTTCCTTGTCTCCATTTTCTTTCAGGGACAGCCTTTCCAGAAATGCAGTGTTTATCACCCAGGCACTGANGCAACATAAGTGTATCAAAACATCAGACATCAACATGTTTTGAATTTTGGAAGAAATTTTTTCTTGTTTGAATTACTACGAAAGGGTAAATAATTTCCCAGGAAAATTCTAATTGGAGAAACACTTTTTAATGAGTTATATGCAGGACCTAATCCTTTTGTTGTTAACTCCAGAAAAGGTCTTCAGATAAAATCCTACTTTGTAGAATATCTCGGCTATCAAGGTTAGGCTTTAGAGTTCACAGCTCAGTTTCTTAATGTCCTGAGGTTCCAACTGAAGTGATTCAACATAAGATGTCTACCTCCCCTTTTTGGCCTGAGAACTAGGTTTAATGTAAGGAAGCAAACTCACAGGAAAGCCTTCAGCATAGATGGTGTCTCCACACTGGCTTTCCCCCCTCACATTTTTTGTATCCACCTCAGAGCACATCTTATCAAGAAGGTGAAATATCATGAGAAAGATCTTTTTGTCCTGAAGAACTCTGCAATCCTTTGGTGACTGATTCACCCTTAATGAAAGGAAAAATTTTCTGTCCCAGATTTGTGATTTTATTTCTTGTTGTTGTTGTTTTTTGTAACTAATGTATAGTTAGAAAACAACCACATCCAGATTTAATCACTCCTTTCCCTTTCTGGGGTGTGTTGAAGGCATGTCAGGGTCNAAATTGTGGTTATTTAAAGTAGAAATATAAAGTACATGAGAGACTGTATGATTGAATTATTTTAATCAGACATTGTTAATTTACTGAAAGATTATTATTTTTTAGATTTCAGATTTTATCAAGGGAGATTAAGAAATCAAACGTTTTCTTGAAAGCCTACAGGAATTTATATACAGTTTTGGCAAAAAACAAAGCATTTTGATGTGCAAATCAGACCTTTTGAGAGTTGTGGGGATATTGTTCCTTGTCTCCATTTTCTTTCAGGGACAGCCTTTCCAGAAATGCAGTGTTTATCACCCAGGCACTGAAGCCAAAGACATACATGCAATGCTTTCCAGCACACTGCCTTTGCATTGTCCTAGAGGAAAGGTTGAAATAACTTTCTGGGGCTGAAAGCTACTGACAAAATGGACAAACAGAAGAGAATGAGAGCAATGTNCAAACTCACAGGAAAGCCTTCAGCATAGATGGTGTCTCCACACTGGCTTTCCCCCCTCACATTTTTTGTATCCACCTCAGAGCACATCTTATCAAGAAGGTGAAATATCATGAGAAAGATCTTTTTGTCCTGAAGAACTCTGCAATCCTTTGGTGACTGATTCACCCTTAATGAAAGGAAAAATTTTCTGTCCCAGATTTGTGATTTTATTTCTTGTTGTTGTTGTTTTTTGTAACTAATGTATAGTTAGAAAACAACCACATCCAGATTTAATCACTCCTTTCCCTTTCTGGGGTGTGTTGAAGGCATGTCAGGGTCACAGTAATGTATGGGAGATCGATTAATTTGTCTTAACTTGATCTTCTGAGTAGCAGAAGAAAGGAGAAAAACAGTATCTGTAGGATTTCCAGGAAAAATCAGGTTTAAAGAAGTCTGGTTAGAATCAATGACTCAAACAGCACTACACATTGGAACAGAGCTGTGGCACAACCTACAGTGACTGAGTCATCTCCAGAATGATGTTTGCATGATATAAACGGTTTTTTTTTTTTTAATGTGAGCTCTCTTCATGACATTTTGAGAATTATAAATCAGATCTGACTAACAACCTTGAATAAGCTGCCAGTTGAGACAAATCCAAAAAACAGAGCCTCAAGATTTTAATCTCAACCAGTTTGTGAAACACTATGCAATGCAGATGAAGAAATTGATCATACAGAAACGACTGTTTAGTCAGGAAGGATTTTTACCCCTATTTGTCCTGCAGCTTATTTTAGAACTGAGTTTTAGTCAGTTATTAAATTGATCAATCTATTATGCTACTCTCTGTCTCAGTTGCCTGATATTAGCTGTTCTGTCTACTTCACTTACAGCTCGTTTTTCTCTAATCACAATTTTAACTGATTGATTTAGCAGTATGTTTGTTTAAGGTTTTTAATGACAACATCCCTCAATATCCAAAACAGAGGGGAGTAGAAAATAATTTTGTAATTCTGTTTTGGTGTGTGCACGCATCATGGAGATATATTTCACTTTCTTAATAAACCGATTTCTAAAATACTTAAAATAAAATCTGGAAGCTCTGCATGCCCTTCTGAAAAGTTCTTTTCTATGCGGACAGAAGTTGTGTTGTTTTTGACTTTCTTGTTTCTTTCTTTGGCCGAAGGTTGCCTTCATATACAAATGTCTTGACTGGAATTTTTTTTCTTCCTAAGAGTTTAAAGAACTCATCTGCTTCTTGAGCATCCATTTTAAATGCCCAAATGCAGTCCACTTCTTCCCAGTTTTTCATCATAGCTAGGTTCTGAAAATTTTCAGTTCAAATTATGGGTTTTTAGGATAAAAATCAGATGGCAGACCTGAACTCACTTTCATGCTTGTCTCAGGAATTTTGGCAGTTTGCACAGCACTATTTGATGTTTCTCAAATTTCAGATGGAAATGTTGCAAACAACCTCATCTTAGTATCCCTAATCTATTCCCCATGAGACTTGTCTGTGAAGCATCTTCCTCCTCCAAAAGTTCCTGGGCAAAGCTGGGCTTTATCACAGCACTGGTGTTTGCACACTTCAAGAGAAGAATGGATGCTTTAGTAGCAAGTATGCAAATCGTGTCACTTTATATCTCCTTTTTTATCAACAGAAGATGAAGGTATGCAAAGGATCAGATTCTTCAATATTTCACTAGAGAGGCTGATTCCAAGAAAGTAGAGACAGAAGATAAATGAATTGTTTGTTTATAAACAGACCCAAAATCCAATTCTTTTTGATCCTTCAGAATCTGGCTCTACTATAAAAAAATGTAAATCAATACATCTCAAATCCTGAACTCAAATTCGTAATTAATTTTTGCATAGACTCTGTATTCTGTTAGAGTGAAATTCAAAGGAAAAAAAAATTGTCAAAGTACATGAACCCTGGGAAACAAATTTAATGCAGACTATGGTTATTTAACTATGAATACACCATAACTATCCCTCAGTTGAACAGAGCATCTCCCTTTCTGTAGATTTTGCTGTCATTCACATATTCTGAAGATGTAAAGCCGGATTATCTTTTCCTTCTGTGTCATTTTCAGATACAGGTATCACTTCCTGCCATTTTTTTTTTAATTTTTAAATTTTTTTTTTTGTTGCATTGTTATAGTGAACAGAACAATACTGACCAAACAAGAACTGACTGCAAAGTTTCCATGTCAAATTTTTGTAAGTATACATTTACAACGGGTCTAGCAGAATTACACCTTGAGAAATCATCTCTTCACATAGAAAATTTTACAACAGTTTCTAAGGATATGTCCTCTGAGAGAAAAATTAATATGAAAAAAACCCCTCATCCTATGCAATCCTGGCCCCTCCTGGTGGTTCTTTTCACCCTTCTCATGTGAAATTGCCCTTGGAATGAAAACAGAAAAACACAGTAGAGAAATGAAGTAGCTCTGAACCCTGGTGTAATTTACATTAGCACTTAAAATAGGCAGAGTGAAGCTGTTAAGAATGGACCTATTTCCTGTATTTCTGTAGATATTCCTGCTGCAGAAACATTTTTTAAATGAGGATTTTATTCCCACTGATGCTTATTTTCAATTATTTTAAAACAATACATTAAAAAGCTTTGTAATTGAGAAAATACTAAGTTGACTGAATTTCCACATTTGATTACTGACCACTGCTGAGAAGCCAAGTTTCCTCCATTAGCCATAAGTAGATGAAAACATGGCACCTGGGACTTTGGCTCTTTGACCCAACAAATAACTTGTATTCATTCTGAGATAAAATGTTCCCTTTAGTCCTCATCTAATTACTAAATAGATTCAGTAGCCTAAAATCTTCAATCAAAACCTAACCCTAAGCCTTCATATAATTTTTCCTTCCATTAATATCCTGCCCAAACAGGATCTATTTGTTAGCAATATCTCTCTGGTTTAATTTGTTATATTAACTTGAATAAAATTAGGGTATAGACCCTGTCCTAAGCAAATTGAATATCTACCTTCCTCCTAGTGCTCTTGTGGCTGCCTGCTAATACTTGTAAGCCACACACCAGCACTTTGCTTAGCACTACATCTGCAGCTGTATCAGCTGTATGTGCTGTCTTGGCAAGGATGAAATAGGTTGGAGTCCTTCAGCATTTCTTTGCATTTAATTAGAGAATTGTTTTTTAACTTCTGTTTATTTAAAATGTGAATTTAGGATATTGATATGTGATGATCAGCCTAAGGGTGTTCATGATCTTACCAGTTTCTCTCATACTTTTTAGGCAGACTGAGCTATCTCAAGTTTGTAAACTTGCCCATTTTTGGTGTGTAGTTTTAATATGAGTTTTGTGGGCAGTTAATACATGAGATGTGTTGAAATTTAGTGCAAGAGTTTTGGGTAATTCCCATGGTACTGTGGTATATGTGTCACCACTCTAGCAAATAAATTCATCACCATTTCTCTCAATTACCAGTAACTATTTTGCATAATATAGCTGCTGTCCTTTTTTCCTTTCTTTTCTATATTACTGGAAAATATTTTCGTTGTAAGACTATCAGACAAGTATAGTTTTTTCTTTTTTCTCCCTCTTTGTTTCTTGTACAGGACCAAGAACCTTGTATTTAAGTTAGGATCATAAAACAAGGAGAACTCCAATCAGAAGATTGTATTTTAATCCAAAAATCCATAAAGAAATTAAATCTCTTAGGAGAAAGAAGCCTTTAATTTTAAAGTTAAAATTCTAACCGAAGATTTAGAGATAGAAATAATAGATTTTTATATTAAAGCTAAACTGAGAAATGATTGAAAGCTAGAGTGCTTAAAGCTTCTTAGACCTTTCTCTGCCATCTATCTTCACCTTAACAAGTTTATGAAACTTGTGAGTAGCTAAGATTTCTTAACTCACATGTCTAAGCAAAAATGCTGGGAAAAGAGTGTCTAGAACCCCAGCTGCCAAAATCCAGTGCTCTTTGCAATCAGGCATCAGTCTGGAGTACAACTTTAGTGGTCCTGAGGAGTGAATTCCGTATTTCATATGGGAAGATGTGTTGGTTGATCAATGGCCTTTGACACCACCAGTCTGCTGGGCACAGCTAATTCACTCACAGGACCTGGCTGGGCTGGATGCACAGCTCTGAGCTGGCTCTGCCTGTTACTCTTGGACAAATGACAAAGACCCTCCCTTGTGGGCTGTGCAGTTTTCAAACCTCTATGTTTTGCAACATCTTTGTGGGATCCATCATCGAGAGCACACATGCATGGCTATCTGTCTGCTTTTGCAGAGGCAGACAGTATTATTGCTCAGATGTCCCAGTGCCTGTGAGAAATAATTCCATGGTTGAAAAGAATCAGGATGCAGCTTTTTGTCGATAAGCCCATGTGAGGTTGGCAGGGAAAGGCAATACTTCAAGAGCTCAACTTTTGTTGAGGGCTCTTGCCCATGGGTTGTCAGTGTGATGCACAGAGCCAAGTTTCATCTGGGTGTGCTATCAGTCATGAGCACACAGGTGGCAATGCTGAGGAAGGTCTTCTTTTGGGGTTAGTGAGAATTGTGTGCTCATTTGCCTTCAGTGAATGAGAAATTCAAGTGGTCTGTTTGTAAACTGTCTCCAGCTGACAGCAGTTCAGTTCATTTTGTCTTGTGCCATGTATAGCCAGCACACGGAAAATCCATTAATATGTTGTGATCTATCTCATAGGAAAAGGAGGTCCAGGTAAAAATGTCACAAAAGTGTTACACACACACTTTTGGCTTTTCATTTGGGACTTCATTCTTCCAAACCATTTGCAGCATTTGAAAGGTGGTCCTGTGCCCACTGTGGTGAGGATTCCACTGTGGTGTGAATGATTTGCCTTACAAGGATGTATCTTGGAGATGGACTTGGATTCTTTTCCACAGAAAATTTTCATTGCCGAAGACCAAGGAGATGAGTTTTATCCCTGTCTCACAAACTTTAAGACTAAAGTAAGGTATTTGGGACAGATTTGCCACTCTAGAAGTAGCAGAAAAAAAAAAATTACAATTGTCATGAGCAAGAAATGGCATGAACAGCATCAAGCTATTCTTGAAAAAAGGAGGACTTTTCTTCAGACCAAAATATTAATTTGAAACTTGATTCTGTGATGGTAATAATAAGCTATAAAATCCAAGATTTGAATCATTAAAAACCACAGTTAATGACGATGCAGTCCTCAAAAAGGAGAGCTACAACAATAGTAATTTTGAATAATAGTTTTAAAATGAAAAAAACCAATGAATACTAATATGTGTGGTAAAAGAATCTCAACTGAATTAGCTGACAAAAAGTGAACAAACGGCATCACGCCGTGGCTACAAAAAAGCTTTTGTATAAAGTAAACCAGCAAGAATACAAATGAGAAACTGCTTGCACATGTTTTGTGTAAAGAATAAAATGAAGTATCCCAAACTGTGTCAATTATTAAAACTAAAGGCTCAAACTTTGACATATGATCTAGAAATCATGAATAGCACTTTCAAAGAGCAGTGTCAGACACTCTAATCTTCCAAGTTGCTTTAAACAGGAGATAAAGTTTGTAAACAAAAGCACTTTGTTGAAACTTTCAACAGATCAAAGTGTAACCTTAGACTTAATAAGAAATAATAAATGCTGTTGAAGTCTAACAGTGGGGAAAGATACTTGCTTAGATGAGGTGCCAGTAAACACTCAGTGAGAAATCATAGATACACAATTGAACTGTTACTGGAAGTGTTTAACTGAACATTTGAATTAAAAAGGCTATTATTACACATCTCAGCAATCCTAATGAACAGGTGTTCCTACCTGTCTGCATCATTGAATATTGGTCTTAAATGCTGGACAAAATTTGTTTATGAGTGCTGAAATACACACCTGCATGCAGAGGGCACGCACAAACACTCAAATATCTGAGACACTTCTCCAGCTCATTGCAAATTATTTCCACATAGGTCAGTCTGGTTTATTTCCATTGTGATTCACTGGGGATGAGTTGGGTGTTTTGTGTTTGCAAACCAAGCAAGATCTTGGATAATAAAGATTTGTTCACTTGACTGACTGGATAAGTCTTTGGGCTCATTAAAATGAAAATACTTGGTAACTGTTGTTAAAAATATATATATATATGGAAATGAAACAAAAAAACCCTCCAAACCCTCACACTTCTCACTTCAGAAAGACCTTCATAAAAATTGGATTAAAAATATTCTGTAATATCCTGACCAGATCTGTACATACTAGCAATTTAAACTCGCCCTTTTTAAAATGACACTAGGGAGCTAGAGGAGGCTGTCCATTATCTTCTTTTCTTTTTGCAATTGTAATGGAACATTCAGCCTGATTTTTCAGCAACAAAGAATTGCTTCAAGGAATGAAACTTGGAAACTCCTTAAATTTCAGTTCATTGTATGCAGATGACATATTGATTTGCTCCTGTAATCCTGGTCATAATCTGCCCATAATCCAGCAAACAGTGGATTGGTTTTACATTACCACTGCCTTCTTTGCAGCTACAGTGGTAAAGCCTGTTTTCCAAAAATGAATATGCTGTTGTAGAGGCTACTTTAAAAAAGTATGACCTGAGGAGGTAGGATAATGCTAGATATCTAGAGATAATTATATGTGAAGCTACCATCAACATATAACTAATAACCTCTCTTCCCTGAGTGGAGTGGGAATGGCTTTAAGTATGTCCTTAATTTTCTTCAAACTTCCTTTGGAACTATAAAACTAATGAATATGATAAATCTGGTCTTTTTGTTTCTCTGTTTCAGGATCTTTCTCTCTTTCTACTGTATTTGTAGTTTGTATAAGTGATAGATTTGAAGTCTGTTTCTTAAGTGTTGTAATCGCTGCTAGAAAAAGGTGGGTCAACTTCAAAACATTTTGAGGTATTTCATATTAAAATTTTGGTTCATTGTGCTTTGGATGGCTGTAGCTGCAGAACTGAGATACTACTGCTCTAGTAAGTGTTACACATAGAAAGAAATTATAATGACAAAAACCATATGCTGAAATTACTGGTAGTTCTCTGAGAACAAAAACTCTTGTGGAGATGACTGAAAAAAAGTATTTTTTTTTTTTATTCATTTACTCCTTGAGAAACTCTCAGAGTGAATTCTCAAATCTCTGTCTAATTATTTAAAAGAGCTTGAAAGATCAGAACAGATATCCAAAATATCGTTATGCTTTCCAAAGTCCAAATATCACATATGTTAAGGTGTTCAGCAATTAAACCAGTCTGGTCCATTGTTTTGCTGTCAAACAACATTAAATGTGATTTTTTCAGCTCTACATCATACAAGCAGACTACATAATGTTATATTAGAAAGGAATTGTTGCACAGATATATTGCCAAATTATTTCTTTTCTTCTACTTAACTCTCAAATTAGATTATTTTAGCAAGACCTGAGTTAAAAATGGAGCTTTAATTTTTAGAATAGGCTTGCTCTGTTTGGAATAAGACTCAATAGTGACTCATTCCAAATATATATTGATTTTCTTTAATATATTACACAGGTTATAATTAACTCTTCAAAGAATAGCTTCGTTTCAGGCAAATTTGTCATTTACCTGTCATAAAATATACATACCATAAAACACTGGTGTGTGACGGAGTATCCTAAATTAGCTATTTGAAAGAGGAGTGAAAAAATGGAAAATTGACACAAATGGCTTCTGCTCCCATTTTTAAATTTAATATCAGCTGGACTACCTGCCTGCTTTTTACTAATTGCACTCACACATGAAAATAGTACTACCTTCTTCTGAATATATCACATCGAAAGTGAGCAAGCAAAGTTTTTTATCAGAGAAACTAAAATAATCAGCACATTAAAAAAACCTGGAAAGCTATAATGTTTGTTTTCGGCTTACACAGTTTCCATAATATAGGTGATTATTTCCAGACACAAAGCCCTCTGTTTTAGTCCTCTGTGTTTTATTCTATTTATTTGGTAGTGTAAATCTACTGGAGACCAGACTGTAGATTGTAGGTAATAAGGATGCAAAACTAACCAAAGTCAAAATCAGGTAGTGCATATAAAACAGTATATTGAGGACAGATAAGGCCAAAATGATTCTGGTTTTGTTCAGTAAAGCATGAATGTATATTCCCAACAAACAGACAGGGGAACTATTCACTGTGCAACTTTTTCTTGAAAGTAATAAAAAGTAAAATCCATAAAATGTATGAACAAGGACATGACTTGGAGTAGCACTAGTGTAAACCTTAATGTATCAATAATAAAGCACAATATAACCTTGAAAAACTGTGGAGAAGGGGATGAGTTCCTTTGACTGTTGTAGGGAGATACATACATTTTAATTGTATCTGTTCTAAAGAAAATATGACTCAAATTTATTCTTTCTACATTAGTGCTTTTAATATACTCGAGGATGGCTGGAACCTAATTCTTGTGGGCAGTCAAGATGCATACACTGAAATATGGTTGTTTTGTCTTACATTCTTCAGTCTTCTAGGGAGGTTAATGTGGTAGCAGCAGAACTGTGAGGTGATCTTTATGAAATGGGTTGATTTTATTTCTTCAGTACTCCATGCTCAAATGGAAATACAGTTTGAGCCATCTCTGACTGGTAAAGGGCAAAATATATGCATTTGGATGTTTTTACCTTGTCTGTGAATATTCTGCATTGCAGCTTCAAGGCATTTACTTTATCCCTTCCATTAACAGATGTATTCTTACATGTATCCAAAAGCAAAGAGAAAAAACCCAAACATTTTCTAGCTAAGTAGCCTGTGTGCCTTATTTCTTATTAGACTTTGGTGCAAACTTCACATTAAAAATGCAGATTTACTTGTTATGATTAATTTTCCTTCTTAGTTGGAAAAACAATAAACATAAATTCTGGTGAATTTATAACTTAGTGTTGCTGAATTTTATTGGTTATTTCTATTTTGAACAAGCTGGAAGTGCTGGGTTTTTGTCCTTTCCTCCCTGCAAGGCCTATGATTGCAGCATGCAGAAAGTCACAGCAGTTGATTTGAGATGCTCCATGTACATAGTTTGTTTGGTAAATTTTGAGGCCAAGAGTACTGAGAGTGCTAGCTGATGTAAATCAACATTTTTTTATCACTATGGAGGTTTAGATATCCAAGCACAATCCCACAGACCTGTTTAATGCAAAATCACTATTGATAGGAGTAACAATTGTCTCAGATTTCACCAAGTGTAACATCTAGTCTGTGTCCAAGTAGGTGATGCAATAGTTAAACAGCCACTTGTGATTTATTATGTGTACAAAATTTTGGAAGAACTCTCAGCAAAGTGTTCATTGGTAAGTCATGCTACCTCAATCTGTTTTGTTCATTATGTCTGCTCCTGCCTCGATGGGTTAAATTAACTTGCTATATAATCATGGCCACGCTGTTGTTTGGAATTAAGTTCCATGAGCTCTTTTCAACTGTTGAAATAATTTCCCAGGCTCCATTATCAGAATTTTCCTCTGCAAGGGTAGTGTTTTATGTGTCTCCTGAGTGTCCTATAAACTCCCAGTATTAATAGTGTGTTAGTGGTGATATTGATGCGTGATAGCATGGATACTGCATACGCTGTTACAATGCTTTAAGACTGTAAACCATTTTTAGAGGCGTTCTTTGCAAGGCTAAGTCTTGATAGCGTAATATACCACTGCTAATTATATTGATCTAATTAATCTAATTAAATTGCAGCTAGATATGTTGCACATGTCATTTGTCTGTATTAACATTATGTAAACCTATTCTGCTTGTCTGTGCATTTTATATACAATGCCTCTTTAGCATTTGACCAGGAAAGAGATTGTATACCTCCTGCATCTCATACTGGTGAGAAAGAGATGTGGTCATCAGGTGGTTTATGAGATACAGAAAGCCTGACTGTTTTTTGAATCTGGTTTTGTTTGAAGAGACAGAGGGTTTTTTGTTCCTAGAGTTTGGAAAATGTCTTCTCTGCTTCCTCGTTTGTTTCTATCACCTTTGACAAAAAATGCCTTCACTTTTTTAGAATTTGGTTGCATCAATTTCAATATATAACTAAGAGACCGAAGAGTCCAGAGTCGCTTTTGTTGGACTGAGTGAAACATAACCGCACTGCTTCAGTATTTCTCTCTTATGTGGAAGAGAATGAGTACAGGGAAAATTCACTCCAAAAGGAGCAGGTAGCTCCTTCCTGCTGCACCCCACAGCTGTTAGTTCTGCCTTCCACCAGCTGCTCCAGAGGAGAAGCCTTAGCAGAGACCAGCAGTTGATTGAACAGCAAATCTTTGACTTTGTTGGCCATGGCCTCTTCTTGTGTAGCAAAGGCTCTTTTCATAGTTATACACATGTACAATGTACCATTGTGGTTCTAGCAATGAAGGGTAATGTAAGCAGATGGTATCTCTACCCTCCTCCTAACACAGGACACACACTTGAATGTCATCCAAACTCACCCTTCTCCTGGGTTTTCTTTTATCATCAATTAAATCAAAGCAAGTATTCCTTCGGCATGAGCTACTGCTACAGACTTTGCATAGTTTCTGCTTCTTGTTTTTAATTCAGAGACACTCCACCATTTTCTACCATCCCTGTCTGGCATCAGGAAGGCTCTCTTGGCCCAGTTGCTGTTCCGAGTTCTCTGTGTCACTCTGCAGAGTCATGGCAGACTGTGCCACGTTAAGGGAAGAATGTGACTCCCCTTCCACGTCAGCCTCTGCAGCAGTCAATGCTGGCCCTGCTCAGTTAGTCAAACCAGCTGAATGCTAAAAATATGCAACTCTGGGCAGCTTGGGAGCCCAAAGCAGAGTTGAACATTGTGTTCAACTGTCTTGATACTGCATTTTTAATTTTTTAAAGATTAGAATAAGTTAGATAGAAATGCCTCATTTATCTTTAATTATTATGTCGGGTTTTTAAAAAAAATCTTCAGTGAGCATTATATGCCAGTTTTTTCTGCTGCTTCTATGGAGATGTGAGTGATCCTCCTTATTGCAGTTGACCACTGCCTTATTTGCTGATGCAACTGCCATCACATTTCTAATATAAGGAAAATGAAGTAACAGAGAAAAAGAGAATAAGACAAATGTTTTTAAAATCTCATTTTTCTTTGAGCACTGTACGAAGAGGTGGTTTCTTCAGCCTACTCTTGGTAATGGCATTAGCTTAAGTAGAACATTTGCAAGCAATTTTCAATTCTGACTAATTTAGCTAGCTAGCTATGGTTATAGTTTTCCAGGTGAAATAGTTTTCAATTTGCAAAGAAATTATTTCAGAAATCCACATGGGCTTTCAACAGTCAACAGTAGTCTAGCAAAATTCTAGAAAGATACCTGGTTTACTGTGCTTGGACAAGAAAAATGTAGTATGATCACACCTTTTCCCTTTGTGTTGTCTCCCTTTCACTTCAACTTTCAGTTGGCATAGGACAAGATTCCACAAGGGAGAAAATATAAAACTGGAAGACTTACACAGGTTTATTTTCCCCCCCACTCTGCTTTAAGGTCTTTTAGACCATCTAGAAGCCATATGAAGAGCAAAGGTGGCAGCCATAATCCTACTTTATCTGCATGTGGTGTGTATGTATTGAATATGTGATGAGGGATTGCAGTTTGCAGTTTTAGGCTTTTGCTCAGGCTGACACATGACAGGGAGATCAAAAATAGTGTGAAAGAGGAAGATGTGAAAGATGAAGGGCTGTGCAGATGACAAGACAAAGTCAGTGGAAGTACCCTCAATGGTGTCAGTAGACTGGGAGTCAGGTCCTCTCAGAGAGAGGCCCAGCATTAATTTTTCTGAGAGAGTTAAATCCTGGGGGTCTCCAAAAGAGAAAAACAACAAGCCTGCAGGGACTTTGGAGCAGAGCCAGCAGAAGCTGCTGTCATCTCTATCCTGCTGTCCTTTCTTGAACTTGGCACAATCAGCTGATCTGCATGAATGTGATGTTTTTATGGCACTGGTTATAATTGGTAGTGATAGCAGCATGACTGAACAAGACAGCACATTGTATGAAAACAGGTTGAAGGGAGGATGAGATTCAGTTATAAAATCTTAAACCTCATTTCATCAGAGCATTTTTTTGGCTAATCAGAATATTTTCTGTGAATCTTGTAAATTGCTCTGATCACAAACCAGAGAGTATGAGAAGGTCTCATTCATAAGTGCTTTATCTTCTCAGGAACAAGTCGATAAGCCTTTATTGTTTAATTTTTCTTTCTTGGGAACTGGGCAGCTGACATTTTTTCAAAGTCCCTTAATTTGTAGGGGACTTTGTGGGAGTCACAAAACCCCATTAACTGTATTTTTCATCTGGCTTTAGGAGGAATATATTTTAAAATGGTAAAAGAAAGACTCCGAACAGCTTCTGATAACTCACAGTTTAAGCATGGCTATAAAAAGAAAATGAAAAGGCAATTAAAAATGGAATATTTCTTTCTTCAGTCTCCCCCCCCCCCAACTGTAATTTGTCACTATTTCTTGTAGGCAGGCAGAAAGATGAGGCTACAGAAGATCATTTAACACTGCAAAGCAGGCTGCTATAAAGCACCATAACTTGGCATAACAGTGGGGGACTAATTTTTTAAAATCTGTATCATCCTTCTGAAAAAGTTCTGAACAGTTAGGATTTTTTTTCCCCACAAAATTGAGAAAGAAATGGAAAGAAATTCATTACTATTTCAGCAGCACTGGCTGGTGTCACTAAGGGTAATAAGAAGCCATGTTTCTAGAGATTCTTCTTCTTGTCTATCAGTACCAAGAAATCTCCACATGACATGTGAAAAACCCACACAGATATATATCCCAGAAAATAAAAAAAACAGGGCTTAAAACAGTTGCATTGTCCACACTTGTGTGTGCAAACTGGTATTTATGCTTCTGCAAATGCATTTGTGAGTAGATATCAGGAGTTTCTCTGGTAACTGGTCTGTGGAAGGTGGGGTTGTTCATGTGGGTTTCCCTCCCGACTCCAGAGCCTACAGAAACAGAATCACTTGTCCCAGACAGACTATTCTTTCTTCTGACCATACCGCTCCTTGCAGAAACTACAGTTCTGCAGGGGTGGAGGTGTTGAGGGGCCGTGCTCCACTCAGCTGAGGGAGGATTGATGTGTCTACTCCTTGCCTGGGCAGAATGGCAGCAGGGGCTGGTTTCCACACCAGAACAGGATAACCAGAAGGTTACAGGCTTCCTTGTCTGGATTTTACAGCAGTATTGTGAGGTTTGTGGGGATATTTTGGGTAAAATTATTGGTTTTATGGTGCTAAGGAAAAGTGTAACAATATAATTATTTTAAAGGGTGCTGAAAGTTATTGACAGCCTCTCGTTTGTCTACATGTGAAGTTTTGCTTATTTATACCTTGTGTTTATGAAACAACTACACTATATCATCCAAGCTCAAGTTTTGGGAAAAGTTCACAAGTGCATATTTCACACGAGCCATATGTTGAGCTGAAAGCACATAATTTACAAACCTTTTAAGCAATTGTGTTACCAACAATTCACAATTCTGCTCTCAAGATAAAGTCCTAGTCCATTCCATCTGATCAGCATCTTATTCTTCAAGCAGGTGTCATGGTTTCTGAATTTTGTCCAGATGGCAGCTGATGTGGAATCAGAGACTGAGTGAATAAAACCAAATGCTGTGAGAAGAGCCACTGAGCCTTTGCTCCTCGTGTTACCGCTAGTGACAATAGATTTAATGCAGCCATTGTTCGTGATCTGTGAGTTTATTAGAGCTAAATGGTTAGGATTATCTCATCAAATTATAACAAACTGAGAAAGTGATTAAAAATACCCCCTTAAATATATTGCACGGTTCATCAGCATTTGCAGTTCATATCTTTCAGAGGTATGCACATATCCATGTATTTGTTCATGTCAAGAGCCAGTTCAGCCTTCCAGATATGCCTTTAATTCACTGAAAACCTGCAGCAAAGACCCAATACAGTGCGCAACGAAAGTTTCAATATATGTGTGTGCAAAAAAGGATTGGTCTGGGGGGCTGTCTCAGTGAACATGTACCTGCTAATTGGACCTGTGAGGGTCAGCAATTTCCTCTGAGCAGTTCAGGCTCCCTGCCAGAGACGCCTTTATCCGTGTGCTGGCTCCCCGAGTGGCCAGGGGAGAGAGGAGCTCTGCCTTCCCAGGGATATCTACAGCCCTTCCCACGCACCCGTGTGTGGGACGGGGCCCTGCTGATGGACATCCAGCGCTCCCTCTGAGGCAGGTGAAACCATCCATGCACAGCTTTGGAATGCTGGTGTTAGGCTGGACCTGCCCTTCGGTTGTATGGGGGTTCTGTGTCCAAGTGCCACATCTGCTGCCTCACCAGGAGCTGAGCAATCTGGGAAGCGAGTCATCAAGAGTTAGCTCCTTCACTCGCCTTTTCTACCAGCTGGGTGTTTGCCTCCAGAAAAATCTGTATCTTTGAGTTGCCTCTCAAGGAGGCTCTAATGACACCAGTGGGCAGAGCCCTTCACAGTTTGTAAAATAACCTCCTGCCATGTCAGATTAGGTTACATGCCATCAAATTTTTTAAATCTTCACAGTTACATTTGTTCTACAGATGTGTGCACTCTCTCTCTTGAGACTAGCATTTCTACACTTTTACAAATAATTTCAGGGGGTTAATTTTTTTTTTTTTTATTAGCAAAAATCTCAGAGCTCTTTTTAAGACTACAAAAAAAGAGAGGTGATGCTCTGCGTACATTTTATGGTTTTTCTGTCCAATGACTCTCATGTCAAAATTGCTACAACCTTCTAAGAGAAATGCTAAATCATAATGTGGTAAGAAAGGCACCCTCGACAGGTCTGCAAATGACAGCTCTATAATTTCAGCATTATTTGAATACAATGTAGAAGTGCCTTATATGTTTAAGCAGCTTCATTTTGCATCTGCTTTTTAGAATAGTTGATTCATACTTGTCTGCACAGGCTTTCAATAGTTCTTCTTTTCTTTCTTAGTCTCTTTGTCTACACTTTACTTTTTTTTTTCTCCTTATTTTTCTTTTTTATTCCCTTGAATTTTTTCGTATAATATTTGTTTAATCAGTGATAAGATGAGAGGGTCAGGCTGAGCATGTGTTAGACTGAGCTGCAGTGTAACAAGTTGAATTTACCTCTGTGCTTATTACAGCCATAGAGTAGAATGACTTGAATTACATGTGGATCTTTTGCTACCTACTTTCATACATATGCTAACATGCATTACTTTATTTGTGGCTCAGAAATTGCCATTATTATTTCTGAGAACTGAGCTTTATTTGATCTGTTTTAATATTTCTAGATTATTTTTCCTATTGTTGCTGAAGTCTGCATGGGCTGGTTGAAATCCTTAAAAAACTTCCAGTGATTCCTGCTGAGAATTTTTTATCAGGAGTTGGGGCTTCAAATCCTAGTAAACAAAAAAAAGTTCTACAGTTCTACTTTTTGGGTTTTCTTTGCTGTGATGTTTCTGCACTGCTGTACTGGCAACTGAGACATTACCCTGATTTTTTCTGTGCCTGATATCGGATGCAACCAGTGAAAAATTAAAGGCAATGGTACAGACTGGGAAAAACAATGGGTTTTTTTGGAGTCACCAGCCCAGCTAAAGTTGTGTATCACATGACAAAATTCTAGGGGACGTGCCAGATCTTCATGAGGCAGCTTTGCTTTTGCAGCACACCCAAGGAACCTGTGCTGCTCTGACACCAAGCCATGGCTGTAGCCTCCGCATCACTAGCAGTGCCCAGAAAAATCAGGCTTTTCAAGTCTGATTTCAAGTAATACAAATATTTACTATTAAATAAAATAAAGTACACTTCAAAAACAATTCTTAATTGCTGGGCTAACATTATACTTACTTCTCCCTGCACATTGGTGGCTCTCTTACGGCTACCTGTGGTGCATCCTGTTACTGCTCTGTGGTGGAGAAACCATGAGCTGTCATATCCTCACGTTGCCAACTGAGTTGTGCCTTTGGAGCAACTCCTCAGAAGGACAACGGCTGTGCCAGTCAGGAGCATGAAAACACCACTGGAGGTGAAGCCTTTTTATTCCACTTAAAAAGACCTGGTGACAGTCCTTTGAATGAAAAGTTTTCAGAGGAACAAAAAGTTCTCAAACCAATGTTCTTCAAAATTTACCTTTCATTTCAAGACATCCTTTTTTTTTTCTTTTTTAAATATTTTTCTCTGTAAGTGTCCAGTTTGTACAATTTTTATCTTTTGAGTTGTTCTGCCTGTTTTGATGCATTGTTTTCATGTCCTTAGAAGGAATTAATAAAATGTTTGAAGCATTGGTTCCATCTTTGCACCACCTTTCCTCTCCCTGTAATGTTTGCTGTTTTGGAGGGCACCATAGCACAGGGAAAGCTCCCTGGGGAGTGTGCTCATGCACGTGTGAACATTTCACAAAGTGTGAAATTTGTAGGTGAAATTGAATAAGTCAGTGTGCAGCCCTGGTATCGCAGAATGGGTGGTGTCAAAACACTGAGATCAGCCTGGGTAGTGATTTCTGGTCTTGTGTGAAACAAAGAGCTCTTCAGATAGCACCATAGCATGTAAGGGTTATAGATGAATAGATAGAAAGGAATAGGTAATAACCATAAAACAGTATTATGAAAATATAAACCATAATTAGTGATAATGGCTTACTCAATTAAATACATTAAAGTATGGATGCAGAGTTTTGATGCATGGATGCTTTTGTCCAAGAGCATATGTGTGTTTATATACTGATCTAACAGTGATGTATAACTGACATTAAATATGCATCAAAGGATGAATACTCTGCCTAATGTTAAATAGGTCTCTTTAGTGCTGTCTAATTGTACAAATATATCTGGAAGAAGGTAGTCTCTGTCCCAAAATTTCTTATCTAAAAAAAAAAAACCACACAGATAACCTAACTGCACACGTGTTTCAGGTAGCTCAAGGTTATAAGTGAAGTGGGCCAGATTAAGTCATACCCATGGATGCTCTGCTTTTCCTGCTGAAGGACCTGATTGCCAGTGGGATGTCTCTGCTCATGTCTCTGCTCCTAATTAATCTAGGAAGCCTAGTCTTGAAGTTAAAATTCAGGTTCCCTGTTCTGACTTCAGTGTCAGCAGCTTGGGGTGCTGTGTGGGAGTAGTGCTCCTCTTCCTCTTTCTGCTGTCTTCTTCAACAGAATTTCTGCTGCTCTCCTTTCCAGTGATGAAAGTAACCTCATTTTCTGATCACTAAGCTTTGAGTGTGTTATTAAATAATCTGAGTAATTTCAGTAGTTAGATGATTAGAAGAGAATTAGATTATGGTTAGTATCAGGGAGAGAGAAGTACTGAAACACCTCTAAGTGATATGTTTGTCCTAGTAAGTGCCAATGTCATCAAGATGCCTATGGATTTGGGGACTTATTGTGGCCAATGTGCACTTGTAGTATATACATACAGCCTTGGTGGCCTGTACTGATGACCTTCCTATCACACACTGAGTAGAGAGTCTTATCAATATGAAAAAACCAACTTGGGTTTTTTTACTTTCTCTCCTGTACTGTGTTATCTCTATTGCTTTGGAGAAAATTAATGTCTGACAATAAGAATTTGCCTTTTTTAATTTAAAGTTTTGTTTAGTTCAGGAGCAAAACAAGCTTTGCCTAACTCTTGGAACCACCAGAACTTTGGGGGTTTTTTTGTTTTGTTTTTTTATTTTTAATTATTTTGAGGTAAACTTTACCCCAAGGGCAGAAGTATTGATCCCTTTACTCCCCTTATTTGGGCCTTACAAATTCAGATTGGGGAAGTCATGTTCCAGGCCGTTGCTTTTTCTTAAAAATGGACCAGCCACAGCGGCTTCCTTTCATAACATTCTTCCCTCTGTGTCCTTCCCCCATGGCCAGTATCTCCTGCCTTAAACATTCCAGTTGATATTTTCTCTGCCTGGTCTCAGGGCTACAGTGATATTAAAAAAGAAAAGTCCAAGTAAAATGAATTGTTCTTTATTAAGGTAGACTATATGGGGAGAGAAAAAAATTTACACTTTTTCCTTGGAATTTTAGCATAAGCACACAGTAAGTCAAAATGGCAGGGTCCATAAATGTCAGTGAGAATTTTATTGGCAGAAAGAGTTAAACCTAAAGATATTCAGGCGCTATTGTCCTGCAGTGTATGAGTCCCATACCATTTTAAACTCATAGGTACTCACCCACACCTGTAGGATCATGAACTGGTTTCTCCACGACTTAATTCCAACTCTGAATAGATGGGGTATGCTCCATGTGAAGAGAGCTTCCAGATGCCTTTGTTCTTGAATACTTGGTATTTAAATCTGATGCTTCTGCAATCAAAGGAAAGATTTCCATCAAGCTAAATGGGTTCAAAAGTGGGTCTTAACATGAGGTTACTTTTTTCATTAAGGACATTACATTGGATCATTCAACTCAATGTTTTTTTTCCATCAACTCCATTACATGCAAAATTAGCCCCTTAAAGCATATGCCCTAATAAGGCATTTTGTCTTATATGACTGCAGTAAAAAGGGGAAAAAACCCCCAGAATTATAGCATCCTTATCCTTGCTGTTCCTTATTTCTGTGACATGTTTCCTCTGATATTTTTGCATTTTGAATCATAAGGCCTCTATTCTCACTGGGCTCTTGTCCCACGTTAATCTGATATTCATATAATTTTGCTAGAAAAGAGCTTGTGAATGATCTCTCCCTTCTAATTTATTCAAGACTAAAATTCTGCTACTGGCAAACTTGCCTCCATGGTTCCCCTGTCTGTACAGTATAACCAGATGTTTTGTAGTTTGGGTCCCTCTGCACATCATTGAACAGACACTACAAGTACCTCTTTCCTGTAGATTTCTCCAAGAAGCCTCACAATGGAATACATGAGGAATGTGTGAAAACAGGTCATAAACTGAACTAAAATGAAATTTAAAAATACAGAAAGTACTTCTTAAAAAGCAGAAGAAAAATTACAGATTTTTGTAGAGCAGATTGGACTGTCATTTGAGCACTATGCACATAATAGCGTGGTTGAAAAGCCTTGTAAATAGGGGTATATTCATTTAAGCCAACTTCTAAATGAAGATATAAAATTATGGGAATAATGTGGAATTGGCTTTGAATCCGAAGTACTTCTATAGCACCTATTAGCAGCACACTTGTGTTCCTCTCGGAGTTGAAGGCATATTCCCAGCATCACTATCAGGGAGGGAAATGACTTCTAAAAAAGAAAACTGGGATAAAATCTATGAAGATTTAAAATGCAAAACTTTGCATTTGATTTCAGTGCTTTGGTAGTCCATGCTTAAATATTTTAAGTCTTCTGAAGTTTTGGGTTTGTTGTTCTGTCTGGTGTCACAGATACATTTGTAATAGAGGCACAGTTCATTTTGGTGCTGCTCTGGCTGGGGCAGCTTTTCCTCCATGGACTTTTTCAAGCTTATTCCCATTCAAAGTGAAGCCAAGGGTAGTAGGAGATGATGATTCTTTCACCTAATGAATAAACAAACAACCCAAACAAACAACCCCCAAGGAAAACAAACCAAACAACCAACCAAAAAAAAATCTAGGCCTTTGATACTTGTGAATACAGCCTGAATTTTCCACAAAGCTTGAGAGAATTTCAGTGGGAGGCTCTGAATTGGATCCATCTCTGCTTAAAATGAAGAACAGGAACTTACCGTCAATTTCTATACATCCTCTGAGCATAGAATTAATGATTCGATTAAAATGAGACATCCCCAAGAAATTCTATAGTAATTGAACTACTTCATAAATTAAGACAAGAAAGAACAGTTGTATAAACACTGGAATCACTGACCCAGTTATTTGGAATAAAGTTTTGTCCATTATAGCCTTCAATCCCAAATGGGTGAAATCAGAATTTTCTGAATATCCCAGAAAATAGTTTTTGAAGTACTGGATGAATATTTTCAGATGATGGTGTGACATAGAGGGACAGTCTGTTCTCTGGTGCTCTAACCTGGTTTGAATGGTCTGCATCAATCCTTACATTTAATGACAGAAAACTCAGCTTAACCTTGCTGTAAAGTAAGTATTTATACACATCAATGAGAGAAATAAAACACCTTATTGATTTTACATCTGCTTTCACTGTGGTAATTAAAATGTACTTTTGCAGCTTGCAGAATAGTAGTCTGTTTGTATTAGATCAAAGAAAAGCTCTGCCACAGACCTTATTTTGTATTCCTGTTGTCCCTTGAAAATTCTTAAATAAATGCAGAAGATGAGCCCAGTCTTCATAAGCTACCATGCTTTTGTAAAAAGATGCCTCTTGGACAAAGGAGCTAATTGTTTGCAATACTGTATTCTAGTAATTTCTAGGTCAAATTCAGTGTTGAATACCCTCAAAATTCAGTGTTCCGTATTGTTAATGGCTTTGCCTGGATACATGCTTTGTCAGGAGTTTTCTGAGAAGAACTTCCTTCTGTAACTGTTCACAGGAGGGTCATCACTACAGAAAATCTCTTCAGAAAAGCCAAGCCCTTGAGAAGGGCACTGTAGACCTTCCAGCCCTCTTGGATTTGATGTTAGATCATCCCTTTTACCTGTGTGCTACTACTTGGCTTCTTTGGGCAGGATCTACTGGCTTCCTGGATGTATGGGACACATCTCATCTGGAGCCTGGTGTGTTTGCAGTTGTTTCTGATGGTGGATCTGGACTGTAGTTGAGAACCTGATGTTAATGTGGGGACATTAATGGGGGGACATCAGTAAGTAGAGCCACTCTAACACCTGAGTGTGAGTGAGTTTTACACTGCCAGTGGAGAAAGTGAGTTTTACAATGTCAGTCCATCCTTGACAATTAATACTGAAGAATCTTCTGGAGCTGTCTGACAACATTTCTACCCCAAAAATTATCCACCTTTGATCCGGATGAATGAGATGGTTTCCTAGGAGTACTTTGACTGAGTAATTTCAGTAATATTGGAATAGTCTTCACCAGCATCTTGGGTTTGCATGCATGTGTGTAAAGTCAAACTTGTGGCAGTATAAAAAAAAATTCAAAAACACATCTGTTTTGTTTTTATTGGTTTTATTGTTTTTTGGTTTTTTTTAAATTTTTTTTAACTAGTCTCAGGTTCTCTAGACCTGAATGGCCACATGCTGTGTATAATTTTCATCCATTGAATTGCTATTATTTATCTGTATGTCCAGTGGTATGTCATGATCAGACAAGTCTCCTCAGGTAGTTCATGTACAGATCAGGCCTGTGATTTATCCCGTGTCACATCAATGTTAATTATGTGCTCCAGCAGCCTCGCAGTTTTAACACAGATTTAACTGAGCCCGTAGAAATACCTGACATGAAATCAGCCCTAACAGAAAATTTTCGGTTTGATTCTCAAGACTCAAAAGTTTGGGAAAACTTGAAGTTTGTAAGAAGTAGATTTCTATCGGCACCTTTCCACTCCCACTCCCAGCACAGGTTGATAGAGAGCTCTTAACCAGTTTAACCAGTGATTAATTTAGCTCCCCCTGTACAATTTATCCTTCTTCTGTCTGATTAGTTCAAGGCTTGAGATTTGAAATAAAGCCAAGATTTTATATATGGAGCCCTCTTAATTACTTCCTCTCACTTTTTTTTTTTTAATCTTGTAGTAAAAACCTGATTATATATATGTCTACTAAGTAACTCACTGTAGAGATATTTAAGCTAGGTCTAAAAGAGCTAGACTGGTAATGGGAGCAGTCTAGCCATAGCCATAGCAACATAAGACAATTTATATAAACAGACACTTACTACACAAAAGTGTGAGAAATTCCTAACATGCCATATGTACATGTACATATATATATATGTATGTATGTATATATATATGTGTGTGTGTATGTATGTGTGTAAATATATATATTTATATAGTAAGGACTGCATGATGCGTGTATATATGCATACACATCTAGAAACCTTGCCAGTACAATTTAGCAAGTAACACATTTAAAAAGGAGAGAGAGGAGAAACAGAAACAATTGTGATTAATCATGCTCATTATCAACTCAGACTTATGACCTGTGTAAGTTTTAGGGCAGTTTTTTTGAAGTGTGTGTGTGGTGGTGAATGGGAGGAGGGGTGCATATGTGGGGTATGAGAGATGAAAAATACACTACTTTCTCTGCCAATAAAATGACCCTTCCACCCTCTCACTTTTCAGCCTTCCCTCCAAAAGTTAGGTGGATGTCTAAGGCTGGCTAAAGCCTTATTATTAAGTTAACTCTAGGTGGTTTCCATTAGCCTTACAGTACATGCCACTGAGCAGACATACAGTAACTGAATTGTTTCAACTTATCCAAATAACATTGAAATAGACTTAATTGTTGAACTGCAGGAAAGACCATGTGTCTCCAGAGACTATTAGTGTCATTTAAAAGGCTAAATGTATCATAAAACCTGTCTTTAACAGAATAAAATTGTACAGACCAACACAATTTTAGCTAATGTTTTCCACATTTCTTGTAAAAAAAGTCATTGGCTCTAAAGGAAAGTTCATAACATTTCAAGGAGTTGTTTCAGTGTAGCACTTCCCAACTAGTTTTAGCCTAGTATCCTTTTTACTGTTACAGAGCAATTTTCTTTGAAAATAGTCACAGGAAACGCTACAGGACTTACAGAACATATTTCTATTTATCGTGAGTAAAGAGAGGCTTTGGCACAGCAGAAGATTCAAGAAGCCTCTGATTTCAATAGATAAGCATTTTTCTCTCTGTCTTCCTCAATACTTAAATTGAGCTCTGATTAGAGAAGAATGTGATAATATTTCAGAGGAAAAGTCAAAGTGAAGGAATCCTTGCTGATACAGGTTGTCAGTGAGATTTCCTTAGCCATCAGTGCTTTGATATTTTTTAATTTTGATTCTGGTATTTAACTCTTTATTTTTTATTCCATTGCTACATATTTTCTTTTGTTGAGTCTGTTAAGTTTTTTTTGGGGTTTTTTTTGGGTAGGGAAAATAAGAAAGGTAGCTGAAAACAAAATAGGAAAGCAGAAGAGCAGGGGGGAAGTAGATAGGCCAAGGAAGAATGAATAAAAAAATAAAGAATTGCTTTTATGCTATAGAAGAGCCAAAGGAGTATTTTTTTGTTACAAAGAAGTTAAAAATATTAAGGGGAAAAGATCTAGAAAGAGGACAAATAGTGGATCAGCCCTCAAAAGAAGGAGCAAATCTTTCTGTTTATCTATCTCATATTTTCACTGGAGTTTTATATCAACTCACAGGGAAGCTGTTTCAAATAACTTCTGCTAACATTATTGTTCTTTTACTAGTTTTGTTTCTATGGAAATGAATGATGTAATTGACTCTTTCCATCACAATCACTTACCTTTTAACCTGAAGAGATTTTTTTTTTTCTTCCCAGTTAGTTTTCTCCAATCTTGGGAACAAAAGATATTGTCTCTTTTTTTTTTTTTTTTTTTCTGGAAAACCTCAGAATCGTGATGTAATTACCTATGTAGGAACACTAGTGCCTTTCCTGAAAAAGTTAAGAATTTCTTGAAACCGCAGTTACTGTCAAGCTTTTCCCATTAGAGCTATGTGTGAATGGAAACAACTGTAATTTCTTCATTGCTTGCTATTAAAATGAACTTGAATCATGTAAGTCTTTTGAAAAGGAGACATTATGATGACAAAAAATATTGGTTAAGTCTAGCCAGGGTTTGATTTATTTGGTTTTAGTCCTGCGATAAGGAGAGGGTATGTGCTAATGAAGCAGTTCCCGTTTACAGGGAAATTCATCCAGTAACAAGTCATAGAGCCACTAATTCTTTTTCATTCCCATTTTGGGAATTTACGTAGTGTCTGGTCTCCTGGTGCTGCCCCTCAGCGTGGCCCTGAATTCACCTGTAATGAAGGAAATCCCCAGCTGCACAAACCTACAGCATCTTTACCTTGAACTAAAAAGTCTCTCACTATTTCCAGGCTATTGACGGGACACTATTGCATAAATCGGCCAGCAGATGTTGTATTCAGAACTGTGCAAAAAAATGCGAGGGGAGAACTCCCCACACCTCTGATGCAGCACAGACAACAGAATGACGTTGCCAATTTGAAATCTAAAAGAAGGATAATTTCACCAGTATGGTGCTGGACACAAATTAAAGTATCTGGTATGAGTCCATGCAGAATTTCTATTTCTGACCTGTAAATTTGTTCAATCTCTGCTTTGTCACTTTGCCTTTCAAGCCTGAATGAATTTTATTGCAATACCCACAAAATTTTCAAAAAAATATATTTTAGGAATACGATTTTTTAAAATGTGAAATGATTTTAAGACAGTCACCTATGAAACAGAGATGTGCATCTCTTGAAGGATAATGATTAAAGTCCTAAAGTTGGGCGACATTGAAATATATTAAAATGATGATAAGACAAGTGAAAAAATACTGTTTATAAATTCATTTATTTGGTGTTTATAAATATGGACTTATTGAGTATATATAAGATTCTGAATGCATTTTAATTCTATAAGTAAATAAAAACTCACAGAAGACATAAACATTATTTTTTTCATTCAGCAGTTGAAAAAGAAGACATTTATTTGATTTACCCAAGTTCATATGTGAAGAAACAGTAAAGCAAAGAATAGAAACAATCTACATATCTACAATCTCATTCCTACATTCTTCATAGATGACCTGAATTAGGACTTATTTTAGTATAGCCATGACTAATGTAATGTGCAAAACTAATGAAATTTAAATTAAAAAAGGAGTGACTTAACTGTCCCCTGACCTTTCAAGTCTCGATGAAGTCTCATTCTAATATAAAGTGATAATTGTCCAGTGTTGGTCTTGTCACTTCAGTCCTGATGGGAGCGAAAAGATGCAGCTAAACCTACTAATTTCTAAATTCTGCAAAATTAGGGTAGATAAGGTACAGCAAGTGCTGATAAAAAGGGAGTAAAGAACTGGTAGAAGGAGCTAAAAAGATGCTGTTGGCAGGCTGTAAAACCACCTTCCCACCATGTCCATTATGCAGTGTTCACTTGTGTGAGGGGTCCTATTTAACCTGTTGAGACCACTCAGCCTAAGTCCCAAAATCTTGTGGGATCAGGCCCTACCAAGGTTACACACTTCTGCATTCTTCATTGGGTGTACAAACTCTCTGATAATTACCGGAAGAAAATCAAATAATGAGTTTCTACATTTTCAGCAAATGTCTTGAGCTGATTAACACAGGACCTAATTTGCTCTAATCAGCTCAAGGTGGATAGAATGTGAAACAGATGACCTTACTGTTTAAGAACAGGTAATTCTGTTTATTTGTGGTGAATAATGACATTTTCTTACTGATGGGTATTCACCTTGCACCTTAAATTGCATCAGGTCAATGCTGAGAGTAACTGGTGCAGCAAGTTTGAATTCCCCTGTACTGCATATTAGGTAACTTTTCTGTCACTGCCAATTTAAACCAGACCCAGATATGAAAAACAAAACGTGGGTTCATGGTAAATATAACAACTTTTAATATCCCCAGCTGGAGAGAAGGTTTCCACTAGTATAGCAGAAGAAAACATGTAAGGGTCTGTAAAATATCCTCAAAAAGAGAATTTCAGAGAGGAGAAAATCTTTCTTTTCCCTATACTTGGAATTATTAAAAGTACACACCTGGGAAACAAAACCTGTGAGTAAAGGGCTTAGCTGTGAGGCAAAAATCGAATCCCTTCAAGGTTGAAAATGTGTCTGAAAACAGATTATTAAGAACTGAGATCTGATTTGGTCAATGTCTACATAGGTAATTCATTCTTTACTTCTGAAGTGCCTTAAACCAGCAAAATACGTTGACTTCTGTATAAGGGTCATTAAACAAGGTAAAATTTGAGTCAAACATTTAAAATGTAGCCATCTGAGAATACTGGCTAGTGCTCAAAACCAGAATCCTGAGCATCTCCTAATGGTATAAGAATATATGAAATAACAGCATTCAAGTCCTGAGAAGGAGTATCTCCTCTTTGCCCTTTCACTTCCAAAGGCTGGAAGCCAGGGTGATGGAAGCATGCTATTACCTTAAGACCCACTCCACCCAAACACACACATACTCACTCTGGTTTATGCCTGCTGTAACCCCTAAGTCTCAACCTCTGTTCCAGCACTTCTTTGGATCCCAGCTGTTTGCCGTCTGCTCGGCTCTTTTGTTGGGAAGGAGTTAGGGATGTTGGGATAATGACATCAAAGCCAGAATTAGAGAAGTGGCAGCCCTGGTGAGACCTTCAAAGAAAGAGAACTACTCAGCTGTAAAGGATAGACATGAATCTGTGAGCCTTGATTTCAGGACCAGCAAGAGCTTAAGGTCGCTTGCTTAAAGGTACATAGAGACACAGCCTCAAACTGGCAGAAATCAGGTAAGAATCCACATTTTCTTCAGGAAAGAGTATCACGTGTTTAGTTTTGCTCAGGTAAAACTGAGCAGTTGTAAGTGTAGGGAAGAGATTTACTTTCTCCCTGACATATTTGCAAGAGAAAAAATGAAGTGACTTTTGTCCTTTCAGATAAATAGTGCAATGAATTTTTATTATCTAAGGTGATCTGTCCTTGTAACTCAGGGGGAAGATGCCACATTATTTTTTGTTTAACAGGAGTAACCACTTTCTGGTACTTGGAGCCCAGCACTGCTAGCTGCTGCTCTCCTCAGAGGGTTTCCAGTAATGTTTTTGCAAAACTCTTTTCTCAAGATTGAGCTGCAATTAGCATGGGCTTCAGTCAGTTCTGTGGAGATGTCACTCTACATAATGCTACAGGCTTCATGCTGCAACATGAGGATGTCACTTCAGATAGCACTGTGGGCTTGAAGAGGCAATCCAGAGATGTCACTTCTCTGTTATGAACTGCTGCAGGAGAACCTGTCCTTTTTGATGGAGCTGGCCTCATACTTCACGAATACCCTCTTGATGTCCCTCTCAGTGGGCTTGACATCACTCTAACAGCATGACAAGTTAAAACACGTCCTTGAGAACTCATGTTAATAACGAATGCAACGATGACCGTGACTACACAGTGTGCCTAGGCAGGAGCAAAGTGTTTTCTCAATCACAGAAACACCTTACTCTAGTGAGAACTGGCTCACAAGTTGTTGCAGGACACAACTTATCTCTGTCTGCTATGACAGCAAGCCCGTGGTCATCACCGTGTCAGCTAGCGTGGCTTCTCAAGGTCATGTTCCATACTGCTGTTAATTCTGAAGGAAGATAAAGGACCACCAGGAATTTATTTTCTTTCTAGATGCCACTTTGGCTCAGTTAACCTTTAGCAGTGGTCTCTTCTTAAGTGGCTAAAACAATAAAGAACAATGCCACAAAGCTGAGAGTATGAATCATAAGTTTCAGGCCAGTCTAAATAGTTGAGTCTGGTTTTCCCTTCAATATTCTAAACAAAATAAATGTCTGTTGATAAAAATGCCCGTACAACTTGCTATATAAATTCTGAATTTCAAGTATTACATTATTTGCTGTGGTTAGAATAAGATTTTTAATGAAAAAAATTACCCAACACGATATTTTCCCAGTTAAATGCCATGCGTGATGCCACAAGTACGAATGATGTTTGGTAGCGTCCCCTTTCGTAATTGCTTTAAATTAAAAAGCAATTAGAAGCCCACTAATTTCAGACTAGACCCACTGGGTCAGGGCTGAGATCACCAGCAGAGCAGTCAGAAGGCGTGCATTACAAAAGCCTCCCTCCACGTTTATATTGCAGGTAGGTCAGTAATTCCTACCACTGTCAGTGGCAGCCTTTTAAGGCGGCCCAAGGACACACGCAGTGTTCATTCATCCTTTGACAGGTGCCGGCACCGGGGACAAATTTCCCTTCGGTGTCTCTGCTTCTCGCCGGTAGTGAGCCCCGCAGGCCCAGCAGCAGCGCGGCTTCGGGGCGCAGGGGTGCCGGGGCCCGGCTGCCGCCGCGGCCTGTGAGGCGGGCGGGAGGGCTCCAGCCGCCCGCCGCGCTCCGCACACCCCTCAGCCTGCCTGGCTTCCCGGCCCGTGCCGCTGACTGCCCAGGGCTCGTTTCAGCGCAGGACAGAGGGATGAATGGATGGCCGAGAGGTTCCTGAGCGCCGCTGACTGCGGGCCCTCGCTGAAGGGCGCCGGCCGTGACCTGGCCCGCTCGGCCGGGGTAGCCCTGGCTCCCGGGCACAGCTCCTGCCCAGGCACCACAGCAAACCATGGCAGCGAACTTTCTTCGCAGAAAAGGCTCTTCTGGGCTTTTCCCAGAATACACTTTTTCTTGGCACGGCTTCCGTTTTTTTTTTTTTTTTCAGAGAAGCTGTGAAAACTTTTCCTGAAATGATCCTCCTCTGCCTTCTGGCTGAAGAGTATGACTGATGCCTTTTCTTCCCCAGTGCAATAGTACATCTGTGGAGTAGAGAGACTAGGTAACCAGCTGTCATGTCAGGTTTCCTAAACATACTTGCATGTCATTTCTCACTTGTTCATCTGTATCAAAGCAGAGAGCCTCTGCTGCTAGCTCCACTGCACATTAGGGCTAAAAAATCATTTCATTAAGGCTGAAAAAAGTGGTTTATTTAAGTCAAAATCAGTCTATTCCTGTATCTGTTATTTCTGCTTCTCTCTTTGACAGGCTGATCATAACTCATAGCACTTATCCTTCTCTTCTCTCTTGCCTTGTTTTCTACATCAAAGATATTAATGACTGTGTTCTTTAATTTAACAGCTTCTGCAGCACAAGAGAGAATAGATTCATTTTATGAATAGTGAATCCTTGTATGATGTCATCTTCACATAATCTCTGTTTTGCTGCTCTGAAATAGATTTTATTTCAGTAAATGTTCAGACCACCACTACAGTGACACTGTACCGACTAAAGAAAGTGGTGTTCTAAGTACAGTAATTCTATTTAAAGGCACACTACTGGAGTGTGCTCATAATTCTGTTCTTCTAGCTGTCTAATAGACAGCTCTTTGCTTCCTTATTTTTGCCAGAAAGAATGGTTTCACCTGAGATCTCTTTAAGTACCACCTCTAGGCATTACAGCCAAAACAGAGGCTGTGACACCTATGAATTATGGCCATACTTAAGAATCAGGATGCACATTATAATATAGGCATAGTTAGAATGGAATTCCTATTTGCTTGCCTTGAACCCAACTAGAAGCACACTAAAATAGTGTAGCAAACAACATGGATACATACATATATAGATATATTCAACACATGTGTTTGCACAGCAAAACGATGTGCAGCAAATATTGCATTTAAGAATATGCAACAATGTGTCCACATAAGAGTAAACAAAAATTTGTGTAGTTGCAGGCAGGTGGGAAGTGTGGGAAAACATATAATCACCAACTGAAGAAATGGAATTTGCAAGACAAAGAACAAAAGGACAAGATAAACACAAGAGACAGCAAACGGGCAAATATCCTACCAAATGTACAAGTATCAAGATGAGTGGCAAAGCCAAAACAATGACAAGCAGCACTGGGAGCAGAGGAAATATCTTTTTGGGAGAGAGGCAAACTGCATGAAGTATCAGGCCTCCAGAGGAACTTTACCCATAAAAGGGCTCCCAAACCTGATCACCTTGACCTCCCCAACTGCCGACCAGCAGTGCTGCATCCACTGGTGCATCACCTCCTTGTTGTTGCATACTCATAGCTAATTCAGGATATAGGGGACTAGTAGATTTGTGTGTGTAAAGCTATTTTGAGATCATTAGTAACAGCTAACCATTGGCACATCTATGAATGTCAATCAAGGAAATTTTATTTTAAAGTCAGTTTATCAGTCTTCTAAATACTCCCGACACAGCAGTTTCTAATTCCCTGACTCAGTTACAATAATTTTACCAAAAAAATTTAATCATGGTTATCACATTGAACAGCTTGGTCATTTTGTATTTCACATCAGAAGAGGGCATAAAATGGGTGTCTCTCGCCTTCCTTGTGACAGAGCTGGAGGCTGGTCACTGCCAGCATCTGTGTGATGTGGAATGTGTAGATATGAGCTCCTCATTGCTGACCAATAAAATACACTGCCTTGTGGAGTTACCTTGTTCATATGGCTTTGAAACACTCAAGGGAAATATGCCACTGCTGCAGAGATGAATGATGAAGCAGTTGGCTTCTCTTTATGTGAAGTTTTGATTTTTTTTTAATAACTTTTTTTTACTCTTTGAAGGTATGTAGGAATGTGTGCAAAATAACTACAGACTATAACATATCTAGAAGCCTCTGAAGTATTTGTTTAAATTTTAAATGCTGCATCTGCATCTGCACTGCAGTTTCAGATATTAAACCCTGATGTATGTTTTGAATCCCTACAAATTACACAATTTCTTTTCCTTTCCTGCTGCTTCTCCTTTAATACTACTACTATCAGCAAGTTTTTTTACTGCTTACCAGGAATAATACTGATTTCATCTGCAAGATTTAGGCTAGTCACAAGTTACCTCATCATTAAGAAAAGCATTCTCTATGTTCATTAACAGAAGAATAGTAGCAAGGGATCATGTAACCTTGACTGTCATTTTGCTTTCTCCTCTTTCTTGTTTTATACCATCCTTTTAAACTATTAGTCACGATTCTCACCTGGTATAAAGTGATGTCACCCCACTGAAATCTTGACTAACACAAAGCTCAGAAACCTTCCTTCAGATCTTCATGGACAAGCCAAGATTTCTAGCTAAATGATTGTCAGTGCTTAACATGAAAACATATGAGATCTAAATGAAAACATTGAAATGCTCAAATAACATGAATTTGTCCTGCATCCCCAATTTGAAGAGTGTTGGTATATATGTTGAAGTTTTAGTTATGCTGTACTAGCACCAGCCCTGTTGTGTGAAAATATGTGGAAGTACTATCATGTTCATGGCAATCAATTTTTAATTATTGTTATTACTTCTGTTTTTGTTTTGATAGATTACCTTGATGCAGAATTTATGACTTGGAAACTGCAAGTCTCTCTGAGGTTGGAATTGATCCTCAGGAACTACAGAAATTCTGCAACCAGGTACAAAACATACAAAATGCTGTGAAATGTTCCAGTCTTGGAGCTGCTTTGGTCCTTCTGTGTAATTGAACCTTTGAGCTGCCCCAAATGCTTGCAATGGCCAGAAACAACTGGAGCAAGAAAGAGTGAGAGACAAACAAGTCTCATGGCACTTATTCTTTCAAATTTCTACAAAGAGGCTACTACAGCGTTCCTCATGGGCACGGATTTGCTCATGGATGTGTGCAAAAGTTACAGGTGGGGCTTGGGTCATCACATCCAAAACTGCTTGATTCAGGTCAGCATTAGAAATATTACTGAAACAAAATTACCTTCTGGTCTAGAGTTAATCAGGTATGTCTAGTCTGGAAAATTTGACACATTTAGGAATATTCTTTGGCATGAAGGCAGTGTCTGACAGCCTCTGTGACTGTTAGCGAGCTGTCTATCAGTGAACTTGCACATGAATTATGGTACAGGGGCCTTGTAGAGCAAACAATGTTTGGAAAAGGCTGAGGAGGATTCTGGCTACTGGGAGAGGCCACATTGTGATCAAGAATTGTTCTAACAGTTCACCAATGTAGGCATATCAACCTCTTGCTCCCTGTAGCCGTCATCAACCACTCTTAATTCAGCAGCTACCAGTGCAGCTGTAATAATACAATACCTTCAGGGAGAGAAATCTTAAGATTATTTTGATACTGCAGCTTTCTGTGATGCTAAAACCAGTGATACTGCTATATGCAGCAACAGATTCCAAGTGCTTGAAAGAACTAATTTCCAATGATTCAATAATCATGCAGGTCTGTGGTATGTCCTGCTGTGTAGAAGTTTTCACATTTGCCGTCTTGCCAGAGTTTCTACACGTTCAGTTGAATGATGTCATGGGCACTGTAGATATTTTTCCTAGTATCCAAACTCATGAGGGGAAGAAATATTAAGATGTTGATGCTGGGGTTTGTTGAAAGGTCTTTTAAAATGTGGTTACTTTTCTGAATGGTGCTGTATACTTACACTGAAGAAAGTGAAAAAAGGTTATAAGTATTATGAAACACAAAAAGTAACATTTGTGATTACGCTAAAATCCTTTAAAACAAAGGAAGGCAGGCCCCTATGTATACAAAATAATTCTAGAACATCTATACTGCAAGGGTTTTTGTACTTTGTGCTTTATATATACTGTCAAGGAATAACTGAGATTAACAAGAGACTGTGCTTATTCAATGAATATCTCCAAATATTTTCCTGACCTCTAGATTGCAATTCAACTATTAAGATGGTAATTTGTTTGTGTTTCTTGCTTCTGAGCAACAGAAACTCCCTAGCAAAGGAGTAGAATTTTAGGAGAAAGAAATTATCTCAGATTTGTTTTAGATATCCCTTACCTTTTGTACTTCAGTGTTTCGTTTATGCAAAAAATTAAATTGATTAGTGATGGGCTAAACAGAATGTAAAATCCACTTTGAATTGAAGCAAATATAAATTTGATAAGGATTTTTATTTGTAGTTTGCATTTCCCTGAATTAGAAGAGAAAATATAAATATATTTACAAAATGATGTCACTATCGTGGTATCATCAGAGGGTCTGAATTATATTAAGGGAGGCAGTTTATAAACATGTAATTGAGTGACATACTTTTTCCTTAAGGGTTACAAACTACACATTAGACAAGATGCCAGCTGTTTGCTACAAGCTTCCTATCTATTGGTTTAATGTTTCAATTCTTATTCAGCAAAACTTCCACTGAAATAAAAATTCAGAGGAAGCATTGTCTGATGAAGGTGTGGGAGATCAAATGATTTTTTAATTTGAATATCACTAGGAAGCAAAGGCTACTGTCTTTATCTTGCCAGGGAGTAAGATTCTGTTATCAGAAAATGTCTAGTTTGATTCTTGACCAGAAATATTTTAATGTCTCTGGATATGATGTGTCAAGAGCATCTGGAATCTTGGCTTACTCTCCAAAGAGAATTTTTCTATTATTGCCACTCTTCTTCTTCCAGCAAAATTGAATTTAACTTAGCTTTTTTATCAATTAGACATATTTGTGATATAATGTCCTTTATAATTACTAAAGCATGAGATTTTTCATAAAATCATAGAATTTTTTTCAGATTGGAAAAGACCTTTAAGACTATTAAGTTCAACCATTAACCCAGCATTGCCATGTTCACCACTAAACCGTGTCTCTGAGTGCCACATCTACACACCTTTTAAATACCTCTAGGGATGGTAACTCTCAACAGCCTGTTCTAGTGCCTGACAACATGTTCAGTAAAGAAATTTTTCCTAATATTCAACCTAAACATCTCTTGGTGCAACTTTGAGGCCATTTCCTCTTATCCTATCACTTATTAGTTGGGAGAAGAGACTAACCCCCACCTGGATGCAATGTCCTTTCAAGTACTTGTAGAGGGCAATAAAGTCTCACTTGAACATCCTTTTCTCCAGACTAAACAACCCTGTAAGTCTTGCTCCAGACCCTTCACCAGCTCCGTTGCCCTTCTCTGGACACACTCCAGCACCTCAAGTCCTTCTTGTCCTGGAGGGCAGCACTGAACACAGGATTTGGGGTGCAGCCTCAGCAGAGCCGAGAACAGGGGCACAATCCCTGCCCTGCTCCTGCTGGCCCCACTATTGCCCACACAGGCCAGGGTGCCATTGGCCTCCTTGGCCACCTGGGCACACACTGGCTCATGTTCAGCCACTGTGGATCAGCACCCCCAGGTCCTTTTCCACCAGCAGCTTTGCAGCCACTCTGCCCCCAGCCTGCAGCACTGCCTGGGGTTGTTGTGACCCAAGGGCAGGACCCAGCACTCGGCCTGGCAGAACCTCACACAACTGTCCCCAACCCATTGATCCAGGCTGTCCAGATCCCTCTGCAGAGCCTTCCTGCCCTCCAGCAGATCAACACTCCATCCAACTTGGTGTCATCTGTGAACTTACTGGGAGAACTCCAAACTCTCCAATGGTGAACTTTCTATCATGTATTTTTAAACTTTCAGAGAAAGAGAAAATTTTGATTATATTTAAAGTAAGTTATTGACATATTTCACACTAAAATAAACCTGACTCCTCTGCAAAATTTGAAATGATTTTGAGATTAAGTAATTTTCATCTCTTTGGTTAATATGATTTCATTTTGTGTACAAGTAGGTTGCACTGTGTTTGCTGTGAATTCTTGGATACTTGCAAGTCTCTCTCTGCTAGAATTCCTGCAATCTTGATCAGAATTTACAATTCGTTCCTCATGTCCAGCTTCTCCCTTTACTGAGCCTATTTTTTAATTAAGAGAAAAGTTAGAAAAAGACACAAAATTTTCTGAGTTACAGTCTTCTGTAGACAGTAATACATTATTGTATATTTTTAGATTATACTTTATTGCCCTGATCAAAGAGATTTTAAAAGTGTAAGTATATAGTGTAGCCTTACCTTGCCAGTACAGAAATTAATAAATTACTATAAATCCAGGTATTCTTTACTATATTAAAGAAACTTCCAATTTCAGCTTCAGGTAAAATTATTAAAGAATTATTTTAATGTGGTTTCAGATTTTTCCATACTTGGACATTATTGCCCATTTTATGATAAATAATATTTTTCTTAAAGACCTAATTGTTTTAACCAAATAACCTGAAAATCTTGGTTTTAATTACAAATGTGATGCTTCTAAACTCCATAATGATTAAAAGCTTGATGACATGACACATAGAAGTTTGAATTCCACACAACAAGAAAAGTAACACAATACTGCTTTTAAAAGAAAATAATCAGGTTTTAAGTCAGTATCTTTATTTATTAACATATATATTTGTCAATACTGGATCCCCAATCTGTCCTGGAGCAGATCTGATAGTGTTTTGATTTTAAAATCAAATTTTTCATTTTGACAAATACTTTTCTTCCATTCTGCTATGTAAAAGAACCACATTAACAAAACATTTTACTACATGGGCAAAATAGTGAGGGTGCATGCAATGCTGACAAAAATCGTGCGACAATTTATATTAAATAATGGGATTTTTCTTATTTTTTTATTTTTTACTGTGTATATAATTATGGAGTTTTGTTTAAATAAGGATAATAGATAAAAATGTTCAATATGGATGTATCATCCTTTTTTGTTTAAATTGGCTGTACCTGTCAAAGGTCTGTACAGGAATACAGCAAATTTTATACATTCGAATGGAAAGCGACTCTAGACATTGGAGATAGTAGAATCTGTTGTGTTCAGTGGCCAGTGTAGTTTTTTGGTAACAGGGAATAAATATTGCAGACAATAGTATTGGGAAAGCTTGTACCTGCTGGATTGGAGTTAAAGGAGTATCACCCTTGCAAAAAGTTGGCTTTTGGTATTAAATTGTGGACTTGTGATTGAATGACAGAGAGGGCTGATGCATTCTAATTTTTTCATAATCAATTATGAAGGATCAGAATCGACCCCTTGTATTTAGCAAGAGTTCACATTTTTTCCTATATCACTTTAGCTCACAAATGGATGATAAGATTTAGCTGGTTGGATTTACCTGCTGGCTTCATGGATTAGCTGCCAGATGACTGTCACCTTCCCTAGCAAAGCTGTTGTGTGCCTGTTTTGGTTTTGAGTTTTGTCAATACTGATAGTAGTTCCTTGACAATGAATTTTGAGCAGCAACTTTCATGTTCAATTTTTGTCCTAATAGAGGTAGCTTTGGAAACACTATTTGAAAACTGATGGGCTGGCTGCTGGCAGAACACACCTTTCTGCTTCCCTGCTGAATTCAGTCAATTTTTCTAAAGACTTTCAACTTTCTTCATCAAAGAAGAACCATCATCCTCTCACATTAAACTTTTGCGACTACAGTTGCACACAGATAACTCACAAACTAGAAAAGGCTGGAGAGAGAAGTAAGTTCCACTCATACCTTTTCTGTCATATGTAGTCCTATTTTAAAGTGTCTTCTGTCTCTTGGAAGAACCTACCACTGGCACTTAGAGTCAATCATCTTTTCTTTTGAAAATGAATCTTGAAATCTTGCTGTTTTGAAGATAGCTAGATTAAAAATATAGATTAATATTGGAGCTGAAATGTTGCTAGCTCCCAGCTAGAAAGACTTTGTTAGGATTTCCTGTTTCACACATACTTCATATCTTTTGGGCAGTGTTAAAATACCCTTCATAATGAACTGCTTGTCTTGCACTCTTTGATTCTTGTCTCTTTTACTTACTCGGTGAGTATCTTTCCTCATTATTTATTTGAATTGAAGGGAAGAACTGTGTTTAATTGTGCAATGTTGAGAGGACTTAGTGAGTAAGAGGACTCAGACCCTAATAGGAGGATTAAGAAGTCAGGGGAAGAGAGGTGGTGAGACAAGTACACATCTGTTTTTGCAGTGGGCCTTGTTTTGTTTTTCTCACCAGGGCATTGCTATCCCCGCCATAGCACTGATTCAGCTCTCAGAAAGTTTGATTTTCTGCTGAATAAGGTCCAGACACTTTGGATTGTATTGGTTAGATTTTTCATTTCCTTACTTGGACAAAGATATACAATGTTTAGGGATTAAGTTTTTCCGATTTCAATTGCAACCTATATACTTCATTGCCTAAGTGCTACTTTAGCATCAATTGCAAGAATATAAATAAAAAGCACCACTCTCTATTTGTTCATCTAAGACCTTGAAAAGCAGTAAATCAAAATCCTTTCGTGGTCTACCTTCAGTTCTCATGACAGGACCAATACATTTGGACTGCTGCAACTTATTTAGATGATGTTTGTCAAGATGGTAGCTTTAAAACACATAGCAGCTTTTTTTACAGCAAATCTGATTACTATTTTATGTGTCTAACCCCATGGCAAAGAGGACCTTAAACATTTCCCCTTTCCAAGCAAGTTTACTCCACAATTCAGGGACAGTCTCTGTGTTCCTGGAAATAACTTAGATGCACAGAAAAAGAGAGATTTTGTCTCTGCTGGCCTTTCCTCAATATAGTGAACTCCAGTTTCTTCCTGCTCTTGAGGGGTCAGTGAGAGACAGAGAGCAGGACATACAAAATAATAATCTTTCCCATCCCAGGAATTTAAGCAGCATGCACTATTTCCTCGCAGAGGAAAATAATCTAATCAACACTCTGGATTGACAGCTGTGATTAACTTATTTTGCCTAAAAGCCTAATTTTACCACGCAGTGTAGACCGAGTAGAATGGAAATAGCTGTCCCAGATGAGGACTCAAGCACTTTAGGAAACAGGAAATGAGGCTTTTGGTACACTTTTTGGTACATTTTTTTAGTGGAAACCATAGTAAAAAAAGAATAGAATTTGGATTTGTCATTCACAAAGCAGAGTTTCCTTAATGCGCCAGGGAGGAAGATTGGGCTACTGCATCTAAGAGTTAAATGGTGATAACTCTTTGATCCTTGGAAGTATTTTATTTTCATTCTGGCTTTTTCAGTTGATTCCCCTACCTTTTTTTTAAGGTATGACTTTGATTGCAAATTAGATCTTTGAAAATATGTCCATGAATTTCATCTCTTAGACATGTAATTAATCTTCATATAGCTTTGAAAGTAATGCAAACACACCTGTAGGATGTTTTCCATTGAAAACACAAGGAGAGAATCTGTAATAAATCTGAGAGTGATAGCTTTATTGTGACTGACAGAGCTGCTGGAGGCCTCTTCTTTATGAGTATAATTTGGGAGTATATAAAGGAGAGATTGATTTCCACAGACCACTCTCTTTTCCTTAGTGTTTATTCTTAGTCTGTATAACCCACTCTAATTTTTATTTTACAAAAAGACCTAACACATGTGACTTGATTAAAACAATGCATATTGCATTTCTACGAGTCAGCACGGGCCAATGTGAACACAATTTAATTTTGTATTTTGCAAGCCCCATGACCATGTGCTGTGCATGATTTATCAGGGAGTTGCAGCTCTCTTCCTTGTCAAGACTTGTTCTTCTGGATCCTTTGGAAACAACAGTTTAACCTTTCGAAAGGAGCCAGTACCTTCTAGCAGGCGAAGATGAAGTGCTTTGAGAAAGAGGCTATGGGAGTAATGAGATGTGACTGTGAGATGAGTCTTGCTTGACAAGGTACAACAAACCTCACATCTCTTGCTAAGAAGTGGCTGTCACTTTGATCTGCATGAAGCTTAGTGCTTTGTGGATTTGAGCCACTATCTGTGCGTTGAGTCAAATCTTTCTGTTACAGGGAAAAAGTCCTCCCGATGTCCACAGGTAGTGCAAAGGCAAGAAGCTGACTCCTTGACCAACCCTCATAGCATTCACTTGGAACATAACAGTAACACTTTTACTGATAGGGAATTTGAAAACTAACATTTTAAATATCTTGATTAAAGTGTCCTTGCCTTAAGTTTTGTCTCTTGCGCCATGCTGCCCCTAGAACATTTTTTCTTTTTTACAAATTACATCTCCTTGAAATTCTGCAATGTAGTGGTTTTCTTAAATACTCCTCTGATATGAACTGTGATGACTCTTTCTTATTTATTCTGTAGGATGACCAGGCAGTAATTGTGTGTGGGACTGAGAAAGTGAGGGTTGATGGGAATTCACCAAATACAGCAAATGAAAAAATTTATGGAAACGAGAGACCCTATAGAACAAAGAATATCTTTTTACTTGCTTGTGCTGCTTTATTCTTGCCCAGATCCACAATAGGACCTTTTCTCTGCTTCTTCTTTTATTTATAATCAAAACAAAATGAGGAGAACACAGCTTGACCACAGCAGAGATATGTCTCCATATGAGGTCATCACATTTCAGTGCTGTGTCAAAAAATGTGTTAGAGACAGAAAGAGATTCAGTCTAGCTGAAGTAAAGACACTGCACTGCCAATAATTGTCTTCTGTAATAGTTAGTCACATTGAAAGTATTAATTAAAGAAAGAGTTGGGTGTTTTTTAAAAGTGTGATGTAATTCGTTGCCAGCTGGCTGACCAAGAGCCTAGGGTAGGTTATATTTATCTCTCTCAGAATAGGAAGAACAGATCTTTTATTTCTCTTTGTTAAAACCCTGTATGCTTGGCTGTAGCAGACCAGGCAGATTGCTTGAAGTGACTGGCTGCCAATGTAATTTGTGTTGGTAAATAAATATAAAATGTTGGGATCTTTCAAAGATGGGATCAGGAGGCAATGACTGATGCCAAGCAGAGTGCACTTATTTCCTGAGAAACAAAACTGCTCCATCAGCTCACCTTAAGCTTGATTTGCACAAACTCCATTTGTTCTGTCTCTTCATAAGAAAAGCTGTTAAACTGAAAAATCTCCTATGTCTATTGTGTAATGTCAGGCTCACCTGGCTCCTTCATGCAGCCTGAAAAAAGGGCTATCCTTTGCCCTGTCCCATAAGCTTTGTTTTTTGTCTTCCTGTCAACCAGCTTATTGATGCTGGTTAGTGTATGTGCTAGCTTTGGCTGGGAGAGAGTTAATTTTCTTCACAGTAGCTAGTGTAGGGGTGTTTTGGATTTCTGCTGGAAACAATATTGATAATCACAGGGGTGCTTTCATTACTCCTGACCAGAGCTAACAGAGTGTTAAGACCTTTTCTGCTCCTCATGACACCTCACTTGTGAGTGGGCTGGGGGTGCACAAGGTGTTGGGAAGGGGCACAGCCAGGACATCTGAACAAAACTGGCTCAAGGGATTCATCTTACCATGTGACATCACATTCAGTATATGAAGCTGGGGGGAAGAAGAAAGAAGTTGAAATGTTTGAATAGATGGTATTTGCCTTCCCAAGTCACTGTGACATGTGATGGAGTGCAGCTTTCCTGGGGATGGTTGAACATCTGCCCGCCCATGGGAAGTGGTAAATTAATTTCTTGGTTTGCTTTGCTTGTGCCTGTGGCTTTTGCTTTACCTATTAAGCTGTCTTTATCTCAAGACAGGAGCTTTCTCAGTTTTACCCTCCTGATTCTCTCCCTCATCACACTGTGGGGAGTGACTGAGCAGTTGTATGGTGCTGAGCTGACAGCTGGGGTTAAATCATGACAGCATAGTGGAAGGAGGTGGAGCAAGGACATAGCTGATATAGGCATACTAAAGTACAATTGTGAGGCACAGATAATAGATGTGGACTTGGGGAAAAAGAGCTGAAACTCTGGTTCAAAAATTTCAAATTTTTGTGGTTCTTCCAGAGGAGGAATAATTATGGCACAGCAGAAGGCAACATCTCCCAGGCCTGATGAAGGCAGCACTACTTCAGAAGTGAGTATCATCTAATAATAAGAGGTGTAGATAAACCTGCTGTTTCCTCATGCCTGCAAAAGGCTAGGGAAAGATGCAGTAAAGTCCTGCCCATTGTTGGCAGTAGTAAGTTAGTCCCCTATTGCGCTGTACTTCACTAGGAAACTCAAACTGGCTTTTCCTACATCACAGGGATGATTGAAGGTAAAATGAGAGTCCCTGTTAAGACAGACATGCAGAAACAGAAATAAAAAAAACCCACTTATTTTGTGGAACAATTCAGAAAGGGGAAAATCCTTTGTAGAAAGGAATAAACTCAACTAAAAGCAAACCACTATGCAGTTCAATAAAAGGTTGCCCTCTCCAGTCAAACAGATACAATTTGCCACAGTGTATAAAGAGGATCTTTTTCAATTTAGCTATTTCCATTAATGTATGAACCACTGATCAATATTAGACATCGCTTAGCTTTTCAGGTCATGAGAAACAACTCACTGGCAAGCATTGTATTTCTAGGAGACAAAGTCGGTGGGTAAACATATGACCATGCAAACAAATTGAATAATTTCCATGGAAGTTGAGGGCCAAATTAATAATTCTCCTTCATTGTGTCAAAGGTATAAAGATTCAGGACTATTCCAAAGGCTGTGAATTTCTGGGCAGCCATATCAGCATGGTTCTTGAATACATCCAGAGACCTCTATAGAAGGAAACAGACCTTGGGTCAAGCTTCACCTGCCCTTGTAGACTTACAGAGTCTAGCAAATTTCACATGTAAGGAGGATCTGGGTAAGTAGACTACAGAAATACAGTCTACTGTACTTCATGTAGTCAGGAAACTACATGAAAAAATCGTAATTTGTAATTTCTGATTGCTTTTTGTTAGAGAAGCTTTCTGAGGCCTCAACTATCAACACATCTCCATCATATCCAGCACTGAACATATTTGTAACTGGACACTGTTCTTGTTCTGCAGTCTATAGCAATAAAGGCAAGTAATATATTAGCTGTTATACAGATGGAGGACTGGGAGATTAAATATCTTGTCCAGGGTCAAAAAGGAAATGTGTGACAGGTCTGGGACTTGTGAACCTGGAAATGTCGAGTTGAAAGCCTCAGCTGTGGGCTGTATATTTACCCCTGAGTGTTAGCTGACTGCATATTTAACGAAACACTCCAAAGGACACCAATATGTTATTGCTCCTATTGGAAAATGACTGGACAACCATGCTTCTTCTGACAAGTGGCCAAATCTTGCCTCGGCAAAATATTCAGTTCTGATAAATTGTACGTAGTAATTTGAAAAATAGATTGTTTAGTCTTCTGAGTGTGCTTACATAGATTCTTCACAGAACAAACTATGTCTCTTTCTTGTAAATATTAATAAATAATGTTTTTTACATTTCACTTAGGAGCAATCACAGGCAAGAAATAACCATGACTGCAAAGCCTGAGATACTAACTCAGTTCAATGCCATCAGAAGAGTTTTTGTCAACACTGAGTTCAGACAGTTAAAAAAGATGGACTAAGTATAGCAGAGATTTTCCCTTTTTTAACTGCAGAGTTTCTCTGTTGGCTTTGTAAAAGAAGAAAGGCTTTGGGAATCAATGACCCAGGTTGTGGTTCCACTGGTAGTTTGGTCCAATTTTAATTAGCTGATGATGTGTGCACTATCGTTTGCTAATAAAGGGTGTAATGATTTTAGATGGATGTTGCTATAAAGCCCCCAAATTTTACATGTGCACTGTCCAACATTAAGCCTTCTGGTCTCTTCTGGGTCATCTCCACTTCTAGTGGGAATCCTGAAAGGGTATTCAGGTTTGAATGCAGCAGAGATGCTGAGCGAGGAGCTTTTCTGAGTGCTGCTGTGCTGCAGTGGCTTTTGACAGCAGGATACCCAAACTCTCCCTGTAATTAACTGTGTACTGAGGGTCCATTAGAAAGGTGTGTGATGACCCTTGGCCACGGATTTCTGGCTTTACCATGGCCCTGGAAATATCAGGTTAGCCATGAAATAATTTCAGTTTACACCATGTGACTAAAATTGAGGCAAACCTTTTAATACTATTGAGTAGTGGAGTAGGAGGTCAGAGAAGATAGCATAGATGATGGTTTTTCAGAGTGTGATTAATTCTTTTCCATGTAGGGGGAAAAAAAAAGTAGTAAATATGAATCAGAACACTTGAAATTACTAAACTCTTGTTAGTCGTTTCGTAGTTGTTTTTTTCAGTTGTGTGATTGTCTCTTTTTTTGTGCAATAAATGAAGGAGTCTATAATTTGATATTGAGTGAGATTTGCATCTTATTTATTTTACTGTTTAACAGAGGTAAAAGAGAGAAGTTCTTGTAGGAAAAAGGAAACCCCAAGCCCTCCAGAAAGATAAACTGAGGCAAATCTAACATGCATGAGTTAAAAACTATGGGCCCTCCTCTAAATCTGTTCCTTGAAAATAAAGAGAGTGCATGTATGTGTATGTGAATTAAGAAAGTCTTATTTCTTTTCTAAGCTATATCACAGAAATATAGAACAACTCAAGTTGGAGGGAAGATCATCAGATTGTCTGTACACTTTCATGGGAAAGAGAATTGAGGCGTTCACCCTGTCCAATTGCATCTTGAAAACTTCCAATCATAGGAACTCTACCACATCCCTGGGTAAAAATGCTTTATCAGAAATGCAATCAAGTGCATTTTAAAATCCCTGTTTACCAGTAACACATCTGAACAAAAAGGCAATAAAAGTGAAATGCCTAGTGAGATATTCTGGATCTGATTGAGCATAATGATCCCCACACTAAGGAACAGAGAAGATTTAGTATAATATATTATCAGTGCCATAGGACCTTACCTTCCTCAAGGTATCTTCTTGTTCCCTTTCTCCACTCTTAAGTTTCAATTTGTCCTTACTTCAGAGGATTTTCTGTCTCTCAGAAAGGCAAAGTGGCCTACTTGTTCCCCTATAATCAGATTGCACACAGAACTTAACTAGGTGGTTTACCAAGACCTGCGGGGATTTCTCCTCAGAGAAGAAAACCAAATTCTGAGTTAATGCTGTTGGGACTGACGGCTCTAAACAGCTCCTTGTCAGACTGATATGCTCCTAAAATCCCCGAATGGGTGTGGGCAGCCCCTCTGAGTGCTTAATGATAATGTGGTTTTCCCCTTTCATTAACTTTTGTGTACAAACAGCTATCACGCTCACTGGATACTAAGCACTTTACTGCCCATCTACACCCACGTCAATGCTACTTAAGGCTAATCACACACTAACTACATCTCCCAGTGACAAAGCTGCATCCCCACTCTGTCTGTATTGATCTCCCATCAGTCATTTGTAAGTGACCATGCTAGACATGGGCCTTGGGCATTTTTCCAATACAAAAGCCACTTAACATTAAAATTGCAGGATCTCTTTTGGCCGTTTTACAAGTCTTTATCAAAAGCGTATAAAAACCTACCTTTAATCATAACTACTCTATGAATTTTTTTCACCTTTGACCATTGACCCCTTTAAGATAATGAGAGCACTTGTGCACCAGACTGCCCTTCTTGAAGTTTAATTCATTGCCTGAGAGGGCCGCTAGAAGCAGTGGCAAAAAATGCTGGAAAGGGAATACTTTTGCACCAGTGTTTGTTTCATTTTAACAGTAGCAAGAAAAAAAAAAAAAAAAGGCTCATTATTTAAGAGGGTGATTATTTCAGTCATTTATACACCCTTTGGGTCATGTGCCCATCCCTTTACCCCATTCAGATGAGCAGGCAGTAGGGCTGCCTTTCTGTTCCCAGTCCTTTGCCATGTACCCTTGTACTTCTTGGCATGGAGAGTGTGTTTGTTTTGCGTGTCTATGTGAAAAGCCAAACTGGTACAAATTCTTTTACTCTATCACTGCCACATATGAACACTGAATACATAATTTCAGACACTCTGTGGTTGTTGGATCCTGTTCAGGAGGTTAGATGAGAATTTTAATTGCATAATTCTGCCATCCTTTCTTTTCTGCACTAAGAAAAGATCCTAATTTGAGGATACATCTCTGGCTTCAGAACTGGCTTAACAACTGTCTTTTTTTTGAAGTTCAGTACTTGTCCAGCTAAATCAGCTTGTAACATTGGCTGTGCTCAAGTAGCAACTATTTTGACAATTGCTCTGGTCCTGTGCAAGGCTTTTCACACTGGCCCATGCAAATTATAAAAAAATATTTATGGTGGAAATCTACACTGTTTGCGTACAAGCCTGTGAGGTCTCCTCCTTGCTAGAGCTTTGTTTGTTGGACTTTGAAACTTTAAACATTTCACAGACAAGTCTGACTTTATTCCCATAAGAGGATTCATCAGTGCATTTGAAGGGCCATATGTTGAGTTGACACTATCAACTATAGGCAATATGCCAACGAAGTACTCAGGCAGGCAGCTCTTCCTGAGCTCCATACTATCTTTTTTTTTACTATCTATTTTGATTTGTGTCTCATAAAATGCATCAATTACATATATAAGGAGAAATTCTCCACAGGATGTTAATGGAGTAGTGTACAGTAAAAGGTCAAAAGCGCTGTGACTGATCCTCTCAGAATAACATCCAGGAAAAGCTTTCCTAAAAAAGACAAAGTATTTATAGTAACGATAGCAAAATACAAATGCCTCTTTGGAGTCTATTTTTCTAAATAAATGGCTCTCAGCATTTTTCACTGAGTGTGTTACTTCTTAGGACTAAGGCCAACCTGTCTGCTCCAAATTTTACAGATTTTCTGCACGTGGCATGTTTGGCTATATGAAAACAGGTCTGATAGGGTGCCGGGATAGTATAAAGGAAGCAAGATTAAAATGAACTCACCTAATGTGATGTGTTAGCTTCTTGTGGCATCATTTCGTGTCTGGCAGTATCATGACTTTACAGTGGCAATGTTGTGTTAGTAAATTCAATCATGCTAGTGGCCAAAGACAGAAAAAGTGAGGTGTTCAAACCAAATTTGGTGGAAATTTGTGTGTGACTTAAATCACTGTTTCTGTTCCCTTAGTACCCTCAGAGAAATCTGTACTGAAAAATGATTATGGTTGTAACCACGTTGTAAATGGTCCACCTGGGGATGAAAGTAACTCAGTGAAGGGGCATTTACAACCTTGGATCACACTCCCTGAGGTATTGGGCTGAAGTGTGCCAGTTGGACTGAATCTTGTGGCTAACTTAGCTGTTTTGGATAGTAACTTTGAAATTTCATGATGAACAACAAGAAAATATTTTTTTAAGCCATTTCAGTTGTAATACATGTATAGTACTAATCCAATTGACAAATTATTATATTTCTTCTGGACTTAATCAAACACATAATCCCTTTCCCATTTATATATATATATATATAATTATTAACAGTAATTCTTAAGCTTTTTTTTTAATAAGCCAGAGTAGGTAAGTATCCTAAGTGACCTTTACTTGGGTTATAAGCCAATTAATGCATTTTATAATAAGCCCAACCATTGTCTTTGTGATGTATCTGTTGTAACTCTAAAAAGTTCCAATTAAAGGACAGGATAAAAGACAAGACCCTATCTCACAGAGACTGGCTCTGAACAGAATTCATCAGGTTGGATTGATTTTGAGGTTCCCCTCAGAAATTGTATTTGTTCCTGTGAGAGAAAAAACAGGCTCCTGGGGTATTGGAATCAGAACTCAAAAACTTTTAAAAAGAAGCACAGAAAGACCGCAGCTTTCTTATGAAAAACAGTGCAGAAAAAGCAACTTATACTAAAGCTCTGTCATGGAGAATTTCCAGGCGAGATTAATTCCAAGAGATGAAAAATGGAGAGATATAAGCAACATTCATAGAGAGGAATCAGAATGCAAAATGTCGCAAGAAAAAAATTAAAACTTTTTATACCAAAATAAATGGGAGAAATTGAGACAGGCATACGGAAGAGAAAAGAAGAATTTCCTCATTAAGTAGAGATACACATTTTTTAACTTTCTTAATTTGCTGCACATTTAGAGGGGTAGGTGCTCTCAGCTGAAGCCAAACCAGAGTAAACTCTGCTCCTCTTCCTTTAAGATGCTGAGGGAGATCTGTCAGCATCTGCTACAGCAGGGAAAGCTTTTCTCCACAAAGAAAATTGCTGTCAGGAAGGTTGATTAGGGGAATGGAGCCTACCTGGCTATGGCTAAGAGTCTGGACTGATGAGTCCAGGTGAGTCTTCATCCACCTGGGAAACTCTAACCATCCCAGTTAAGTTACCGCAACCTTCACTGAAATGGACAGATATGTCCAAGTGCGTACCCTGCCTCAATATCTGACTCCTTTGGAGAGCAAAAAATAGTGCCATTTATTGCAAGTAAACTTCGAAAATTATTGCTCAAACAATGTATTCCGTTGGAATCTTACTAGGCAAATTACAACATTTATGAAATAATTATATGTTGCTTTAATTTTCCAATTTTAGATCCCTCCTTTCAAACATAAATAATTTCTTGCCTTCTTTCTTCCATGGGTTTATTTTAAACAGATAAACTTTGGATTGCAGTTGTTGCATCCATAGAATCTTAATGCCTAACCTCAAAAATCTAAATGCTAAATAAAGTCTTTCCCTCCAGAGCTCTAGCTATATCCATTTCTCTGTTTTATTTCTGTTGGTTTTGTCATTCTTCAACAAAAGAATAAGTAAATCCTCATTACCCAGAATCAGTTGAGGCTTGTCTATATAAAGAATATATTGTGTTTTTTTGTGAGTCCATGTGTGTGTGCAGAACTGCATTGCATTAGCATTCCTGAATACAGGCTTTTAAATGTACTAATCTCAGGAAGGTAAAATCAACATTCAAATGGTAATTATTTAGGAAGTAAATTGATCAATTTGTCCTAAGCTCCATGAAGATGAACTGAGGTCAATCCACTTTGCCTATTAAGATTTTGAAGATATCTGGTTGGATTACTTTCACAGTAAGTGCCTGTTTTCCACTGAGGTTTAAGGAAACAAACAAACAAACAAAAAGACAAAAATAAAAACAAAAAAAGAAAGACGAATGGAGCTTTACTGTTAGACCTTAGGAAAAAAAACTTTTCAAGTAAGCACAATTTTCCCGGTCCCAGCAAGATGTCCATGTAAATAACCTCTGTGTTATTAGCTTTTAGGACTATAACTCTCCCTGTGGTGAAAGTGAAATGGCTGCCAACTAAACAGAGTTGAGCTGTCTTGGTTCTGTGGCCCTATATATGTATTCTGAGTTATTTTTAAGGCTTGAGAATGTGTGGATGAGCAACTACAATCTACATGGAAGACAGACTGAAATAAGTGAGGCAAGCTATTCAAACAACTCTGTAATTTCAAAATTGATCATGGTGAAATTTTTAACTTAAATAAAGCATCACCAAATTGTTATTGTTAAAATAATAGTCTATGAGTCTTAGAATTATCACATAAAGTGTTAGGGTAGAAGCACATATTTCCTGATTGCAAATCACTAGACCACGTGAATTCAAATTCCATAAAATCAAAACTTTTCTTTCATTTCAAGAAAATTACATTTTCTAGAAAAACAGACAGGTAGGCATAATGTGTCTCACTAGGGACTCTTCCTAGATCTTCAGCTTGAAAGAGCCTCAGTTCAGAAATGATCCTGTGCAGGTCAAGGATTTGGACTCAGTGATCCTTATGGGTCCCCTCCAACTCAGCATATTCTGTGATTCTTTGATTATTTCCACTGTCTCACCCCTTTCCTACAGGTACTTTCCAGATGGTAAAGATTCTGTAGGTCTTAAACATTTATTCTTAGAGTATAATAAAAGTTTGGTAACTTAATACGGATTTCCCCAATGATTCTCTGACCTTAATTAATAAGAAAATGAATAAGACCAGTAACTCATTTAATATAGTGTTTTTCAGCTTATCATTGTCCTCATGGTCTGAACTGCTGGCTTGAAGATTAATTTCTTGGGGTTCCCAAATTATCTGCCTTGGGCTTGATTTCAATATCAAGGTTGTGGAAGCCGAAGACTGGTGGACATTGCAGAATTTTTCAAGACAGGGTAAGTTTCACCATTTAGGAAACCAGTTATCTATATGGTCACTGAAACACAGAATCACAGAATAAGGTAAGTTGGAAGGGGCCAACAAGGATCATCAAGCCCATCTCCAGGCTCTGCACAGGACAGGCCCAAGGGTCACACCGTGTGCCTGAGAGCATTGTCCCAATGACCCTTGAACTCTGTCAGGCTGGTGCTGTGATCACTTCCTTGGGGAGCCTGTTCCAGTGCCCAAACACCCTCTCAGTCAAGAATCTTTTCCTAATATTGAACCTAAACCTCCTCTGAAACACACACTACTGCAGGCCATTCCCTTGGGTCCTGTCACTGGTACTGTCACAGGGAAGAGATCAGTGCCTGCCCCTCCTCTTCTCCTCATGAGGGAGTTGTAGACTGCAGTGAGGTCTCCCCTCAGTCTCTTCTCTTCCAGGCTGAACAGACAAAATCACCTCAGCCTCTCCTCATACGGCTTCCCCTCAAGGCCCTTCACCATCGTCATTGCCCTCCTTTGAAGACTCTCTAACAGTTTAATATTTTATCTTGTGTCACCCAGAACTGCCCCCAGCACTGGAGGTGAGGCTGCCCCAGCTCAGAACAGAGCGGGACAATCCCCTCCCTTGCCAGGCTGACCATGATGTGCCTGATGCCCACCAGGACAGGGTTGGCTCTCCTGGCTGCCAGGGCACTGCTGACCCAGATTCAACTGCCATCAACCAGGTCCCTTTCCATGGCCCTGCTTTCAGCATCTCATTCCCCAGTCTGTCAATACATCCAGGGCTGTTGCGTCCCAGGTGCAAAATCCTTCACTTGCTCTTTTTGAACTTCATGTTGTCAGTGATTGCCCAGGCCTCTAATTTGTTAAAGTGTCTTGCAGGGCCTCCCTGCCTGAGAGGGAGCCAACAGCTCCTCACTGTTTTTTATTGTCTGTAAACTTGCTTAGTATCCCTTCTAATCCTGAACCTGCATTGCAGTGCAGAAGCAGATGGACTCAGAACCCTGCAGGGTAATTAGTCAAAGCACTATTTGTCAAGGATATGTTAAAGATGAGGGCTGGAAGCAGTCACTGCACCTAGCAGGAGGAAGGCTCCTCCTCCTTCTCAGAATTTGGTAAGTGGGACTGGTGCCTTCTCCAACAGGTCTGAGGTTCCAGAACTAGGAGGCCTGATAACAGATGAGGTGGGGGAAGGTTCTTCGGAGATGGTGCATCAAGAATTCCTCTGTTAATAGGAAAAGAAGGGTAGTTGTAACAGGAGACTCCCTCATAAGAGGAGCAGAGGTCCTGATGTGCAAGCTAGACCCAGCTCACAGGGATGCCTGCTGTTTTCCAGGGGCTCAGAGAAGGGCCATTACTGGAAACTTTTGCCGTCTTGTAAGACCCTCTGAATACTATCCTCTATTTGTTGTTTAAACTGGCAGGGAAGAAATAATGAAGAGAAGACTGAGGGCTATTAAAAGAGCCTTTGGGGCCCTGGGACAATTGGGAGAGGGACCAGGAGCCCAGGTAGTGATTTTCTTGAATCTTCCAGTAAAAAGGAATAATATTGATAGTGATAGGCAGATCCATCAGCTCAATGCATGGCTCTAAAATTGATCTTAGTGGAAACATTGGTTTCCTGCTGATTTCTGGTCTCATTTATGGCAAGAATGAAAACCAGTGATGTTAAAGATTCTCATTTGATGGCAGCCACATTCTCTTATCCTGTCAAATGTGTTGTCTTGTGCAGGTGCAGCTTGAAAAATTGTGCAAGCTGAAAGAAGTGAGAAGCTATACACAAACAAGTAACTTCAGTCACTGTCTGGGTCTTTGAAAACCAACAATTTTAATGATTTTCATTGTAACACTTCTTGTCTCTATGCAATCTGCATGACAATACATTCAACACAGGACCACAGTCTTGGTATCAGGTATGCAGTTTCCAGCTACTTTGGGAAAGGAACACAGGTGCATGAGATTGGTAAGAGCTGGGATACAGTGTAATCTCTAGGCACTGAAGAGGCTTGGACTCTGAAATACTGCTGATCTTCTGTGAGTACACAGTCCTTCAAGTGCTTCATGGAAATTCAGAAATCTTTTGAGATGTGTAGTTCATAATCATAAGGCCAGATTTATTTATAACTTCCTTTCAGAGATCAATAAGGGGATCAATTATATTATTTTGGAAATGCACATTTTTCATTGAGTGATTTTTTTCCCCACAAGGCATTAGGAGTGCACTTTTTTCCTTGGTATATATAAAGAATACTAGGAAAAGAGACAACAATTCTCGCACAGTAAAAGGAAGAAATTCTCAGTTTTAGTGTGAATTTTACTGCTTTTTTTTGAGTCTATCTTTGCAATATAATGCTAGTATTTGTCTGTCTTTAATTTCTTTCCTTTCCATGAGCTCAAGATGTATGATCAAGTTTTAAAACAACAATCCATCTGAAAAAGACGATAGAAAGGAAAATTTTGTTCTATTATTGGGATCCATCATAACAGTAACATTTACATAGAAATTTATAGCAGTAACTTCTGGCCTTCTTCAGATGTTTCATAAGACATTAGGATATGTGTTGTATAGAGACAGTAGGAACCGCTATTCTTGTGAGCCCTCTGGACTACACATTTACTGGGTGCTTGTGACTGTGGGGGGCTAATTTAAAATATTGATACAGTCTTCCCTAAATCTAAGTTCCAAACCTACTTTTTGATATTTTTTGAATCAAAACACTCCATACTCCTTGTACAGTTTCACTGCCCTCCAGGTTGAATTTTGTTTAATAGTGAGCTCCAGCCTGGTGGCGACAGATAAGTTCCAAATAACCTTTGACTGTACAATAAGAGACTTTGGTGAGTAGAGCAGAACATCAAATATTTCTGTGTGAATGTATAGTTCATTAATCACTGTAATAGTGTTTGGAGATTTTCTTTAGACAGTTCAGTTGTAGATTTGAAAGTCGGCATCATCATATGTGAATCTCTATTCTGCAGAGTGATGGCCTCATGGAAAGAAACAGAACTAATGGTAAAATCAGTTTTATATCTTTTATTTGCAAAACAGATGTTTCCATAAAAGGCCAATCAAAGATTCTCAAGGAAACAAAAATTTTGGTGGTCAATAGATGAGGAACTATGGCATAGAGAGGAAGAAAAATGGAGCAAAAACACAAACCCAGGAGGAGAATGTGTGTGCATGTGTGCAGGGAGCTGTGAACTCAGAGAAGATACGATTTAAAAAAGGTTCCTGAATCTATGAACCAATATTTTGGCCAGGAGAATATATTCCCTAGTAGAATTTCATGTGCAGGGAGAGACAGAAGAGAGAATAGAAGGACAAGAACAACTGTGCCATTCCTAGTTACCATTCATAAGAATCCACTAATTTAACATTAAAATTTAAGAAATAAGGCTTAAGGGAATACTTGAAGTTTGAATGAGCTGAGTTCTCTTTCCTGTGTTTTGTCTAACTGTCTGTTGAATGGCAAGGGTGTATTTGGACATGAGAGGACTTCTGATGAGACAATTCTGACTGTTACGAACAGCAGAGTTCTCTAGGTTGTGAAGATAGACCTGAACCACCTCATGCTTATTTGTCTTAGAATCACAGAATCACAGAATGGTTTGGGTTGGAAGGGACCTCTGGTTCCAAACCCCTGCCATGGGCAGGGACACCTGCAGTAGACCAGGTTGTTCAAAGCCCAATCCAGCCTGGCCTTGAACACTTTCAGGGATGGAGCATCTACAATGTCTCTGGGCAATATGTGCCAGTGCCTTACCACCCCTATAGTGAAGAATTTCTTCCTAATATCAAATCTATACTTACTCTCTTTCTGTTTAAAGCCGTTACCCCTTGTCCTATCACCACATGCCCTTGTGAAATCTTCCCCTACAGCTTGTCCTATGGGCATGAGAGAAGATTACTTTAATGGGAAATGTGATTATCAGCTGCAAAGAGGATTAGGCACAGCTCCTGTTACAACAGAGAGAAAATTTCACAAAGTAATTTGCAAATCGTAAAAACAGTATTTGGAACAATTCTTTGGTTGGAGGACTATCCATTATGAGAAGATGATGTGCAAAATGGTGTTGACCAGAAAACTGCTCAGGAATAGACAGTATCATCATTTTGGTTCATAAGCTCTTATCTTTTGTAAAAGACTATTTATAGAAGTTACAGGAGTTCCTTTGGGTTCTGCCTTTCTCTATTTCTTTCTATTTCTTGTGTAACTTATACTACTAAATTTGGGATAGGATATTTTGTATTCTCTGGGAATGATAAGGGCAATCAAGTGATACATGGCAAATATGGAAAACTGAATGTGGGAAAGGGAGGATGCAGTTTAATCTCTTTTTGAAATATCTCTGTATTCTACCTGGGATAGTTTAATTTGTATGAAATCATTTCAGTTCTTTCCTACATTTGTAGTCTTTTTAGGCTATGAATATATCTAGTGGAAATTTTACTTCTATAATCATATTCAGTTTTCCTGAATTTTCAAAGGTATTTATAAAGGACCATTTCTTTTGTATGTGCAGGAGAACTATCAATAAAAGGCTGCAGGGTTTTGTCTTCTTGCTGAACTTCTGGCAACTTATTGTACACCTTGGAAAGCTCCCTATTCAGTTTTTGGGAACACTGAAAGGTACTACAATGTATGGTTTCCAAATTTTTCCAGACGAGCACAGGAGAAATTAAAGGCCTGTTTGTCCACATCATTAAACCACCTTGCATTCTGGTACAATTGGCAGACTCCTCTCCAGAGAGATTCAGAACAAAAACTGCATGGTTTTTCTAGGTCATGTTGGAAGCAGGCTGGCAGAGCTGTGTCAGGCAACTTCTTCTATGTCTTCCCGAACTCAGGGGTCCAATCCTGACATATTCTCAGCAATCTGAGTCCCACAAAAAACAAACATATGACTATCCTCTTTTCAGGATTATATTCCCTTGCAAATCTGTATGTTTAAAAGCTGTGAAATATGCACTATGAGTTTTGCACTTTTATTACTTTCTTTACTATCTTCTATTCTTATTGACATTATATGACATTGTTAATAACATAGTCTTGGTCTTGCCTCCTTGACTTTTTTTGAAAGTGAGGGAAAGATATTTTATATTGCCAGAGCACTAGAACTCAGCAGAATTATGTGAAGGATTTTTTTAATGGGAAGCATATAACACAAGGCAAGGCCTTCCTTTAATAATATTGATATTCCTCTTGTGCAGCCCGAAGCCCATTTGTGTAATGCCAGTTTTGTATTACCTTACTTCCTGTTTTTATTATCCACAGAATACAAATTAACCTCTTGTGTTGTAGAAAGACTTGGCAGACATAGCCAAGACTAGGACAATGGGGTGCAGAAAGTCTCTCTATTTCAAAGAACTTTGAATAAATTTTTTTTTTATTTATGCTTTGAGCCCCACTTTCCCTATTTTACCCCTTGTTGGTTTAGGCAAAGTCACCTAACAGAGGTAGGTCAAAGTAGGTCTAGATTTCATGATTCCTGGTGCTAAGGATCCTGTTTGATTACTTAAATCACAAATAGCAGTTATATTGAAAGAATAGATTTAGCCTCAGCATTATTTGTAAAATAATGCCCTGCAAGAATAATTTAAAACTGAAAAGTGTGATTTCTTCCTTTAACCTTTATGTAAGATTCAATAAGTTTTGTTAGATTTCAGTAAGTTTTATTCTTATGTTGAAGGGGAATAAACAAGACAAAGTCACTAATCAAACCCCTCCAAAGGATAGCAATTGTCCTTAGTCCTGGTTTGGGTTCAGTGAAAAGTGAAGCCTTAGTGGCAGCAAAGCATGTAAGAAAAGCTTGACAAACGTGCTGAACCCCCAGACACAACATGATGAGGTACATATGCAATGGGACACTAGGTGTGCATACAATGAATCAGTTCCTTACATGTCTTCCTTGAGCCAGGGGGACTGTGGGCTTACTGTATTCTTTTTCAAGCACAAAAACTGCCTGCGTGCTAATTCTGAGTACTTGAATTCATTAATACTGTTACACAGAATAGAAATATAAGGGACAAATCAAGTATACCTGCTCCTTTCCAAATCAACCTTATATAGCTATTCGAAATTTTATATACATATTTTTGTGTGCTTATTTGTTTGTTTGTTTATGTGCATGCTCATGTGTGTTTAGCAATCCTGTAGAATGATAGACTTTTTCTTTAAAAAACTCACTTGTAAGCTTGTACTTAATTTATCATGTTCCTGTATTACTGTGACTTTTTTCATACAAAACCTCATAGCTTATAAATTACCATAAGATTAAACCAGATATTGCTAATGTATTTTAAACAGTTGTTAAATTACCAAAGTTGGTTGATCCCTTCCTTGAAATTTGCTGATCCTAACTTTAAATGGCTCCTAGGTTATTATTTATATCTTTTAAATCTTTTATAGCGGTACGTGGGTGCTTTTATGAAACCTGGCCTAACATATTCTAAGAACAAAAGCATATTTATGTAAGTAGCATTGGGAGCTGAGTTAGCAGGTGTTTGCCACAAAGTCTTAACCTCTAAGCATTAGTAATAGGCATCAAGTGCATCCTCAAAAGGTTTTGAGAGTCTCTTTTTCTACAGAGAAACTGTTCTGGTTCAAAATGTGTTTAACTGGAAAGAATGGAAGGGCTTGTGCTATCATCAAGTTTGTGGGCTACAGAGAGAAATGGGGATTTAGGAATAACATTCGCAACAAATACCATAAACAGGAAATCAAGACTGTTGTGGTGGCCAGGGCTTCTCAGAGAATCTGCAACTTTATATAGCCCATGAGAGAGTCAGGCAGAATTGTTTTTGGGAAGAAAGCAGATGTATAAAGGAGCAGACAAGGCAGTAGTCTCTCCTCTTGCACAAACTAGACAGGAAAATTGTCCAGCTGGAGGAGATCCAGGGCTGTCCTGCACAAAGAAGGGTAGCAGAGGGAGAAAAGCCTGTAAAAAGAAAAGGACTTTGTCTAGACCAAGGGTCAGTCATCTTGAGTTAAGGTAGTGAAATCTCACACAGAAATCCAAAGTTTTCCTTGGCTTCTGCTAAAGCCAATGCTTTGCATGAATCTGCTGGAGAAGGTCAGCAAGGAATGAGAGTAACCGAGAGTAAGGTGAGATGTGGCTGGAGATTTCCTTTCAGCTTCTATGCACAAAACATGTGGGGTCCTTTAGCTTCTTCTATATGGGAGCAAAATCCATGGTTCAACATGCTTATCAAAGATTATTAGCAAGTCCTTTCAATAAAAATGCTTTCATTGAAACATGTCATTTCACTGAGAACACACTTTGGAGACAGAAACTATAGCCAATTCAATAAGATTTTGTTATGAAAAGTTTCTGGCTCCAGAACTTCACTTTAGAGAAGCCAACACACCCATGGGCCCCACAATCTGGTGTTCATAGGCTACACCAGTGAAGTGAGAAACATTAATTAAGTCCCCACTCTCTCTGAAAGAAATCAGGTTATAATTACCTTGTCTGACTCAGCAGATAGGCTCAGGCTTCAATGCTCAGCTCTGGAGGGAAATGGTTGCTGAGAAGTTTCTGTGAGACTTCCTAGGAGAAGGTAGGCAGCATTGCATTGACCCTGCAGTACGGCAAGGGAGACTATAGGCTGGAGCTAGCACAGCCACTTGGCTGAATGCTGCAGCTGGGGTGTGTGGTGGTGGTAAGGGGTCTTTTTTTATTTTATTGTTGTGTTGTGGGTCATTTTTTTTTTTGGTGGTTTGTGTGGGGTTTCTTTTTTTGCTTCATATGTTTTGGTTTTTTTTTTTTATTCCTTAAGAAAAACTTCAGAATTTTTGTAAGGGGGAGATGTTTTCCTATTCTGTTCTTATGATTATTTACCAGCAAGTGGTAATGGGGTATGTTAAGGGGCTGAACAAAGTGTTCACACACGTATGAGATGTGTTAGTGTTTTTCTCTGAAAGTAGGACTTATCTTCCAGCATATTGATAGAGGCTTCTCAAAAGGGCTTTATTAGGCTTTAGTTGCATGGAACTGGCAGGAATTGTGATTCTCCACAAGCCATTCATCTCATACTTTTCCTGCAAGTCTCTTCACTGGTGGCATACAAAATTCCCAAGAATTCTGCTCTATGACTGACATACTCTCAGTGAAAAGTTCTATTTTAGGCTTATTTGATTTTTTTTTTTTTTTTTCTGTGAGGAAGTATAACTGTTAGTTAATATCCACTGCAATTATACCAAGAAAAATACTTATTAAAACCTTCCTTTTAGTTCCAGGTTTCAGTCACCTACTTTTTCTTTCATATGTCTGCCATCATTCACATATTAAATATCAGCTATACTAAAAAAGATATGAAAGACCTGCTTTTTATGGTTATGATTTTTACTGCAGTAAAAATTCTTGCATGTATAATTTTATTAGCTTTCATAAGAGTTTTCAGGCAGATAACTTCATACAGAGTCCTGCATGCAGTTGTGGTGTCCTATGTTTAAAAAAACTGAATATAGATTCCAGAGGATGGCTCCTGGGGTGGTTGGGAGCATGAAGAGCATGTGAAATGAGAGGAAGCTAGAAGAGTTTGATTTGCTTGGCCTTCACATAGAGATCAAGAAACTAAATTGTTTCCTGAGTGAAGGAGGACAAACACCAATAAGGAAGATAAACTCTTTGGGTTGAAGGATGATATCAGTGTGCAAACAGATGAAAAGGAATGGGCGGAAATTGAGCCTGGAAACTGAAGGAGAAGTCCTGAGCTTGTGAAAGACTGTTCTACTCTGTAAGTTGGATACAGAGCTGTACATTTAGAGCGAGCCTGTTAGAGGGAGAGGCTTGCCCTTGCTCTGAGAGGCTCCCTTGGGAGTGCTTTGGTGAGCCTAGACACATGTTGTGGGTTAACCCTGGTGGGCAACTCAGTCCCACACAGCTGCTTGTTCACATCACATCCTGGAGGGATGGAGGTTGGGAACAGAAGAGTACAAGTGTGAAAATTTGTGAGTTGAGTTCACAGTTTAAGCTATAAAAAGGAGGAAAAAACAAACAGAAGAAGCAAAGAAAAAAACCAAGAAAAACAAGGGATGCAAACCCACCCACAATTGTTCTCTGCCAGCTGGCTGATGCCCAGGCAGTTCCTGAGGAATTGCAGCCCTGGAAAACTTCTTCCCCAACTTTTATTGTGGAGCACAAGGCCATATGGCATGGAGTGTCCCTTTGGTCAGCTGGGGAGCTGTCTCTCAACTTCTTTTGCACTCTCAGCAGCCTGTTCTCTGGTCAGGTGGCACGAGAAGCATAAAAGGCCTTGACAGTGTAAGCACTGCTCAGCCATAGCTAACACATTAGTGTTACTGTCTTATAAACTCTTTTTTCATCATAGATGCAAAAGAAGCACCATGCCAGCTAGTACAAAGAAAATTACCTCTCTTCCAGTGGTGCTGCTACAACACAAGAGAGATCTGATTGGATGGCAAAATGCTCCTTGTTAAAAATTCAGAAATTGTTTGCTTCACAGCTACATTTCAGAAACTGGTATATCTCCTGCTTGAACTCACAAGCCTGTGGGATTGCCTTCAGTCTGAGCTTTGTTTTCTCTCCTTTGCTCAAAATCCACCAGATTTTATAGGTCTGTCACTTCATCCTCTTCTAGAACATCCTTCCTACAGGCAATTCTTTCTAGTGTTGACTGAGGTGCACTGGTCTTCTCACCCCTAGGGTCTTGACTTGGTGTGTGACAGCCTCAGAGAGACTCAAGTGGAAAGAGTTTCTCCCAAATCTTACAGCAGTTTTATTATGCCAGATGAGAAAGGAAAGCACAAAGTGTGCTTTTGCCAGGTTGGGACTGGCTGCTGCTGAGGCCAGTGTAGTGACGCCAGTGAGGCCTTTCATTTCCAGGAGCTCCACTTTCCATTTATACCTTTAAATGTTCTCCTCTTCAAACCCCAGACTTCTCCCACTCTACACCCCCAGAAATGTAGCAAAGCCCATTTATTGTCTTAGGAATATTTTCGATATTTAACAGATTATTTGATTCTCTGAGAAAGGCATTGACTGCTGCAGCACAGAGGCCAGACCCTCATTGCAGGCAGACAGGCTCCACTTATTTTCCTGGCTCTTCAGATTTACTACTAACACACTGGCAGAGAGTAGTGGTGGATATGATGATGTAGTGTTGGAAATAATCCTCGGTTTTAGTAATACCTACTCATTGCCAGACAATTATGTCCAAAGAGCCCAGATTTTCTAGAAGTGCTGTTCCACCCCCCCTTCTGTTGGAAATCCTAATTTCCTCCTTGCCCCTCTTCCCTCGTTGTCAGCCCTATCACATCTCTTGTGGCCAGATCAAGGATGTTTAAATATAGATTCAAAAATTTCTGAGGGAGGAGCAACTCTGGCAAGGCTTTGTGGCCTGGCTGATCTTGCTAAACTACTGCTGACTGTTCAGGATCTTGTCCAATACTAGCTGGTCCTTCTTTAAATTTGCCAATGATTTAGAAATTCAGAAATAAAGCAGCAAACAGATGCAATTCTGAGCTTTTTCTGTGCTGGAAAAAAAATTTCTTCCCCCATTTCTTATTCTACCTTTTTCAACTCAGTACAGTCTGGACTCACTTAGTGAACAAAAAAGTACTTTTCTAGACTAGCAGGCTTGGTTACAGCACATGGCATATCTTCAGGGTATGTGTGAAATCTGGTTTCAAGTAAAGGCAAAAAGCAGAGTACTCTTTAAATCTGTATTAGAAGTGGATTAGATGAATCTACCCCTTCTTTCCTTTTTCTAAATCTGCCTTGAGGCTTTTTTTTTTCCTTTGGAATAACAATAGCACTAAAGATGTGAGAAGATATTTCTAATGACTTGAGCTTCTACCATGTCCTAGAGTGGTTCTGTCCCTCCGTAATTACTTATATGAAACAAAACAGTCCTGAGCTGTAGCATGGCTGTGTTGGCCTGGTAGAATTATTAGTGTAGTTGCTGAAATTTGGGGGGAAATCAGAATGTGGTGTGATTTCCTGAAGTGCTCACACATGGTCAGCTCCTCTCCTGTAAGAAGTATTAGCACCAGCCCTGTGTAACCACTTCAGTCCCTTTTAGATCCTCAAAATGAGTTTAAGCACTTCTTAGGCCTTGTTCCTGGCCACATAGTCAAGAGTGGACTTCACTCCTTGGCAGTTTCAAGTAACTTCAGCAAGTTTTAGCAAATCAATGAATTATAACTTTTCTTCAGAGAATGGACTGCAGCAGATCTTGCAGATGGACACCACTGTGTGAAAGCAGGCCTTGGCTACACCATACAATGACTAAAATCATATTCATTTTGGTAGTATTTGATAAGAGACAAAAAACAGCAGCCAGACTACTGTAAATAAAAGGAAAGCATAAATAACAAAGAAAAGAAGACCTAAGAGCAGAGACAAAATCCATTAAACTTCTGAAATAGGAAAGTTCAATACTGTGGTTGTCATTACATCAGGATACTTTTGCCCATGAAAGCAGAAAGTACTGTGTATATGTAATTGTGTGATATTCTAAGATGCATATAGCTCTGTAATATGGAGAAATATAGAAATAGTTTTAAGAGACTGATTGTCTTTGAAGTGTATGAAAATAATGTTAAGAATTACTTGAAACCCTTTATGGGGTCAGTTATCTTTGGGATTAACTAAAAGTCCATAAGTGACTACATGCTACACATTGTATTAAATCAGCTCTCTTCTCTAAAATTTGCCTTATTGGTTTTTTTTTAGGGTGAAATTCATCCCTAGGCAAAGTATACGTATGTGATGTTGAGTCTACCATTTAATATAACATCCATAACTCAGTACAAAAAGCTGTGCATATGGCCTTGATAACTATCTACAGTGCACTGAATTTTCCTTTTGCATACTGATCCAAGGTGAATGACTGTGTCTCATCAACATTTTATTCCTCAGTGCTTTATTAATAACAAATGAGGGACTCATGAATCCATTCAATTAATTAATTTCTTCTTGGTCTCCTTTTCTTGCTTAACAGGTTGATCTGTCTCCAAAATGTACATTTTCTGCATTCCCATTGGACTAATGACATTTAGATAATTTTTTTACTTTGGAATATAGCCATCCAACTTAAAAGTAAAAAGAGACGTTGTACATTTGAAGACAGTGTTAATGCCATACCCTGCCAGTAAGTCCTGCTGCTATGAAAATGAACAAGGTTGGAATCTGCCTTCCTTTGAGGTTATTAGACCAGGCATACCACTGACACGCATGGAGACACTTCCCTTCAGCTACCTTGACTTGTAGAGAACTTTATTTAGGTTCTGATTCAAATAACCATTTTTTCCCCAACCAATTTAAGGGTTATAATATCTGCTATTGACCTTCTATTACAACCTGTGAACCATTCTGTTTAATATGAAATTACATCATGTAAGAAATTCCTTTGTGTCCATTATCTTGGTCACTGACTTGACAGGACTCTCAGAAAGTCATGGCAGTATAAATCAGAGATGGGACTAAGAAGTGGGGAACTCGGGAGTAATAGGCACGAGACTAACACGATGATTCCTTCTGTTCCTAAGGCCACTGCAAGAGTGCAATGAAGAATGGACATTAGGTGTTTCTTCCTGGCACTGTGTCAAGAGCAGAATATTTTATGCAAATGAAATATCCTGTTCCGAGAAATAATAGATCTGTAGTGATTTCATTCCCATGTTAGAGCAAGGTTTACATTGAAAAGATGGGTTGGACATAACTATGACTACTTGTTGAGCACTAAAGGATTATCAAGAAGAAATTAATTGTGTGGCATTAGCTAATAGGAAGGAACACGCACACAAAAGGGAGGTCAGAGAAAAAAATTTCATTGATCATAATTGATTGTTGTGATTTGCTTAACTGGACTTGGAAATTATGGGAGAAAGTGAATGTCAGAGCGGGGAAGGTGGAAGCCAAGGATGAAGGATATACCATGGCTTGCATATGTTATGCCTTATCCTGGGTAATATCTCAGGCCAGCAACAGAGTTCCTCCCTTATAACAGAAAACACAGCAAATCGTTGCAAAGGTGGGTGAAGGTAAAATCAGTGCCAGGAAATAGTATTCTGAATGAAAGGTGAGGAGCAGAGCATCACAGTGGATCCCTTGGAAACTTAAGGGTCCCTGCAGTGAAATGCAGTTCAGCCAGGATATCTCTGTGAGAAACTGGATACACTTATCCTGTTTCAGGTGTTTTGAAGTACATTGCTTCAGATATTTCTTTTGGGGTGGAATCCTATGCTTTTTTTTTCCTTCTTGGAGTTCAGNCTGCAGTTCAGCCAGGATATCTCTGTGAGAAACTGGATACACTTATCCTGTTTCAGGTGTTTTGAAGTACATTGCTTCAGATATTTCTTTTGGGGTAGAATCCTATGCTTTTTTTTCCTTCTTGGAGTTCAGTTGCCAGTTATTTACCACGTTGAAAGTGCAGGTGGGATGCAAGTACTGCTTTCACCTGTTTCTTAAAAATGACCTTTTCAATACAATTTTTCAGTCCTTAGGCCAAAATATGAATTAGGAAGTTCAAAAGAAGAATGGAAGGAAGAATTTGCAAAACTCCATCTGAGTATCCTCATCTGTTCTTAAGCCTTGCTACAAGCCAGATCATATGGGACTTTCTCCTAAAATTAGAGGAAACCATCAAGCCACAGTTGCTTGGAGAGAAGCACCCTTCTATGGGCTTTCCTCTTTGACGTTTCTGCAGCTTTGCGTAGCACTCCTCTTGATGCATCCATGTCCCATGTGGGGTGCTGTGCTTGAAGTATGATCTCTACTATGTTTTCATTGACACAACCAAGCAACTCAGGAGTGTCAAGGGGTCACCACTTTATCAGGTGGCATAAGCAGTGACAACAAAATTTCTACTGTTGACCCTCATGGCAGCACAGTGTGTTTTTAGTAGACTAAATAGCACTGCGGAGAGACTTAGTGAAACTGGACTATGGATCTTCTGTCAGTCAGTGATTCCTCTCAGAATCATATATAAATTAGCATATTAGTAACAACAGACAACTATATTGCTGTCAAATCCTGCTTTGAATATAGTGGACAACCTCCACTTCTTGTGGGAACAGTTCTGTTCTTTTATTTGAAAGGAAATTGGATTTGGGAAAGTTGTTTGCTTTTATTTTTCCTTACCCTCTGAACCCTGTTGTGAACTGTTCTTGCATTCTTTTCCTTAGCAAGGGAAAGAAGTTAGCTGAATTTGTCAAAGCTGGCTCCTGTTTCCCTTTCCTTCCCCATGGCTGCTATGGTTGATTCTGGTTTCTCTCCCAACACCACCCTGCCTGCTCACAGGTACATCCACTTCATGGCAGAGAGTGATCAAGCTGACTGAACTGAATTCCTTGCCTCTTCCTTGTTAGTTTAGCATACAGTCTTAGAAATCCAGTGCATAAATCATGTTTTGGATACAAATCAAAACATATGATTAATACCTAGACATTTATGGCCATATAATGTTGCACCACGGTTAACAAGTAACATTTGGCTATGGGGTCTGTGCACCTGCTAAGCAGTAATGTGCTGCTAATGTTTTAATGAAGGATCCCAGGGAAAAAAAATACCTCTCTAAGCCAGAGGTAAAGCTTGAGCTCCTGGAATGCACATATGTGGTTAGGAGAGTTGACTGACTGGGAATACAGCCATTTGTTTTCCCAAATTACAAATAATAATTAATAAATAAAATGTTTTCTCATGGCTGGAAGCAGGGAGAATCGCTTGGCAAACAAACTGATATTTAAGCTGTGATTTGTTGGGAGTATTTGCACATTACTCTAGAACAGTGGTCCCAGGAGGAGCAATACTGAACAACTTGCATTTTGTGGACAGGTTTGCTCTCTCTGTTGGCCTTGGATTTAAGTTTTTAATTTACTGTATCAAGAAGCAATATCAGAAAGTCTTGTGGGCAACATGTTGCACGTGAAACAAAGATTGGGAACTGTGGCTTTCTAGTGATGTACCAGTGTTATTGATATTATGACAGCTTTTGCAGACTGCAAACGGGGAAGAAACAGAGGCTATTTCACTGGGAAACAAAAAACCCAATCTGCCATCTTGGTTTGGTGCAGTCTGGACTAAAAAATTTTCTTTAGCATTATGATGATAAATTCCAGGGATGCTACCTAGCACAAATGGTTTTGCACTGTGTTGGGAGTAGTTGTTCTCAACAATAAGTAGGGATGGGCCAATGTCTTTCTTTCATTTTTGCAGAAAAACTTCAAAAGTCATCTCTGCAAGAACTACCTCAAGAATGCCTCCAGGAAAAAACTTCTCCCAGGTATTGGTAATGGTGTCTCTGCTTCTTGGAGGCCTTCATCTAACCTGTGATATAGTTGGTGACAGTGGTGAGGCGGTTGAGCAGAAGATCCCTAGAACCTTGTGTGGTGATCACATCATACGGTACAATTTTTGTGGATGCAGGTGTTCTTTACCTGTCAATGAATGTAGATGTTTGATATCAGGAGGGTGTTTTACTCCTCACAATGACACAGAGAAGATTAGTGAAAGAGATATAAAAATTGGCTTCAGAAAAAGTTACATATTTATGTTGTTATCCTTGCTGCATTTTTCTCAGTGTCATACAGGCCTAATTTGGCAATGACAAATAAGAGTTTGGGAAGTTTTTCCTGACTTGATCTCACCTAAAATAAAAATAAATAAATAAAATTTTATAACCTTTTAATGTGATATTTGCTGAGATTTGTCAAAATTAGGGTTTCTCCCTTCACAGACTGTTTCCTGGTTTGATTAATCATCATTTTACAGAGGGAAATCTTTTCTAGTAGTTGATTCTTCAATTAATTTTTTCACTTATGATCTTCCTTGAAAGCATCCTTTCCCTTTACATTTCTTTTCCCATGGCTGAGAATAGTTCATTGTGTATTCTCTGAAAGCTGTCCAGATTTGCTCTAAGTTAATCAGATGGTGTGTTGTGAGACTGCCTTTAGGCACTCAACTGTAGCTAGTCTGGAACAGGATTAGATTTCCTAACTCAGCTTCTTGAAAACCAAATTTTTCCCTTAGCTTTTTATTTGAGTGGTAGAAAAGGAATCCAAAAGACTTTTTAATGAAAAGCCTTTTTAGATTAAAATAAAACCACTTTGATTGAGAAAATATCTATTGACTGCCTGTGAATGTAAGTGAAAGAACTTGGGAGTGTATCTGCACTGCAGAGTTAATTGCAAGGTCTGACTCAAGTTTTGTTCCCGATTGTCTCCCAATCACCTACAAAATATCTAGCTTGGAAGTGTTGCAGAGGTTCTGACTCAGCAAGCTGCCTCAATGTGGGCTATAAGCTGGGGCTCAGATGTTGTCTTCACATGATGTTATAGTCCACCCATGTTGAAGAATGAAGTCAAACCGTGAAATTATTGAAATCCTCCAAAATCTTCCCACAGTTCTCCAATGAAGCAAGGAGGATGAAAAGATCCTCCAGCAGTTTATTGGGGAAAGTCCTTGAAGCTTCAGTTCTGCAGCACAGAGAGTAGTGGAGATGCCAGACGTCTCAGAGAACGGAGGGCATGCAGGGAATTGCCTGATTGGTCTGGCTTCCTAGAAACACCCTTAAATTTCACCCAGTCTCTCATGCTGGGAAAAACAGAGCAGGAATGAGATGTCCCAGTGCTCTGTTGAGCCATAGTTGTGATTTCTGCTCTGTGGGACATTTGGACCCCTGTAACTTATATCCACCATAACTGCATTGCTCAAAAACATGCCTCAGGGCTATCCCAGCAGTTTTCCTCTTTAGCTGTGCTTGAAATTCCCTACTGTAAGCAAGGGCTGGAAACTTCTCATTAGATTTAAACAACTAAATGGAATAGGAGACATTGGAGAATTTGGTCTCCTGTTTTAGCAGAGGGCTACAGAAGAAGCATTTCATGCAGCTGTGAGGAGAGGTGGGATAAAAATTATACCATTTTTTTCATTGTGGGGATAATACTCATTCAATGGCTCAACTATGGACTTTCTAAAAGGCACCAAATGGCAGTCCAAAGGCAGAAATAACACGTGTGAGAGAAAAAGAGAGGCAAGGCACTGTTGTACAAAGATTCATGGATAATAAGTTGGGATGGTCTGGAGAGCACTAATTTAATTTTACATGGCTAATGAGTTTTGTAGAATTTCTGCTTTAGGCAGACACACTACATCCTCCTCACTTAAAAGAAAAAAGAAAAAGGAAAAGAAAAAACCCAACCCCCCCACTTTGTCCAGAAAAAACAGTTCCCTAAACTGGGTAGTTCCATGCCTGCTCCATCCCTGAAGTTTAAACTCTACTTAAATACAAATTAAATACATGGGCACTGGAAATACAATGCACTTTCTGCACTAATATTTCAATATATGTATTGTCTTCAGGTAGTATATGTGATTTCAGGCAGCTCATGGTGTCAATTCAGGACTTCAATTTCTTAATGCTGATGCCCTACATACAGCCCATAATGAAGAAATATTTCCAGTTCATCAATCTCATTACAGTATTTCAGCAAACTGAAACTCTTGATATTTAGTAGGTCTCGCTCTAAGATTTTGGGGGAGTTTGTTTTGTCTTTTACTTAATTGGGTAAATAAAGTTTCATTTCACATAATAAATCATTTTCTCCAGTTTTATGTGGGTGTAGCAGACAGTAAATGTAGCTTGATTTACTGTCCTGAAAAATATGAGAACACTCATCTCATAGTGTAACTGGAGCTGGCAAATCTGGGGTGGGAGAGGGAGCACACTATACAGAAAAGATGAGGCTCATTCTCTTCTGGTTTGACAGAACTGAGATTGTGGATGAGGGTGGCTGAGAAGAAACACTGGCTAAGAAAATGTGAGATTTTTGAGAAATTGTGTGAGTGCACTTTCCCTCTTCCATTAGAGCATAATTTCCCGAAGAAGATAGAAACATTGGTAATGTTGGCGACATCATCGACATCTTAGCCCATGTTATCTTTGAGTTAGGTAAGCCTTCCTTTATTTTTAGAGAAATGTAACTGCTATCTAAATAAAAATACTGTGAACTATTTGGCTCATAGCATCTGATTATTTATCTGATTATTTATTTTTCTTCATGGGCAGAAAAAAGTTAAACACCTTTGCTCTTACATGATAACAAGCACTAAGGTCTAAATGAGTATTCAAAAATAAGAACTAAATTTCAACAGTAAAATTAACATATGGAATATCTTTGCATTTATCTGGATATAGCAAGTATTTGTGGTTTGTAAAATACCAATTTTCACTTTCAAACGTCTGTGTTGTAGACCAAGCTCAGTAGAACTGCCTTGCCCAGTGGGCAATCTGCAGTAGGTGTTGGTAATATTGATAAGTAGAACCATCTCAAGCCATGACCAACCTGAGCAGGAATTTCAGAGCTACATTAACGTGTTACTCCTCAGTGCAGCAGCCCACACAGGGCATCTTGGAAGGGAACTGAGCAGGACCACAGTGGATGCCAGTGAGATGGATGGGCTTGATGCAGAGAGGATGACAGGAGAAATTTGTTTTTCTTCAGTTTTCACACACTCTCATCCCAACTGCTATTTGACAAAAGAATTTTTAACTAGGGCTAATGCTTAACTCAGGGCCATAATCTCAAGGTGGATGGGTGTAATGTGGATTGTATTTGTAATGTATTAATAAGAGTTAGCAGAAGTGGTTTATAAACATTTCTGAGAGAGAATTTTACAGCTAGACTTTATTACTAATTCATGGTATACAGTTACTTTTAAAGAATGGCTAGATTTCATTTGTGAACAAGTAAAAATACTGAAAAGGAGAAAAATTTATTTGTGTTAAGATTGTCATCTCCAAAGTAATTGTAAGCAGATGTAGAAAGTTTCACAGACTACTAGACAGGGAAATCAGTGATTTTCAAACAAATAGGAATTTATGAATTTTACAGTGCTTTAAGAAAGGCAAAAGAGGGTACCACTGAGCTTTTCAGGAAACCCTGAGCTATGTCTTCAGACTACAGTAATTTAATTCTTGTATTCAAAAGACCATATTCTGATTTCACTGTCAGTGGAACCTAATCTACTTCTTAAGCTGTATGACTGCCATTGGTAAGTACAGCTTTTAGCTGAAAAACCCTCAAAGACTGCCTGCAAAGTAGGTGCCAGCCATCTAATATTGTATCCATGACGCTGGAATTGAGCACGTCAAATAGCTTTTAGTCCATCTGTGTAAGGAGTAACAGGGAAGTTGTAACATGAGAACTGAAACCAATACAAGGAGGTGACAGAGTATTTTTGAGTGGAATGGTGTTTATGTGGGAGAGAACTATAACAGAGATGATGCAGAGGAAAACAATGTTGGCAAAAACAGAACAATATGGCCAATTGAAAAGCTGCATGTAAGGTGATTTTAAAAGCTCTTTTAAAAGGTAAATCATGATAAGAAAACAAAGGGTAGGATTCTTATCACAGATACTAGGACTGTGACAGAGCTTCTGTTTCAGAAGGTTGCAGAGCACAAGAGGGATGTCTTCCATGACTTTGAGGCTGGGAGAGATTCAAAGAAGATGCTGTCAGCATCCTGTCACATCTCTGCTGTACAGGTTGTCATAAGGAGTCTTCAGGTACCTCTAAACAGTCCAGCTCAAGTATCCAAAGCAACCTAGTTGGGGCAGAAGGAATATCCACACCGTTGCTTCTTCATGATATATTACTATTCAATGACAAATGTTACCTTTTGTAATTGCTACAAAATTTAAATTATTATTGCTGCTATATTACTGACAAATGTCTGATGAAAACCAGGAGAAGCTAAAAGCACAGGAACAGATAATTTTTAATCAGAAATAATCATGAACGAAGATGTCCTCTGAAAGCAATCATAATCGCCATGAAAGAGGCCAAAGATCTATGCAATGTTGTCATAATTTTACAAGACTCTGTACAAATTACTCCACTTAAAAGTTAGGCCTTTGATTAAACGTCAGAGGGATTGGTGTGTTGAACTCTTGGTTTTGCAATACCTAGCCAATACAAACTTTCTTCCATGTTTGAATTATAGTCTCCTATTCTACAACCTGTCAGAATTATTTCACCAATTTATACTAATTCTTACTTCAGAAAATACATGCTCCTTCAAATTCACTGAATTAGCTCCTCTTTGAGCAGAGCTGAAGAAGGCAGAGTAGCTTCTACGAAACAAGGAGGACACAGCAAAAGGAATTAAAAGGTGAAAGCAGTAAAGGAAATTCAGGAAGAGGATATTTTTAGGGAGAACCTTTAGAGTAAAAATAAGTGATGAAGAGCTCAAGGAACAGAAATGAAACACCTGAAATGAGCAGGGCCAGTGAGAATGGAAGACATTAAGCACTGTGGGAAGAAAACTCACATCATTAGAATGAGGCATTTACTCTCTCCTTATCCGTTCGGCAGAAGCAAGACAATCTGCTGTTTGTGTTGTAAAAGTGTTTGCAGTGGGAAGTATGCTATATGCACACAGAAAGAACATCTGTTCCAGGAAGGCTCTTGCAAATATAAAGCTGAAATAATGGGGCAGAAACATCTGCACAGCTTGTAGCAGGGCCACCAGTAGTGCTTTTAGGTGGGGGAGGGTGCAATACATGCCACATGAAGGAGAAGGTCACAGGAAACCTCAAGAACGAGGCAGCCTTTTGTATATATCCATGCAAAGGTGAGTTGCCTGCAGACAAACTGCAGTGTTCAGTGTTGCAGAATACTGCTGTGGAAAAGCTATACACCCTGAAAAACACAACATTGTCCTTTCACTTAATCATTAAAAGGACAACACGCCCCTGTTCTTATGTAGTCATAGGATGACTCAAGGATTTTAAATAAAGGCCAAGCATAAAGGTTTTCCTCTGCCCACCTACAAGACCCGCAAGATTTTATGGCACAGTTCTGTTAGCACAACACCAAGAAATTCAGAGAGCAAGTGGAGCAAAATGAAGTGCTGACTGGCAGCTTACTGGCAATGGTGTTGGTGCAGCCCAATTGCAGGAAAACATGCCCAGGCATAGTCCTCTGCTATGGTTATGCAGCAGCTGATAGCTGAAAGACTCACTCCTGGTTATCTGGGATATTACAGGGAAACAATATTTGCACTAACACTGNTTATGCAGCAGCTGATAGCTGAAAGACTCACTCCTGGTTATCTGGGATATTACAGGGAAACAATATTTGCACTAACACTGCAAGGCAAATGTGATTGCATGATTTGGTGCCCCTTGCCTCAGTTCTCTTTTATTGCAAATACAGTTTCTCATGTCTTAATAGAGTAACTTTGTTTGTGCATGGAATTTATAATAGGAAAAAGGGAGTGAATCTACAGCTCATTCACAGTGTGCAGCCTTCAAAGGATGGTATTTGGCAGCATCATGGCTATATCTTACCAAGGCACTCTTACATGCTTCACACAAAGCAGACTTCTGCTCCTTTACAACTCTCCTCCTTCAGACTTTGTGACTTCAAAGCTGGTTCATAAACTTTTACAGCAATTTTACAATTTTTATTCCCTCAGTACTGGACTCTAACAATTTGGAGCTCAGATATACATAAACACATGGCTTTATCTCCAGACAATGACCCCTCTAAGAGTGTCTAGGGCTTGAAGTACAAGTTTTGAAAATTTTAACTTGAATATAGATAAATGGGCAGATCTAAGTAGAGGAAATATCTGTGAACGTGGTAACTTGAATGACTACTTCTGCTTTTCTTGGCATTTTGCTACTTTAAGTGGAGTTCTCTCCCACGTGCAATGTAAGGGATGAGAGGGTACAACTGATGATTAGGTTGTGTTGAGAAGCCACTTTTATAGCAAAAGCCTGTTGCTGGCAATGTGAATGTACTAATCAAGTTCAGCAGGTGATGGTTGAAGACTTTGGTTTGTGTCATGCTTAAAAGATTATTTTTAGAACATGCAAACTGCTGTACATAATGCTGGATGTCCTAATGTTTGCAGACAGATAAAATTTTCATTCTTTTTTTGGTTCTTTAACGTTTTGCAAAGACAGGTAGCAAGTACTATTCTCAGAAATATGAACAGAGACCTAATTAGGTGCAAAAGATGAGTGTATTTTGTTTTACTGGAACTAACAGGAATAACAGATAAATTCTATTTGTAAAACAAGACAAAGATTATTATGTGTAACACAGCCTGGATGAAGAATCCAGATGCCAAGACTTGGCTTCACTTTCCCACAACTCCCAGGGTAAGTCATGGAAAGAGTGATGCCTCCAGTACAGAAGATGAATTTGGGAGCTCTGTGAGAGCCCGTGTCTCTTCTGTGGCCATATACGACACCAAGCCTGCCAACTTCACTTTTTGATCAGTATGAGTCCTCTCCCTTTCCTGAAGTGGTAAAATCCTACCTCAGAAAAGTGCTTTGGCACTTTTATCTTTTGGCTTATTCCTCTTTAAGCATCTGAATAATTCCGGGCAGGTTGAAAGACACTATGTGTATCTAAAAACAGTGGCATACTTCAGTGTTTGGAAAAATACATGGGGAATATTCTTCTGCCTTCTAAGCTTAAACATGATGACTGTGTTTTGCTTCATTTTTATTCAAGTGGGTTTTTTTGTTGTAGACATCAAGTAGTTAAAATAAAGGTGTTATTTCCATTTCGGCATATTCCTCATTATTGCTTTAAAAAAAAACTTGTTCTTTTCCTTGTGAAACATACGCTTAGCTCCACTGGTTCTGGAGAGTGTGTAAATGATACTCATCTTGGGAGAAAAAAACTTGACCTTGAAATCAGATACCATTTCCAGAACAACCATGTGCTTTCTGGCTCTGGAGCACTGCATTGCATCATGCTTTGCAGAAGAATTCTTATAAAGGTGATGGGTATCAAATCTAAAACACTTTGTGAAAAATGCCTTTTGGTGGGGAGGGAAGCTGTCTAATTTTTAACATCAGGATGACCACACATGTGGTCAAAATCCAGATGGAAAAGAGAGTGAAATACTTTGTCATGTGGAAAATATATCTTTAACAGGGGCTGTTTATGAGAGGAAGAGGTTTGGTCCCTGTGGTCCATGTTACTGTATGTTAGAAGGATGCCAAGGTTCCACATCATTTTAGAGCAAAAATCACCCTATTTTTTCTCCTGAAGAGTGAGAAATGTTTTGGATTTTCTGCACTGCAGAAAAGAGAAAAATCTGCAAATCTCACAACATGTCACTAGACAGGAAAACAATTTCCTTCCTAATTCTAATGACTTATCATTTTTCACAGAAAATAATGCCAGTAACATATTAGAGTTTTCAAATAAGATGGAAAAGAGTAGTTTCATCACTGATGTTATGGTGTAGGTAGAAGAGAACTTTAAAGCTGAAAAATATCAGCCCTCAGGTCAGAAGGGGCTTTTTCCCTGATCTTCCTTTTCATTCATTTTTACATGGCATTTATCTCCAGCCATAGAAAAGGTTATTACTGGGCTTCTAGATACTGGCCACATAAAAATGGTGATATTAAGCAGTGTCAGGTGAGATAGGGAGGAGCAATGACTGTGGTATTTTTCTAGATGATTTTGGCTGCAGTGCTGTCATGCTGCTTTGTGCAGGCAGGAGTGGAGGAATGGCATGCTGAAAGGAACAGTACAGACACACTGGATGTACCCAGGCCAATTAACACCAATCACTACAGATGCCATTAGATTCTGGTAAAGAAATGTTAGCCTCACAGATCTATTATTGCCTCCAGTGTCCTGCAGAGGGGGGTCAGGGTGAACATGTAGCTACTGGGGATCTCATGGCAAATATAAAGAGCTGCCAGTGGCCAAATAATGTGCTCCTAGAAAAAGGCATGGTCCATTATCCCTGCTGAAAACAGAGTGACAAATTACTGTAAAAGTACTGTACTGCAGCTGAAAGAAGCCAATAATTTCATGAATTTTACAGGTACAGCCAACCATAACAGTATGTTCTAGTACTACCCTCTGCATGCTACAGTGCTTTACACTATAGTTCTTTTTACAGTGCTCACAATATAACCCTGTCCTTTCTTAAAAACATCCCTCAAGTCAGGATACTGAGAAAGTACATCTGCCTTATCCTGGTAGACAAATAGCACTAGGTTTAAGAGACTGTGCTACAACTTGCATTCTTATTACCATGATCCAATTCTGATTTTATCTCTGTTGATCTTATTTTGGTGTGCATCTGGCGAATAAGAAAGATGTTAGTACTGATTTGTACTAGAATTGAGCCTCAAATATCTTCTGTGATGATTAATCTCTTCAGATTGTTTCCTGTATCTCATCCTTGCTCTGACCAACTCATGCTGCTTCTTGAGTACTGGTATGATGTTCAGTACACTGGGTATGAACATATGTCTTACCCAAAATACAATAATAACCTTGAAAATGCAAAAATATCTGGAGTTGAATGCCAAATGCATTTGGTAGTGCACAGATGCACTGGAAAATGGAAGTGAAAAGAAGGGAAATACCCGGAAAACTTTATGAAACAACATAGGCAGGAGGTTCAGTATTTGATGTGCTTTAGTTTTGGATGTGGCAAACACTGGATACACAATGATGGTCAAAGGAGAAAAAAAACAGCAGGCAAAAGCCAGTTCAATCAAAAATCTTGGGGTTGCTTTTACTTAAATAGAGCGTATGCTGCTTCATCACAGATCACTACTAGAAAGTCCTTTGTTAGTGAAAAGAAATTTAGCAATAAGAGCCAGTTTGCAATCAGTGACTCTTTTTTGAAAAAATATATTTGCTGAAGGATGAAGATCTTTTCTAGGGAACCTATAGAAAGTTAGGAAGGGATAATTTTTGCTCTGAACTTACCTGAGGCAATTCTTTTGAAACCAACTAGCTTTGCTTGTTCTGTGATTTTACAATAGAAAACCTTAAGACCTGTGCAGTTTGTTTATAAATATTTTGAAAAGTGAAACATTAAATGATTGATTGGTGTCAACATTATCCACATTGCAGTGTAAATACAGTCTGTGATTCTTCCGTATGGTATCTTTTGAACTTGGGATCTTAGTATTTCAAAAATACTGATTCTGACTTCTGTCTGCCCCAAAGGCTTTATTCATGGTATGAAAGGAAAAACATACATTAAAAAAAACAAAATACACATCCAAATCTGACTTGTCCCATTGACCTGTGTTAAATAGGTAAGTGTTATCACTCCCTTTTTTGCAATGCAAACTCTTGAACAAAGGCAATGCAGAAGACATTGGTAGCACAGTAGAGAGCACAAACTCTTTTCTTCCAGTCTAACCAACTTTTTTACCCAACCACAATTAATTGCCTGTTGCCAGTGGTGGTTCTGAGGCCATAGAAATGGTCTTATGTTAGAACTGGGTTTGATCATGCTAATACAGTGGTTATTAAATTATGCCTCTCTGCTCCAGTCTGTCCTACAGCTGGGATAATCCTTAACTTTGTGTTTTGTTTACTGGTTACATTTTTGATGACAGCAGTCTTTATAATTCTTTGATTTACCACCATCAGAGGAGAAAGCAGGCTATAGCGTTAACTGCTGGTATCAACACAGAGAGACAGGGCAGGACTATAATTGTTGGAATTGTCATTCAGATGTGTGTGACTTGATCCAATAAACTTTGGTTTCTGGCACCTTTGTGAGTGATGCTTTTACAACAGACTGCTGCTTGAGCTTGTCTTGCAAGGATTCAGGGTACCAGGAAGAACTGCTGCATTCAGGTTCTCCCCCTTCTCTCTCTTCCCTAAAGGGAAAGTCTGCATAGCTCTCTCATATGATCAGGTGGATTTAATTCCATGAAATAGAAGAATAAGAAGGGACTACCGCTAAGAACACTTTTCTTCTGCCACATCTTTAACTACTACTAATATATCAGCTAGCTAGAGCATAAAAAACTCAAGAAACTTAAGTAAAAAGTAGGCATCCATGTTGCTCCTTTACCTTCCTTGAACTGGCAAATTTTTCAGTATCAGACAAAAAGCACACAAATAGCAGAAAAATGCAGACAGACTAAAATGCAAACTTTCAGAAGTTGGCTAAAGAACAATACTCTTTCTGTCCTGAGAGATGGAGTAATCCAGTAAAATCTTACCACTGGTTCAAAGCATGAAACAGAGTCAAAGATGTAAAAAGACTCTCAGTGGATTAAACCAAATCCACAATGGCAGCCAAGCATACCAGCTATAAGTGTTCTCACTGAGCCTGCGGACATGGATGCTCTCCGAGTCTCAAGTGATAAAGCACTTATACTTTTGGCTTTGGGCCAAAAGATTTGGAGATCTGAGGCAAAACTGATCACTTTAGGAGAGAGTCTGCTACGGGCAATTAAAGGCAGATTATTGGATTAAGATTTGATGCAAATTTGAAGTCCTTCCTTTTCTTTACAGATTTATTTTATTTTTCTTGTCTTCTTTGTCTCTGGGTAACTATAATTGAATGCGTCTTTAAACTGTAAATTGTAATTTTGCTGTCAGCAGTGGAGCTTTAATTTCAGATGTTTATTAGAAAATTTCTCTGTGAGCCTCTGAGTTTTGTTAGCTGGAGGGACTTGAATCAATTGTATAGCCTCCCCCACAAAGTTGTGGACAGTTTATCACATTTTGGTGCTTTGAATGCTTTATTCGCTAGTGTGAGAGGAAGAGATTATCTCTGTCCCAACCCATATTCCCCTCTTCCTCACTGCAGTCATGTTCTTCACATATTTGTTTTTAGGCAAAAGTATAGAGTCCCATCAAGGTCCCCTGTCTGGGAATGTGGCTCTGGTCCACATTTATGGATAATCCACTGTGATATTGTCCTTAGAACTGCAGCTAGAAGGGAAGGTTTCCTCTCACGTAGATGAACAAACACATCTCTAGTCAGCAGTGCTGCTCTCATGAGTTGCTACTGAAAAATGTGACAAGAGTAAATGAATGCAGAAAAATGGAGGAGAAACAGTTGCAGGGAGAAGTCAGTTTAATTTATGAGCCCCCATTGCTTCTTCAAAGGAAATATATACCCTCTTGAAAAAAAAAAAAAAAAAAAAAAGGGGGATGGAGGATAAAAGCAGCAGCTGAGGATTCTTGGAGTGCAGGAGAATCCTCAGCTGCCATGGAAATAATGATGACGGCACCAGCTGTTCCCAGTCGCTCCCACACACTTTGGGGGCACCGGTGAAGGCCAGCTGGTACACAGTGCTCAGGTGATGCTCTTGCTGAGGTATAAATGGTGTGTGCTCAAACCACTAAGGAAAGGTTTAAAATGTGTTTAAAGATCATCATGGCAATGTGGAACAGCTTCTTTTCTGCTTCACTCAGTTATGTTTTGTAAAACATGCTCTGGCATCGTGAATGTGTGTCTGTGGTGAGTAACTGAAGGATCTCACTGTTGCGTCTGTGCCTTTTCTTCCAGTTCTCTACACACTGCTCTGTGACTTCACTGCTCCGTGTCCAGGATGCTAGTAGGCTCTTTGTTAACTGAGTTTTGTGTCTATAATGTCAGGTAACTCATATATTTTTACATCAATAATCTGAAAATAAATAGCTATTGAGACAGTAAACGAATGGAGAGGCTGGATGGGACCATGTCACCATTGGTGGCATTAGACCATTTTTGGGGGATTAGACCTTTCTTTCTGAACTTGTTTGAGAAAACATGGTATGATGTGTTTTATCCTTGTTAAAGATGGATAGTTAAGGAAGTTTTTATTTTTCTAATCCTCTCTCACAGTGCACCACAGACTTTTATTGTGTAATGTTGCTCTACCTTGTGGAATCTTGTTGCTTAAATAGCTGTAGTTACTCAAGCAACAACAAAGCTGTGTGTCTGCAGAGTGTACCTCTGCCCCTTTACCCATTGTGCTACCCACAAGAGACAGCAGAGCCAAGCAAACCTTTCATATCTGCCTGAAAAATGGGGCCTACTTAAACGCTGTGCTGCAACATCTTAGTTATATGATGGTATTATGTCGCTGTCAGTCATTCCACGCAGAGCTCTAATATTGCTCACTCTCACTCTCTCAGTCCTTCTCGCTTCACTCTAATTGAACCCCTTATAATTAAGATAAATTCTGAGCAATCAAACCTGGAATGTGGATGAACAGTCCCTTGTGCAATCCCAAAAGTTCAGCTTTAGGAGGTTACTTCACTATGCTGTAAATCATTATCCCAGTTTAACTACAGCATGTGGGACTGAGATTTCTTGGAAAATCTTGCTACAGCAACTTCATTTATGAAGATAACTCAGTAGGAAAGGTCCTCTATTTACAACTGTGTGATTTTATAGGGCAAACTGGATTCTTTAATGTTAGCACCTTAGCAATCAGTGAGAGGCAGTCCAGTGCTTAGACCCTACAGCTCATTACCAGAAAATGAGGTGTGACTCCTGAAGATGGATTTCCAGTATCTGTTAGTCACACCAGCATTTCAAGATAGAGGGGAACACAAAGCTTATTTTACTTAGCTTGAGGTACAGCCCTCTACTGATGGGTAACAAGGCTATGATGCAGAGGTGCTATGAGTCAGAGAAATACTCAGTGTATGATGAGGAGAAAAATAAAACAAAGGAGCTTTCAGAAAGGCTAACAAAAAAAAAAAAAAAAAAAAAAGAGAGAGAGAGAATATGCTAATTCTGGTAACAAAGACCAGAAACTCAAGTGTGGTTTGAACAGTCATGAAACCAGAAGTGTTTGGACCAGGACCATGATTGCAGTTTCTGACAATTCCCAAAACCTGCTTAGAGCAGAGGCCAACAGAAAGAACGGTGTAGTTTCCTACAGGGCTCTGTAGGATTCTGTATTCATTGGTTCTTTCCAATCAAGATTCATCTATGCAGTTTTTCTATAGTTGGGCTTGTACATAGTGTTTTTTGACCTTAGAACCTAGAACCCTCTGACTGTTCAGATCATTCTTCAGACTTACTTCCAGTTATGTTTTTGGGAATATTTTGTGCTTAGCTCAATCCTGATTAGGTGTTACAACGTGACGGAGAACTTCTCAGATATTCCCCAGTTTAGGCATAACTTCACTGGGCTGTGTTTGGAGTGAGTCTAGACCATTTCTAGATGTATATAAAAACCCTACCAGATCATTTGGTGCATATTCAAGAAATTGTAACGAATATCAGCTTGCCCTAATTGTGACAGCTGCCTGAGGGGAGACTTCTATGGGGCTCAGAGACTGGAGTATCTCAGTGTTTGTGGCTGCCACCAAGACTGCTCTTCAGAAACAATTTGCAAAGTCACATACTGACTCTGACTATGCAAATAGAACTGCAGTGTGAAAGAATGGGTGCCTTTTTTTTTCCTTTTCAAATAATCTGGAGTTTGAATTTGTTTATTAGGATACCTTGCAATTATGGTTTTTTGAAGAAGTACAGCATCACAAATACTATGTGAAGTGTTCATAGACATCTTGTACACCATGGCAGTTTGAGGGGAAGGACCAAATATGCTTTTACCTCCATGTTTGCAGTCTTGAACTTTTACTCATGGATCCAGCTTTAAATTTCATGATGAAGCAGCTAACTCATACACAGATGTGCTTGACACAGTGGTTTGAATACCAGATAAAAAAGCAAGTTTCAAATCTGAAGGAAGCACAAAGATGGCTTGTTCTGATAGTCCAAACCAAATAGGGAAAGAGATAAATTTTACTGAGGTTAGACTTCCCTGGAACATCNATGGCTTGTTCTGATAGTCCAAACTAAATAGGGAAAGAGATAAATTCACTGCTTCACTGCAAAGGAATTTGCAAATATTTTGTATGCTGTCTGTGGGGATCCCCAAAAGAGATTTGACATCCTTAGGACCATTTCCTTCTTTGCCCTAATAAGCCATTCTTTTGGATGTGATCTTTGTCTTAGGCTATTTTTGATCTTCATGAAATGAAAAGCCCACAAAAACAACAAAGCAACTGTTGATTTTGTTGCATTAAAATCTTACCATGAAATAATTAGGTACAATCTGAAATCATGGCCAATAAATAGCCTTTAGTGAAAAAAATCTTTTATTACATGCTCTGATGCTATTTAATTTTATGCTGCCTGAGCTGTGGCCCTTCACATGTATGAAGTATTTTGTGAGGATTGTGATTCACCCCTGTGCAGAAGGCTAGTACAAGCTAAAGATAGTCAAATACCTCTCAAACTCTCAAAATGGCTCTTACATTGGATTCCACTCTGGGGAGGGAAAAATTGGATTGTTTAAAATATATCGCCCTGTCTGGGATCTCTTTCTTCTGTATGCCAATGTTTCAATAAAACCTGATTTATCTTATTAGGTAGGAATTTATATCTTGCCACATGTATTTCTGAAAACGATTTTTTCACCTGGTTTGGGACGCGACTCTCTGAAGTGCTGAGCTTCTGCAAAGGGGTGCTGAGCACTTTGCATCCTGCTGAAGTTCAAGGCGGGGTGAACTCACTCAGCACTTCCATGATTAGGCACTTTGTGACTGTGTTAAAGCTTTTCTATCAGAAAGAATTGCTCTTTTCATGGCATTTATTACATGTCTCCTTGACTGTCCTTTGCAGACTCTTTCTGCCATCTTTCTGTAATACAGGGAAATTTGATCCTGGAGTTATGGTGACAAACCCTTTCAAGCCATGCCACTACAGCTTTTCTTATCACCAAAAAACATCAGTAGAATTACAGCTCTCTATTATTTTGGTGCTTTTTTTTTATATTCTATGATACATGGGCTTGAAAACTCAAGTGCATATTACTGCTCAGAGACATAGAAGATGGTTTTCACATTAAAATCTCTTTGAAGAAAGGAGTAAAAGGGGGAGGGAACACCTAATTAAGTAATTACCTGGTTGTCTCAGTTTATTGAGATATAAGTAATAACTCATTAACAACAATGCAGTTCTGGGTGACTGGTAAATAACCGCCTAGAAAGCTCTTTGCAAAGGTAGTAGCAAAATACTGAAAATTTCCTGCTGCCTGCTCTGCAATCCTGCTCTCTTCTTCCCCCTTCTTCCACCTAGGCACTTCCTTTATGTTTTGACCCTGGGCTTGTATTTCTAGAAATCTGTTATGTTGTTGGCTGGTGGGTTTGCATGAGGTCAACTCCATATTTTTAAGGTGAACTGCCACACCTCAGGTTGATAACAGCCAAGGATTTGAGCCTTTATGTATCCCTTAATCCCCTGAGCCAAACCAATTTGGGCAAGAATATAAACTGAATTATAGATGCATACCCTTTCTTTTTTGAGTAAGACTTGTTTGTGAGCATTTTTGATATTATTCTCCCTTTAGCTCACCAGTGTAAATCTTGTGTGTGTTCAGAACACACAGCTGTGTGAGGCTTTTAACTTCTGCACATTGCCATCTCCATTTGGAAAAGTAACAGTGGCCTCTCTGAGTAGAAAGTGCTTCTAGACCTGTTTGAAATAGAAATGGCTGATAAGTTAAACTAGGACTGGTTGAGAGCGTTTTTTTTTAAGAGATTTTACGTTAGCTGCACCAGTTACAAAGTTTTATTCAAAAGTGAGATAAAGAATATTGGCTGCTGCACATGATGGAAAACCCTCCACAGATTCTTTCTTCATAAGCAGCATCACCAAGACTTTAGAAATACAGTCCAGGATGATATTTGGGCAGAGCCCTTAGTCAGGCTGCAAAGTTGTGCCTGATGTCACTGCTTGTCCTTTACTGTTACTAAGGATGGGTATGAAAGAAAATGTCTCCCATTTGAATTCTGGGTTCAACAGAGCAGCTGAATCTGTTGTGTTGAGTATTACAGGACTTGGATGGTCCAGTGGTTTGGACGGTTTTCCTAGGCATTTGTAAAGGAAGAAGGGAAACCCATCCTTTCCCACAGCTAGCCATACAAACTGAATGGTTTTTCTCACAGTTTTAGGTTGGAGGTATACCAGCCAGCACCTGACCCATGTGGTAGAGCTATCTGCTGGCTGCCTCTTGCTGCCAGCAGCCTCCAGGGACATATCTGGGCACTACGAAGGGGAGATTTAACTTTGGAAATGTGTTTCTTTCTGGCACGTCTCACTGCCTCTGTGTGAGCTTTGGGTTTCTCAGCCCATGAACTGCCTCAGCTTGCTCCAAGCCATCCACTGCATCCCCTTGATGCTGATGGGTATGCTTGTTTTGGGCTGTGAGGAGGAGGGACTGAATGGCGTCAGGATAGAAAATCAGACCAGGGTTGTAGATTAATGGTACTAAATTTGATTTTAAACTTTAAATTGATGTTTCCTACCAGTAGCGTAAGCTGCTCTTTTACTGATGCTTCTTTGCACATTAAATCTTTTGTCCTTCACCCCACTGCTCCGAAGTTTCCTTTTTATAAAATTGCTATGGTCCCTTCATACAGAAATTAAAGTATATGCTTCTATTTGCAAGCAAACCTGACCTGATCTCTTTTCATAGAGGTTGGGTACACAGTATGTTTGACAACATGATGGAAGAAAGACAGCCTGGATGAAAAAGTTGGACATATAAAAAAAAGATATATTTTAAAATATGTTAGTGGTATTTTCTATCTTGTGTAATCAGATAAATCAGTATTCAGAGCAGAAATCCCAGAGTCTTTAGGTCAGTTTGGACCAAGCTTTGTTGTCCTTGGGCTCTGTATTTGATGTACACTTGTGTAGTGTTGCATAACCATCCCTTTGCAAACATTAACAATAATCTAAGGTTCAGGCTGAGTGACAGCTATGCATTGTGAATAGGTCTGTTTAGGTGGCAGGGTGATGTAAATAAGGATGACTAAGCCATGCCACATAAACAGAATTCACCATATGATATTGTTCCCTTTGCATTTTTCTAAATCTTTTGAAGCTAGAGAGAGGGAAATGACAGGATGCACAAAAGCAGCACAGCTCACAGCTCAGCAGTTGGAGCAGTCAGTTGGAGCTTGAGATTTGAATTGCAATATCTCTGCCAGATGGACACAGATACCTGTGAGGATGCCAGGACAAGACTGCTTCTTAGAGAGGTCAAGTGACTCAGTGTACTTCACCACATCTGTAAATTGAAAATTAAAAACCTGGAGGCATAATTATCATAATTTCCAAAATTTAAAGAGACAAAATTAATTTTTTCCTCTTGTGTTTTTTTTTTCTCCTCCTTTGTCTGGAATATAGATTAGAACCACATTCAGAAGGCTCATTTTTCCTTGTCAATCAGTAAGGGCAGCCAGTCAGACCTCATCAGCGTAATAATGGATGTTCAGAGTGAATTAGTTAGCCTGATCATATCAGAGGTGACACAAAGGAAGGGAGAGGAATACTTTATGGCCTGTGGTATATTCACTTCTCTGGTAATTTGTCCACATCTGGAAAAGAGAGGAAACAATCCCTCCCAGTTATGGCCAAACAACTTCAGCAAGAATTGAGGTAGAAGATCACCCTCTGAATGATGCTGATCTGGCCAAAACATCATGCTAAAAGCTCTCCAGTGCCAAGAGCTTACACATCCAAGATACTCCTTGTTTATCCTTTTCCTCCTCAGCTTATACTTCTTTAAACTCTGACATGTCAGAAGTCTGAGATTCTGACATCCAAAAATTTGATTACAATATAATTTTTAATTGCTTGTTTTATTCATTATTTGTTGTTAATACAGCAGATTCTGCTGGCAATCCAGGCTCTGGAGAAAGTAGACACTTGAAAAAAACGGAGTGAGAGAACCAGAGAGTATTTTGGCTTGGTCTGGATGAATTTGAATGATGGGGAAGTAAGCCTGGCTTTGCACTCAACAAATTTCTATGAAGAAAAGAGAGTAATTGATATAAAATGGTGAACTTTACTCCTGGATGGGTCAGATTAGAGAATGGAGATAGGACTGGCTGGTCTCTGAGTGAGTGTGTTTCCCCATCTGCAGGCAAACCGTAAGGATATTTGCCAGGACACAGAAAGGGAATGTTCTTAAGAGCATTAGGACAGACCAAGGGGCTAAGACAGGGAGATGGAGAAAGATCTTTGAAGAACCCATCAGAGGATCAGCATGGGGCAGAAATTACAGCCAGGTGTGATGGAGCAGGGAGAGAGGTTTCACTTCTCTTAATTGCCTAAGGGAGGTTCACATAGCCTTACAGAACAAATGAGATGGGCAAGCAGACCTTATTGTCTGCTGCCTTCACCTCCGTACAATGGAGTTTCTGGAGAACAGCAAAGGGGCTATTTACTCTCCAAAGGGGCAAATCACCAGGTTGGTCCATTAGTGATACTCTTTTTGTTCATTTGGATAGTTCTGCAATGCCCAGATGTGACAGGGTACTGCTGGATTGTATTGCTCAGAGTTTCCCTGCAACTTTCTGTATGTAAATATTGGTTAGAAAGCATAGAACAAAAGACAAAGGAGATGAGTTATAAGCTTTTTGTAGCTGCACTTTTGTAACCCTTGAGGTCTTATGAAAACAGACACATCCCCTCACACTCCTCCAAAAAATGCATTTGCTATGAGGATCAAAATACATATGTAAAAGTTGCTGAGACAAGAAGAAATGAATATAAATCTAGGTATAAATAAAGGTAGGCCAGATATTTTCAGATCGCTAGTCATCAGAGAAATAGATTCTGACCAGATGCTGATCTGTGATCCTGCTGGTCTTAAGATGAAGATCAATATATTTACAAAGGACTCTCAAGACATTGGTTAAGAATGGCAAGTACCTGGATGGCACCACTGAGGAAGATTTCCTGGTCCTTTATATATATTGTATCTATATTTAATGTTGCTTCTGGATTGACAGGGCCTTGTGGGAAAGTCTCACCACTTCGAGAAATTTCAATGTGACCACTTAAGCTCCCTTTTCTGGTAACAAAATTTGATTGTCCACAAAATTAATATTTTTCTGTACTCCCAGCACACAAATAAGCACATATGTATGCACTTATGCATACACATATTTCTATATACCTATATAAACAAATGGAAAACACAAACTTCTATGAGTGAATCAACAAGAGATTGAATGGTAATATTTACAGAACAGAATAGTATTTTTCTAGGTCCTTACACTTTGACATCTAACTTGGAGCTTTTACAATGGATATGATTCTCAAAGTACAAAGATTTTTAAAAATCAGGTCTATGGAAAGGGATTTTGTGGGGCATCCAAAAATCTTGTGTCCAATTAGCATTTGAAAAGTTATACTATTGTACAGTTTAAGTGGGAAGAAACCTTAATTTGCTTTGGGTCATATAGTTTTATTACTTAGAAATCTGTTTTCACAACATAAACTCAGTAAGCACTGCTATTTTTATCCACTGTGGTGACTACATGCATGTGTCGAAATGGAGAAAATATATCTCAAAAGATCCTTGAAAAAATACTTAAGAGTCATGATCTGTAGCTGGTTTTTTTCTTGCAAAAATTCCAACTGGTGATTTTTTTTTTTCCTACAGACATATTTAGCAAACCATTTCTAATTTATATTGTTACATGGAAGACTTGCATGAAGCTGCTAATATAATACCAGATGTCTTGGTGGGGGGGTTAAATAATCTATGCAAATATTGACTCACAAATATCCAACACATTTTGTAGACTGAGTTAACAAGTAATTCATTGGCTAAAATGAATACATAGGTTCAGAAAAGCATTTCTCTGAAAAGAAAGTTTTCTGAGACCAAGCCCCTTAATTAAAACTTTACCTAAAGGAAAAAAAAAAAAAAATCATAAAATTACCTGACTCCTAATGCAATGTAACATATCTTCTCTTCTCTCCCCATGCCTCCACTGTCATCCTTCTATTAGCTTTTTTATTTTGAGCACTGTATTAATCAGAGTATTTATTTGATCAGCATAAGTTTTAGTAGCTTCTAAAATTTTTTTGTTACCCATTAATGTTTTCTTCACTTTTGGAGTGCCGTGAATCAAGGCTGGAATGTTATTGGTGCATAGAAGCAGAGAGATGTTTCAAATTTAGTCTTTTTTCTTGTACAGTACAGAGAATACGAAATACTGTTTTGCAGAAACTCTGAATAACTGTAGGAATGTCTGCCTCAGAGGAGCCATGTATTATGCACCCATCTTCTGGTTTCAGGTTTTTCTTTTTTTCTTAGGGGTAAAAAATCTTGTTGCAGTGAAATCTGCCTTCTGGAGTGAGGGTATATCAATAAAATAACATACAGCTTGGAACTGAGAATATTTACAAAATCCGTTAAAGGTTTTCTGTTCCCCAGCTGTTTCTCAGAAGGCTCACCACCAAGATGATTCATACAAAAAAATCTTAAGTAATTTTTATTAATACATTCCCAAAACACTTTCAAATACATTGAGACAGACTATTTAAAGTTGTTCTAGCTGTCATGGATAGCCTAAGCAAGCTGTCATCAGATGGACAGTTCTTCATTGATTTCTTTCTTTTGACAAGAGTCTCTGGTTTTACATGCAAATTTGTCATCTTAAATTTATCCAGTATATAACTGTTCTCATCCCACAGCCACGCTGCTAATCATGTGCAGTATCAGTGTACTGCTTAATTCCCACTCGGATGCTATCGGTGAGCCTTGAAGGAGAAGCAGCAACTTTTCACTTTGAAAAGTTGCACTTGTGGTGTCTCTGCAGCCTGATACTAACTCTTTTGAAATATTCTTAGAGACAGCCTCCCCTCTGAATCAGCCTAAGCTAGTTCGGAATGCTGCCCGGTGTGATAGGATAGCTTCTTGGGAATGGTATTGCAGAAGCACAAATGATCAACTGCAGCACTCTGAAAACTTTAGAGAAGGTGGCTCACTTTAAGACAACCAACTGCAAATTTCCAGGGTAACATGCCAAGGGAATGCCAATAGGGTATTGACTGCAGCTGGAATCATCATGGAAAGATGCAATTTCTGGCAGCACAGTTAAAATGTACAGTGCTTGCCAGAGCATTTTCTAGTTGAGTGGCAGCATTCAATGAAACAATTGAAGAGCCTCCCAACAATCTGAACAGTGGCAGAACAAAAACATCTTGAAGCAAGACTATCTATTGTCATGAGTTTTTTGGCAGAATAAGCTTTCTTTACTATAAGTTTATGACTGGCCTTACAAAACAGTAAATAACTGAGCAATCTGGTCTCGTGGAGGGTGTCCCCACCCATGGCAGATGGATTGGAATGAGATGATTTTTAAGTTTCCTTCAAACCCAAACCATTCTGTGATTGTATGTATGTGTGTATGATTCAAGCTTCTCACATGGGTACTAACTAGAACATGGAATATTGCCACTTTTGCTGTCTTCATACAATATGAAGGATGCATTCTGCTTGGATGAATTTAGAAAAGACCATAGAGGAGTTTTCTGAAGAAAAGCATATTAAATTTTTAAAACCTGTTACAGCAATACGCATCTAGCAGTGTTCAGAACACTTCAGACGGTTTGGTTTACCTCTGAATAATGTGCTACCAGTGTTTGACCTGGAAAACAGGCTCTGAGAAGCCCACCTTTCCTTTTGACACCGCTGAGCCAAACAATCTGGGATAAAACCTCAGCTGTTGTCAAAGATGTTACTGCTGAAGTCAGTGGAAGCACACTGATTTACATTAGCAGAAGTTCTGGCTCTGTGCCTTCTTTTGTCTTCCATCCCAGTTCCAGGGTTATAACAGACCACTCCTGAGTCAACTGGAAGGATTAGGCTGATGATTTGGTATTTCAGGGATTAAAATGTAGCCTATGATGGAACATATGGTCTTCTTCTGCCCTTTAGTATTCCTATATCATGCATCTAATGCAATCTGCTGCCACAGAAATAGGAAGCCTTATATCCTACTAGAAATAGAATGAATAAATAAGAGATATGTAAATAATAGCACCCTGTATAAATTATGAAAAGTGCACACAATAAGTTTATTACCCCACGAAAATTAATTGATTAAAGTGGGTGAGCATTTCTGAGCTTTAAAAAAACAAATGATCAATGCTACAAATTATATAGGTCTTTAACAGTACAAATAAAGAAAATTAATAACCAGCCCAGCCAGTATTAAAGATTGTGTGGCTAGGGAATTCATCACTCTATTGACCTGAACTTTGGACTGGTTACATAGCCCAGCTGTAATTAAACCATACACACAGTTTACCTGCCTCAAAACTGCATCAGGTTGCACTGGGTTAAACTAAATGCCACAAGCTTGGATGAATCCAGAAAGACTTTTGCCTCCTGCACTAAAATATGAGATCACTGCCCTTTATGTTTCAAATCGTATCACAACAAACATTCTATGTAAGAGGATACAGCAGTTTATATTGGAAATGCACCACAGTTTCTGCCAGCACAAAACTGGCTTTTATTTTTTTTTCCACCCTTTTTTCTAGTATACTAAGGCACTGCCTTAATCCTTCATTAAACAAAATTATCTCTAGTCTCATTAAGACTCTGGAGTTCATCGTAACTGGCACCAAGCAGCAACAACGTGAAAGGGAAGGACTGGGTATCAGCACTGATAGCAGGCAACAGCATGATTCTATGGTGCTGAAATACCCTTCTGCCATGGCTGGCTGTAAGTGAATTGGCTGGACAGATTTTCCAGATCCCCTGAATGTTCCTAAATTACTATACTCACCCAATTACAGTCCTCAGGGGTCACATTTCATTTTCTGAAAACTGGTAACAGGCCACCACAGCTGATGAAATGATGTGGGTATCCAGGCAACTATTGTGCTGTTTGATTAATATAGCAAACACTTGTGTGGCATGATCTCACATACTTCCAAATGTTCCACATGATCTGCCTCGAACTGGAGATCATAAAAGTTTGCCTCATACTTACATTCCCAGTCTTGCACGGATCAGATTTTCCAGATGAAAATATTTATTAGCACTTCTTATTACGCCTCTCTTTTGTATGATTTAACCCCTGACTTTATGCATGAAGATGTCTAAAAAAAGGTTGATCTCTGCTTTTTCTTCTCTTCTTTTTCTTCAGTAAAGTTTATTCACTTCACTCTAAGCCAGTTAACTATAGTAAAGTTCCAGGTATTACCATAAATAGATTTGCCAGAGAGTTTTAGTTCCTAATGTAAGGCCACTCCAGTGGACATTTTGAACAGATGTAACCTGGATATATGTCTAAGGGTACAAAAAGTGGAGCCCCTTGTTGCCAGAGAAATAACAGAGAGATGTCCGTAATATCTTTGTTCTCTCACTTGTTGGAGAGGATCTGAGTGCTGCTTCTGCTTCAGATGCCCTAAAAGTATATTTTTAATAAAAGCAGATCCAGCAAGCAGCACTAGGACTATATCAACAAAATCAAGTTGTTGATAAATAAATATCTAAACAAATATCTAAATATCTCAACAAATATCTAAGCTAGTTTCTGTTTTGAATCATACCCCTTTCTGCAGGCAGCAGACGCACTCTGCTTTGCAAATGCTAGAAAGACAGAGGAGACAGAAAGAAATAGCCTGTAGCTGACACATTCCCAAAGAAAACTCTGCAGCTGCAAGTCCACAACCCAGACAGCATCAGCTCCCTGTCCCATTGAGCAGTTTCCATGGGGTACTCAAGGGGTTAACGGAGCCTATGGTGGAGTGTTTGCTTTCTTCTGTTTGAAATCAAACATCTGATCTTTATCTGAGGTGACTGGTTTAATGTCTTCCTTCTCTGACAAATTTTTACCCAAAGAGGAATGCAAACACATATATTGGTGTGGTTTTATAGATGCTCATCTCAGCGAGCCAACATCGGATGATTCGTCCCCTAATACACAGCAAAGCCAGAAGCTTGTGCCTCTTGCTTAAAAAAAAGTTATATCACTTACATCATTTAAAAGATTTTACTTTAGATCTGTCAGGGGTCAGGTACTTTGACAGAGCTTTGGTCAAGGTGAAGTATTGCTGTTTAGCAATGCTGACTTCCCTTCTCTCTCTTTTTATTTTTCTTTCTACTGCTTCTTATTTAAGTTAATCTAATATTTGTAAAATATTCTATTGCCAGCCTGATCAAGGAAAAAGCCTTTCTCTTGCACATGGCAGGATGTGTTCTCTTCAGCAGAAATTTGTTTTAGACAAGATCTCTCCCTCTGGCTTGTTAAACTCCTTTCCTGAGGAATCAGAAAAGGGACAAAAGAAAAAAGTATTGGACTTGATGTGGACAGATGTCTGCTCTGGGTACAGGACTGTGAAATACAGTCTGTTTTAAATAGGCTAATGAAGATTCACAAAGCTATGGTAGGTTGCAGATATTTATATGTATATATATATATAATCTTTATATTCCTTAACACAGCAAATACTGTCTTATTCAAAATGGCTTTCCATCACCTCTAACTTATTGGGGAAAAGACTAAGGTTCTGCTTTGACTGAAACTTTTGTTACAGATCTGAAGCATAAAACATTTCACTAACAAAATCTGTAACAGTTCAGTATTTCTAGTTGGATAAAAAAAATCCTTACTTAAGCAGCCTCTCAGTAACTCCCTGTCTGGATGGTATGATAATGCTGAAAGAACCTGCCGGAAACATTAAAAAGCCATTGTGTTTTATCATTAAGTTTTCATTTTGGCTTAATCATAAAAATACTGTAAGAAAGCTTTATATCTGTCTGTGGTTGTTCGGAAACCCCAAGTATTTGGTTAGATCACAAATTAAATGAAGATTAAAGGTCCTAAGTTGGTCTCTAAATTGGGATGGTAGTGTAGAGAAAAATTGCAACTTCAATATGCTTCCAGTCAATCGAGTAAAAATTATTTTCAGTGATGTCAGGCAGAGTTTTGATCAACTAATTGTCTATAGCAAAATTAGGGTCGGATTTGTTCAGGGTATGTTTTAAAAGACTCCTCACCCATGGAGTTTCAAGTGTACTTCTTACTCTATTTTCTCATACCAAGTGTTTCCAGTACCCACTGATAACAAAGATTTTCACCAACATAACATCCATGACATGTGAGCAACACTATTATGGTATTTGGGAAGTCATCACCTATTTTCCAGACCTTTTGTCTCTAGGTCTAGACTTCCTAGGACAGAACAGAAGATGCAAACTCTGGCATCTGAACACTTCTAGGGGTTTTTTCAGTCTCATATTGTTGCTTTCCTTATGGGTCACAAAATTGGATCCTTTTAAAGATGGACTCAATATTGCACTAAACATTGACTAACCAATGATGCCATGGGGTGCTGTGGTGCCGTAGGATAATGACTGTCCAAGAAATCCTTGTATCCACCCTCATGGGGGGCCCATATCCACACAGATTCCCTAAAAGTCTCTTCCAGCCACCCCAAACAGGAAAATCAAATATACATTTGACTGTGAGTTTGGGCCTATGTAAAAACTGCAAAATGGGAGCCATCATTGTTTTATTCCCAGCTGTTGCAGTGGTGGAAAGCCCTTGTGTCGGGAGGTAGCTGCTCCACAGTGTGGCAAATTGCAGTGCTGGCACCAAAGCTGCTGTTGTCGCTTCCAGCTCCAAACTGCTCTCATCTTTGCGATTCATTGCTGGGAGTGAGCGTTTTCTGCATGTCAGGTTTTGGTTTCACAGGAAGTGTGATCTCAACTGGATTCCTGCCAAGGACATACTTGCCACAGAGCTTCTATCAGACTTCAGTTTTTGGTAGCATTGCAAGTAGGACATAAATGGATGGGAAGGTGCTCTTCTATAGCTATCAAATGGCACTGGAAATATTTATGTTTTCATGCTGAGTGTTGATGCCCTCCTGCTGGATCACAGCAGAAGACCTGGGACAGGAGACCCTGATGGGTGACAGGTTTGTTTGTATGGTGATGAGATTCTGGCCCCACAGATCTTCGCTCATTTTTCAGGGTGCAGTGCATTTGCCTGTGCAGTCCCTGGCTGTGCCCTTTCCCCTCTTACTGCTCCTGCCAGCAGGCTGAAATGCCAGTCAGCTCTTCCATTTTTTGATCCACCAATGCTCACTGATGTAGAGCCAAACAGGAGCATAAGAGTAGGTATCATAATGATAAGGCGATGCAAAGTTGCTCTGCTCATACAATGTTTCTCCTTTATTTTATTTTTCTGTAAAAAAGATGTCACATGAGAAGAAAAAAAGGTGAAAAATATCCAGTCTTTCTTGGTGCAGTTGGGAACCTCCCCAGCCACTCTGCATGGCTCCCACCACCCATTATCTGTGGGCAAATATTCACCCACTTGCTATGCTGCTATTCTGCTGAAAATACCCAGGAGCCAAAGGAAGATGGAGCTATGGGTACCCTGGGTGGGGAGTGAGGTAGAGCACAACGTGTCCCAGTGGTGAGGCCAGCTGGGGTGCCAGCCAGTGGGTCTGAAGCCACCGCCCCGCTCCTCAGCTGCGGGCTTTTCCAACATGATCTATAGAGTGATGCTGACAGTAGATTTTCTGGCAGCAATAAAGGTGGCCCGATTCAGAGAATAATTACTGTATGCAAATGAGTGTGATTTTCCTCTGCCCTTTTATGGATGACTCTGCTCTGCCATTCATCAGGGCCACAAATTTCACTTGGTAGGAGACGGATTTAAAGAGACAGCCGCCTCTAGAGCTTTGTCTCGGACTTACTAAATCCATGCTTAAGTGTCTTCATAAATAGACGTGCATATGTTATAAAAGGGATGTCAGATTCCAGCCTCTTTATCTATGTGTTATTGCTTAGAAAACAGTTGAGAAAACATCCGACTCTATGGCCATACTGTATATGAAAGCTTTCACTGCTTTGAATAACAGTCTCTTCTCAGATCAGGGTTATATGTGGTTTACTATGGCCTCTAGTGTGTTTTTTCTCTCTCACTGTGTCCTTTATGATGTTTATATGGTATGTGCCTCAGTGTGCAGTGGAGGAGAGAGAGAGCGCTATATTTTTTTCTGATGACGATTAGTTAATGGCTATCACATTCACCATAGTAATGGTGGAGGCTGCACTCACAGCAAGAAGCTTTGGCATGTTTGTGCTGTTGAGGCTCAGTCCATCTGATGGTGGGGAGGAAATGTCCTATAGTGGTGATATTCCAGTCATGGTCTTGGTCTGATGATGCCGTTAATATATCGTGATAAAGGGGGGAAAACCCTGCAGCAGAAAAAGAACCAAATCAAGACCTTTGTTTCTGAGCATGGTGTGAGCCTGGTGGATTAACAGGAAAACTGTGATGAAGTCAATCTGTTTTTATTCCCTGATACTGGACACAGGAACATGGTGGTATGTTCACAGGAAATCTGTAGTACTTAATGTGTCACTGCTAAATACCAGTTTGTGCACTTGCTCCCAGCGCGTGCTGTGCACCCTCCTCCTCAGCACACGGAGGAGAAGGGAAGGAGGGAGCTATAAATGAAACAGGCCCGTCTGTCACTGGGCTGTCTTGTTACTCATACAGCAGCAATGCACCGGTGTCAGTACATCCACAACACTTTTCTCCCAGTGCCACTCAAAAAACATAGGAGAGAAGCTCTGGTGTTTCGCTGTTTGTCGACAGCGTGTACCACTAGAGGCCATCACACGCTTCCCTAAATAAATATCAATTAATGCACTTGGTTTTGGGGAATTCCAGGAGATGGATCCTGAGCCCCTTAATCTACTCTTGCAGCACTAGTACTTCAGTTAAGGGTTCAGGTCCTTTGGCTAACAGATCTGTGCAAAATATTCTTCAAGAGAGAAGCTGTTTTAAGGAAGCCTTTGGTCCAGATGCAGAATGCATCAGACATTTCCTTTGAATACGACAAGTGGGTATCAAATGAAAGTGAAAAAAAGCATGCTCATTTTCCTTGGGCTATCAAGAAAAATGAACAACATTTGCAGATAAATGAGGCAGTGAGGAAAGTTTACCTGCTTCTAAAGCCTGTGCCTTGTTCACTTCCAGTTTTGGCACATTTCCTGTCTTGCAGAGGCAGGCTTGGAGTGGTTTACTACATCCAAAACACTCCACTCCTTGTGACAAATTGTAACCATTCATGCCAGATTGGGCAGCTAAGGAGTTATTTGGCCTGACTAAACATTTTTTGACATTTAAAGGCAAAGGTGATTTTCTGATAAACAAAACTTGAATTGTCCCGGGCATTCAAATTTTTCAGTGGAAATCCAGGAAATTTCCTGATTCTGATTTAAAGCCAGTAAAAAGCCAGTAAAAGGCCTGAAAGCATTTTATTCCAAAACTAAAAGTGGAAGATGGGAAGTGTAAAATCTTACTAACCAAAATCAGTGTTTCTTCAGGGATACTAACAGTGCTTCCACATAGGCCTGTGATTAAGCTGAACTCCACACTTCAGAGCCTGATGCTCACGCTCACACAAGCAGAAGAGCAGGGCAGAGGCAAATGTTTGGAGAGTAAAGTTAATTATTGGCAGCAAAAAAAAAATCAGCTTTCCTATATTATTAAGAGGTATTTATCCTATGTCTGTTGAGCTGCTGTTTTAATATAGCTTGACCTCTGACAAAGATTATTATAATTTGACATTCTTGTACTGTTAATAGACAGTGACTCATTTGGGAGGTGGATTCTGACTTACAACTTCAGAGTCGATCTGCTTTGGTCCCATTATTATTTCTGTGTTAAGATGAGGCTTAAATCTCAACCCCAGTGGGTTTTCATGTAGCTTTGGTGTGTAGTAGGAGATTAACCAGTTATGAAATGGTTTCCCTGATTCCCTGTTTCTCAGCCACCACTGTAAATGAGCAGACACCCTGCTTTGCTGCTGGGGAGCATTCTGCATGGAGGCCAGCCTGCTGTATGTGCCATCAGACACTTCAGTCCTTTTGGACTCTTTTCCTTCAGTTCTGGACAGGGCACTGAGATTTAGACCATCCCACGAAGGGCAAACTTGATGTAATGAAGTTGCATGCTGCCCAAGGCAGCTGGGGCCCTGATGGCAGGAGCTGGTGCATTCTTGTGGGACTTGGCTGAATTTCTACCAGCCACGAGGTGCTGCTGCTGTAGGGCAGCCTGTTTAAAAAGTGTTTTACCATTGCTCGGTTTACACAAGTTTTACTGATGCTGGACAAACTAATTCTGTAAGGACACATGGGGAATTTCCAGTAGTCTGAGAGAAAACTAGATCTAGCCAGTGTGGAGTTGGGGAATAGAGCAAGCAACTCCAAAGGAGGTTTAAATAAAAATATTTCTTTTCCTTTAGACCCCCAAGACATTTAAGACTGAGAGCTTTTTAGACTGACTAAGCCAGTGCTACTGGTGGCTTGTTTGAGTGGGAGTAAGGCACGAATTTCAGAACTGCTTTTCTCTGCTGCAAAATCTCCAGATCATAGACTGAGGAAAGGTAAGGAATGAGGGAGGAAAGGTCATTAAAGCGCTAATATTCACAAAAGTTTCCATTGAAACTTTGGCTTCTTGTGCCTGTATCCCTTCCCACCTGGAACTTACTTTCTTCCTCTCCAGCCTCTCATTCTTCTGATCCACTGGGAATGCAATTGAGACAGCTTCTGCACCCTGGGTATAGCACCCCATGTGGTTTGAATATGTACATAGGGCAAGGTCTGGACTTATTGTTACACTTTTATAGTAGTCCACACTGTAAGCTAGGCCCTGATCAAATAATCAAGAAATTTTTCTGCTCCAAGGATTTTGCCATCTATGAGTGGTGACAAAAGTGGAAGGAAGGTAGAGGGGGAGCAATGAAAAGTTTACATGCAGTCAGCTGTACTTGACAGGTGCAATTTAAAGCACAGATGGGACAAAGTCCTGCAGGTGATCTCTGGGAGGTCTTGCTGGACAGACTCACATAGGTAAAGCCACAGAGGCAGCTGTGGAGCAACTTGATGAGGAGATAAACAGGCTGTTGGTGTGGGAGTCCAGCTCACTGAGCAAAACATGTAGGGGTTTTTCTTGTTCTTTAATAAAATAGCTATTTAAATTAGACCTCTAAATACAGCAAATTTTTGTGTTCAGAGGTTTCTATGAAAGTTGAAACAGTAAGTTTTTCTAGCTAAATTTTCACCAGCTGAAGTCCACATTTAATGCATTCTTCTTCTGCTGAACATTTTCCTCGTCTTCTCGCAAATCCCTTTTTCTCCCTTGTGTTCATGGACAAATGACTTGCCAGGAGAGGAGCAGCTACACTACCTCAAGACAGAGACTTTTGTGTCCACTGCCCATAATGCATTAAAATGGACAAAAGATTTCTGAAACACACACTGAGACACGCCACAGGAGGATAGTTAAAAGAAAAGAGAGCATCTTTTCAGTCAAAACATCCTGCAGTATCTCCACATAATGCTTCATGGCGTATGACAGGAAGAAGATGACATCTCTCATCACTAGTCAATAATAAAAACCATGTCAAGAATGAATTGCCTTTGAAAAAAATACTGTCCATGATTTCCATGGTCAGACATCCTGGAAAACTTCCAAAAAGGGGGAAGAAGGAGGGGAAAAAGAAAAGGGTAAAAAAAAAAAAATGTTATTGATTTCCTCATTGGGAATGTTGTATAACCTTCATATTTTATTAAAAAACTTTACTCTCACTTTGTGAAATGTCCTTTAACACATTATGTCATTTTGTAACACAATAGTTCTCCAGCTCCTTCCAGCCCCATCTCCCTGATGTGTTCTCTCAACTGTAGTTATTTTCTTTCCTTTTAAAAAAATATTTCTGATAAAATGTTTGCAAGTGTTAAACAAAGGGGTGCAGTCTAGTGTAGCATAAGTTAATGCAAGCATCAGGTAACACTCAGAACATGCTGACATGTTTCAAGCAAAACATGGAAAATTCAGTTCAAAAACCTTATTTCTTGTCTTGAAGTAGAGACTCATAGTCTTTGTTTTAAGAACACAAAACTTTTTTTTTTTCTCTTGTAATAGTGGATTCCAGCTGCAGGACTCCTCAACTTTTCGTTTCCCCCTTCCTTCTTCTCCGCTTCTCCTCCCCCTCGCCCCCCCAGTCTCTCCCCCTCCTTCCCATCCGGCATCTACTCACGCTCACATACTCTCTAACTTTTTGTTTTTAGTAGCTGCTGCCCCATAAGAAATGCTATCCAACAGACCTGGTGCCTGTCACCGCTTCCCATCACATGCCTGGTAATTAAACCCTGACTGATTTATTGACTGACAGCCAACAAATCCCAACCCAGTTTTTATGATATACATGCCTCCCCAGGCTAAATTCACTCAAACAACAGCCCAGCTGAAAAGGAGGAGGAAAGGAAAAAAAAAAAGGAATGATACAGAAAAAGCTACACACACGCGCATGCACATACACTCACATACAAAAAAAATCTCATATTGGTGGATGAAGGGGAGACATTTTGCAAAGAAAAAAACTCAGCACAACATCTCTTTCAAATCCAGACTTGGAAAGGGAATGGAGGGGGGAGGAGGAAAGAAGTAGTAAACATCATTACTTCAGCTTTAAGATTCATTTGAAACGTCTCACGTACAAAAGAGCTCTGAAGGGGAAAACAAGACGTGCTTGCAGCTAATATTACAGTCAAGTTCCAATTTTACCTAAGGGAAAGCAGCTTTATTAAAAGTCATGACTGAAATTGCGTGACAGGTGCCAATATTCTCCACCCTGACAGATGTGTCAGTTTGCGAATGCCATTTTCTTGTCAGCGGTCCCTAGATGGAGTTGCTCCCATCACCATTTGTCTCTCTTCCAGCTAGATCACACATGCCCGTCGCTTGCCTCCAAGCTGCGCTGCGTTGTTTGATATGTGGAATCTTCACAATGAGACTTATTAAAAGACAGTCCATTATTTTTATTTAGAGCATTTCCAAAACAAGCAGAGCGCGCAGAGATAATTTAAAAATTGTGCGGCGGGTCATCTCCAGGCCAGAGCGGCTCAATTGTAAATGCATAAGAAAGCAGTGTCTCCCCCGAGCCCCTCCTCATCCTTCAGTTCATAATGAGGTTGATTTGAGTGACATTTAACCCTTGAATAATGGCCCTTCGAGTCAGCAGGACTCTATCGCTGTGCTCTGCAGAGGCAGTTCAGCCTGAAGGATTAATTCTGCTGCAATTTTTCCTAAATCTCCCCCCCACCCCCTTCTGCTCTCCTATTTTGTTACAGGTGTGCTTCACAGCGTACCGCTAGATGTAAAAGACTCTTGATCGTCTGTATTTATAGACCCTTTTCCTCCTCCTGTTGGTTTCAAACACAAAGAAAAATGGTATCTCTCAATCGTGCCTGGTATGAACATGCAGGTAAAGCTGCAGCAGACTCCTCTCCAGCCTCTGATGGAAAATTATTACAGATGAAATGATTCTGTAATGGAAATGGTAATAGGAAAGTTTCATTCTAAAGGATGTTTGTGCTAACATGAGAGACTATAATATGTGATGGATTTGGATGCAGGAATAAGTGTGATCTCAAACTGAATTTTACTTCATCATTTCTAGAGGTGGCACTGGGGGGCTGGAGGGGGGCTAATGGACAGTGCTTGCAAACACTGCTAGGTGAAAGGACTTGAAATGTGAGATCATTGATGTTTCATTGTCCCAGGTTAAGTGGCATAGCAGGCTGTTACTTCAGCATTTCTTTCTTAAGTACATGGATGCTAATTCTTCTTAGGCTGATATAGCTCATCAGCCCTGGTGAATATTTGTCTCTCAAGGAAGGTGTGTGGCGAAATCATAACTAACCCTTTGCAGATAATAGGGAGCTGCTTTCACTTCTTGTGAGGAAACAGTATTTACCTCTTCATCCTTATCTTGGCACAATATATGGGCTGGACCCTTTTCCTGCCTGATTGCCAGAGAAGAGTTTGTTGCCATCACAAGTTACTCTGAGTGGGCTGCAGGCCAGACAGGGCTGCAGACTGGCTGCAGTGTCATGTAACTCTTGTTTTTCAACACCACTGTGATCCCTGCATGCTCTTTTGGATCATATACTTTCTGGTCCTTCTCAGCCCTGTCTCAGGACTCTCAGCCGAAGGACAGTCTGAAATGATCTTCCTTCTTCAGAATATGAGCAGAATCCAAAGTTTTGGGAGACAGCATATGGATTAAAAGGCACTGTAGCAATGTTTGACAGGACCTGGAAGGAAAATGAAAGATTCACCTTCTAGCAGAGAAAGCAGGGAGAGTAGAAACACTGGAAAAGAAAGAACTGAATAAAATAGAGATTGGTTGTATCAATGTCCATGGAAGACACTCTCACACTATGTGAGTTGAAGAAGTTTCAGAAGAATTCAAATGAAAAAGCTCTCATAATGTGCAAGCCTTTCCTTGGGGAGCATTTCCATTACACAGTCACCTGGAAGGCTCAAGCATAGATTTTTCACTCACTAGTCTGTCACCCTTTCCCACAAGCAATCCTTCAGAAATTTATTTAAGAATTGTAAAACCATGACCAAAAACTACTAGTGAGTTTTCTCCCCAGTCTGGAAAAAGAAGATGGGCTGCCACAGTGATATTTTCTTCCCATTCTCTCACAACAATGTCTGCAAATCTGGGTTCTGAGAGCAGTCACAGAGCTGATCGTATCACAGTCCAAATAGCCATCAGCTCTGAGGCAGGCGAGGAACACACCAAACTGCTCCTGAGTTACACAACACATCAGCATTTCTCCCTTGGGAGGAAGGGAGATAGGGTTGAGAAGGGAAGAGAGAAGAGGGCAAGGAAAGGAGTGAATCGTTGCTTATTTGGTTGATTTATCTTATTGTTAGAAGCATTAATCTACTCTTCCATGTTCCAGGAATCCATTCTTCCTTTTAAGCTAAAGAAAGAAGTGGGTAGCTTCCATCAAAGACCAGAGAAGAGGGAATGTTTCAGCAGTGTACTCTAACTGTCAGAAGGTCTGGATTCAGCTGATGGAAGAAAGAAAAAATGTGCAGGTGAAAACCTTGTGCAGGGCAGAGCAGCAGACTCCCCATGACTGTGGGCATTGATGCAGCCTGTGCAGATGACTGTAACTGCTGTGGCAGATCTGCTCTGGAGTCCATCTCTCAGGCAGGATCAAGGCTTGTAGGTCTTAATAAAATCAAATCAACACGTAGTAATAAAATAATAAGTCTGGGCAGCTGACAGATGCTAATGAGCGTGCTTATTTAAACCACCAGCAAAATCCAGTTGAAAACTAAGCAGATACATAAAACTCTTGACTCAATCCTTTTTATTTGGAGAGAGATAATTAGGGCCCATAGGACACTTTCAAGGAAGATATTTGGGATGCTGTATTAAGAGCCCATTTCTAAGCATGATTAACCCTACTTACTGCAAGAGAAAGTATTCCTGTTTTTAATCACAGAGTGTTTTGAGTTCCATGTATTTACAGGTTCAGATGATATAGGCAGACAATGGAAAAAATAAATAGGCAGAAGGGGATGGTGTGATGAAGAACTGTGCCAAAAGCACTACAGCTGATGAGTCCAAGGAGACTTAACTATGTTCTCAGCTTTTTCAGTGGAAAGACCTAGGCAGTAGACACACATACGCAGATCTTTTGGGAGCTTTGAGTAGATAAACATATAATGGTTATTTTAAACGTCACCTTCACTGTAAATGAGACCATTTGCTCTTGTGCCTGCTTATGCTGAGTATAAGAAAGCATTTACATTATTGACTCCAAAATCATATTCATGTCTTGAAACAGTGGGGCCTTCACTGAGTGCAAGTCTATCAGGGTGACTGCAGCCAGCAGAAAACAAGATTTACACACTGGCAAAAATGGAAACGATCCCTCTTCCCCTATTCCTCCCCCCCAAGTATTTGCACTTGCAAACTACTGGCCTTCAGCTGCAACATGGAAATAACTCAGATGGTAATAATTCTAAGGAAAACATTTGCTTTTTGTAAAAAAAACTTCATCACTGGGAAAGCTCTGATGTGATTTTTGCATGGCTTTCCTTTCCCCTGTGACATATTGACAGAAATTTGAAAAGAAGGTCTCCTTTCCCAGGAAAGCAGTGCAGAGATCAGCTGCTAGGGCTTGGTGGCCCTGGTGTATGTGATTCATATCCTGGGGTTTTTGGTAAAGGAAAGGCAAGAAGATCCTGGGGACATAGACATATTTTGATCTTTCTTGGCCTGTGTTTCACTGTTTTTACTTCTGTACTGTTCAAAGTGACTATGTCAGTAAAAATTACTGACACTTCTGCTAGCAAGCGAACAACCTGCTTTGGGGTAACCTTTATTCTTTTTTTTTACATCACTTTTCTTATTTCTTTGTTCTGCTGTAGTGCCAAGGAAATCTAGAATGCCCTATACACTAATACCACTGGCTTTTCTTTTTCTTTTTGGCAATCACTAAGAAGAATAACACTTCATGTGGGAGACAGCTGTTCAGATATGCTTCAAGTGAAGCTAAGTTGATACATATACATTATTCCCCACTTTTTTATTTTGTCATGTCTGCATTTTATTTCAGATTCTTGAAAAAAAACATGATGAAAATGTAATGCATGTAGTAAAATTGTATAATTTTTTGTATAAAATGTTATAAAAATATTAAAAATTCCCTTAAGATTGCTTCTCATCAATCAAGGATTTCTCTCTCTTTTTGTCAGTCTGCATTCACCTCTACAATATTTCCTATTCAGTAATAGGAAAGCACCTGAAACTGAATCTGAACCTCAAAAAATGTGGGTGACTGCCATGGGACGACTGTCTGGACTTGAACAACCACAGAGGTCTACAGAATGGGAAGGACATGAAAATGAGGGTTTTTACACAAAGACTGGTTCATCCCTGCATATTTCTCCTTCTTTCCTACAGTATCATATGCACAGCAGGGAAAGATAATAATAAAATGGCACTTTAAAATGGTAAGAAGAAAATCAGGTAAAGTAGGTCAAGAAAAAATACATAAAATCGATAAAATGAAACTGTGCCCAGCTTAAGTTCAAGAAAGACAAACCCCATCTTTTTAAAAGGGGAGAAAAGTAAAGGAAAAAAGGAATACAAATTTCTGCAGTGATAAAAGCTACTGATTAAGATATCCAAGCCACCTTAAGTCAGTTTATTTGGACAACCTGAGAAAAACAAAAGTCAGCGTCTCTTATCTATCTAGCATAGCAGTGGTTTCTTATCACTAACTTTAAAAACTCTGTTGGCTTACACTAGGTTTGCTTCGGATGAATTTGGCCTAATAAATCTTACTAACACTTTTTCCTTGAAGTCATGGACTAACATCTGTCTTGAGCTGCTTTTAAGTTTAACCTTAAGTTAGAATTTCCTGTATTTTAATATTTGCTTCTTGATAACTGCAGCACGCTTAAAACAAACGTAACCTTTCAGTTACAGATCTTCACTTCACAACATATTTTTACTGCATAGGAAAGCTATCTTCAATGATTTAGAAGGGATTTTCAAACTTAAGCTCATATTTTTTCCCCTTCCACAACTGTCTGAACATAGCCAGTGTTTCAATTTGGCTATTAAAAAAAAAAATAAATAAAAGACTATAAATATTGTAATGTATAAAAAAATCTTAACTCTTTTAGGCTTTCCTCTCTAGCGTTGCGTCAACAAAATTGTTGATGAGGTGTTGGCCTGTGACTGACTTGGTGTGGCCTTCATGGAATATTAATGACTTTGTGGGTCTCAAGCCAAAGAAACCCTTTAAGCTGCCACCTAATATCAAGCCTTGTATCAATATCACATTCTAGATGGCACAAATGCATTTCCAAGTCTCAAGCTGATGGACAAACACATGTGTCTGAGCCTCATCAACTGTTTTGGCCACAAGGCAAAGGATGAAGCTGGGTAATTCTCAGGCTATAAGCATGACTGCTGAATACTTAGAAATAGTTCAGCCACATTTTGGCTGCACTATTCCACAAGCACTTAGCCTGAGGCATGGAAAATGTCAGCCACTGTGAATAAAGTTTATTAGTGTTTTGAGTAACTGGAAACTCTCCCACAAAACCAGGAGTTAAGCAACGCTGAATAATAGGTGGCACTCTGCAATCCAATGGTCCTGCTTGTTCCTGTTTTGGAATGTCTGAAGCAGACAGATTATTTGTGGACTCTGTCCTCTTTCCCAGTCCTTGGGGTCAATCCCGCTAAAGTCTGTGTACTTGTGCAGCTTGACATACATCATCTCCATCTTAGAGACAAATTCTGATCATTTGTTCTTTTCCCTGCTAAAGGCATCTGGACATCACAATGTACATCTTCTCTCTGTTTTCTCCAGGTTTATCAACAGGTGATGAGGAAATCTGTGAGTTGTCACTACACTAGACAGAGAAATGCTGCCAGAAGCAGTGGTCCTCTTAGCTGCTGGCACTGTCAATAAGACTTTATGTTGGCCATGTGTGAGTGCCCTGTAATTAACCCCTGGTGTCCTCACAGCTTTTAACCAGTCCTGTTCCTCACTGAACTCCCATGAGAGTTCTTCTTCCACTTATGTTACCTGGATGAAGCTGGAAACCTAAACTGCTGCTGTGGGTGACAGAAAACTAATGCTGATGATCTTTATTTACTGTAGTTGAGTGTATTCCTTCTGTTGGCAGCCCACAGTTAGTTTGGGATCTGTTAATTCCTAATGTTACTGGGTAAACCCAGTAACATTAGGAATTGTCTATTCTCAGTGACTTATATTTTGCCTTCAATACACCTTGAAATTGTTTTATCACTCTGGTTTCTTGTAAACTGCCTGATTCTGTTTTCACTGAGGTTATCTGGAGGTTTCTTAGTCAGAAACTCTGAGGGAATGGTATTTCCACACCATCTTCTGAAGCTCTGGGTGTCAAGGCCAGGGAAGGTCTTCTGGCTGTGCTGAGATCTGATTGCCTGATTGTGCTGAGCCTGTACGGCTCTGCCAGTTAGAAAATGAGGAGATGTCCAAGAGCATAGCCAGTCTCCAGACTTAATCGCACTCTGTCCTTATGCCTGAAACATCAGGGACACTGAACAGCAGGGTCAACAAACACCATCTACAAAGGTTTATGGGCCCAGGTAGCTTCATGACCTTATAGCCAAGTTTCTGGGGTTTAAATGTAGAGCCACGGATACTGTTGTGAGATGTGTCTCTCTTGTTTGGGACTGTGTTCTCCTACACGTGTCTGGCTGCTACCCTACACAACCAGGATTTTTGTTCCATGATTTTTGCTGGCCCATGTACTGAGGAGCTGGGGGAGAAGCCCAAGTAGATGAGATAGGGAAAGTGGAGTCAGGATCAGCAAAGACAGCACATAAACCTGAGAATCAGGGAGATTCTGGGAAGGAAATAAAATCCATTTTCGAATATAGATGGTGTAGGCAGACTGGGGAAATGACAAATAGTAAATTTTAAAACTACACAAAGAATGGAAGGAGAAGAGTCATACAATTTGATAACATCATTTGAGGGCTGAAAAAGTGCAAGGTCCTCCTAATCTTGTTCGGAGAGATATGGAATATGTAATTCTGTCACTAAATAAAAAAAAGATAGTAGACACATTTTGCTGAGATCACCATGCTGTTTTGATTGCAACACAGGAAAACCAGAGTGTCTTTGTGCCCACCAGAATTTTCTGAATAGACGCTAGGCAGCAAGTTGCTATGGACAAGCTTCTCTGTCTCAATCCCAATTTACTTCCAGCTTGCCATTTTCTAAAACCAAGAATAACATGAATTTATAGAGATCCACTCTTCTTTCTAATCACAATAATACCTATTATGTTCCCCTCACTACTCCTATCTGAAGTGGTGTTCTTTTCTTGTTCTCCCCCAGGAAAGAATATTATTTTTAAAGTACTCTGTGGTAATCCAACAAATTGTCCTTTAGTTGACAAAGGCCATGATACAGCACACTTCCAGGGACTCATGAGGAAGCGCTCCCTTCTATGGCCCTAGAATTATTTTGCATGCCTCTAGCTTTCACAAGAAATGATGAAACATTTTCGCCATACAGTGCTTTGGCAGTATTTTTCTGTGTCATTCACCCAACAGATTTATTTAAGGGGTTTGTCATGGTGGACTCCTCAAAATATTAGCTGCTCTTATTCTAAATAAGAAAAGACATTGTGGAGTATCCTAAGCTTTAATAGCCTGCAGCGTGATAAGATTTAGATTTTGACTCAGAGTGGGCTATTATATCTGTGATTTCTTATCAAAATCACAAAATTGCCCAGAATTGTGAACTTTGCCCTAAGGCTTGGCAGAAGTTGTTCAGAGTCACAAGCTTCCCTGTCATGTATGCTTGGCTTTCCTCTTATGGAGTTTTCTATATCTTCTGCTATACAAACCATGGAATCCTCCATGTGATGGCTAAACTATTCATGGAAGGGTGTAGGGGTGACTTAGGGCAAGAGACAGACTATTAAGGGATTAAGTTGTTGAAAAGGAACTGGGTCATGAGGCATACAAACTACAGTTCCCATGAGACATTGGGAAACATCTCCACAATAAAATTAATAGTTTTCATCTGATAATGTCTTCTTTTTTTCTTTTACATTTTTGTATTTTCTCAGGGGGAAGGAGGAAATCATTTTCTGACAGGCACTAATTGTTTCCCATTTGATTTTGGCTTGTGAGCAGGTCTGAGTTAAAAGGGCTAAATGCAGACATTCTGCTATTACAGTGTTATGCTCATTCAACAGTCAGCCTTGTTTTACTTGCAGCAATATGAGTTATACCATATGTGTTTGAAACTGGTAACCAAACAAAGCAGTCTTTCAAGCAACCCTAAGCTAAATTATAAATCTTTTTTGCATCTTTTAAATAAAAAGTAATTCTACAGGCACAAAATGAATCAGTGAAGTACTTGCTGCTTGGGCTTAACAATAGCAGCCTGCCTGAGAAAAAGTCACCCCAGTAAAAAAACCAAATGCAATTATCCCGTCTGACTAAATTTTAGTATTCTACAGGATTTTAAATTTCACTTACATGTAACTTAATGGAAAATTTTAAAATAATTTAAATTAATTGTTTACATTTTTATATAATATTATTATCTAATTATTATATTATAGATATTGTTATTATATTATTTGGTTTATATAGGATGTACAAACCCTAGCTGTTGGGCAGGACTTCATTGCTACAGTAGTCTTGATTTCATTTTTTAATCTTGAATTTCTATATCTCTTGACAAAGTCTCAAAATAAGAGCAAAATAACTTCTAAAAGAAAATCATATTATATGAGATCTTATGTTTAAGTAACGACTTGTTCATGCCCAAATCTGCACTGTACTCTCAGAATTGTAAATATCACTTGATCTTCTCCTCTTGCAAAATCATTGGTGCGTGACTCGGGCCAAGTTTCCAGCTTTGCATTATGAACCCACGAGCGGAATCACACAACTTCGTTTCAGGATATACTCAGGAGAGATTTGTACCTGTAGAGATTTCTAGAAGTTCAAAGGTTGGTTGAAAGATCCGTCAACTTGATGCTCTTGTGAGAGTGGTAATGAAATGTTATCACCAAATGGGAAACAGGTAGAGAATTGACATGGCTAGCTTGAGGCGACTTGGATGGAAAAGCAGAGTAGAATTTAGCACTTCCCAGCTCCACGTACACTCATTCCTCCTAACCCTGCTGCCTTGCACTTTTGCCACGTAAGTTTATTACTGTTGCAAAGGCAGCTGTAAACATATAAACCAAACCAAAAGGCTCTCTATAGATTTAGTCAGTTATCCTTTTTAAATGACGCAAATCAATTTGGCATACCTACACATTTATAATACTGTCCTAAAATCAAGATCCTTTACTTAAAAACAGTATTTCAATTCCATCTGTGATGAATAATATGTGAGAAAAAACAGGCTGGATGCAAAACTTTTTGCCCTTATCAATGCTATAAATCTGCAGCAGATCACAAACCCGAAAGGCCTCTTATTTCTGGAGCTGGTTCTGATACAACCCATGGTGGAGGAAAACTCAGAAGAACAGCTGATCTCATGAGATTTTCAGCATTTGGAGCCAACATTTTCAGAAAACAGTTGGCAAGATTTCAGTGCCTTGGAACTTGAATTTTTGGTTTAGCCTTAAATTCAGCACAAGCCCAGCACAGTTCCAACACTTTTAAAAGGTGTGGATACGCATTTAAGTTTTTCACACACACACACGCGCACACACACACACATGTATCTTGTGTGTATGTGTGTGCATGTGTGTGTGTGTGTGTGTGTGTGTGTGTGTATCTATATCTTGGAAATGATAGATGGGGATATTTTTTTCTTGAGGAATGACTGTTTGTGCCCTCTTTCATTCAGGAGACGCCACTGGATTCTTTGGAATGCAGCATCCCCCACATCACACCATATCTATTATTACAGGTTCCAGAGGTACCAAAAGAAGTACAAAACTTGCCTTGAATCTCAGAATGCAGAGCATATAGCTGTGCCACTACCTCAGCTCTCCATCTGCCTTTTATTATCATTAATATTCAGAAAAAAATAGGATTTCGAGAGGGAAGTTAAAAATCTTTGATGGGTCAAGGCTGTTCTCCAAGAGTGGTCCTGACATCTCTCTTCCCCTTTTCACCCTGCCCAGCAGAATCTTCTCCAAGGCTCCTTGTTGGCCTTCAATAAGGACAGTATGTGTTGTGTAGCAGCTGCAAAAGGCCTCACAAATGCTGGCTGACAAGAAGTGACAGCTCTGTATATCTCTCACTGGCACTGACAGCTGACAGATGGATACCACTCACACACAGAAAAAAAGCCCCCAGGATGATTCACCAACATTACTCTCTGTTCATAGGGGCCACATTTGATTGAGTGCTGCTCAGAATAATAAACCCTTGTCGATCCGTTGCAGAGCCAGTTTGCTCACAGTGTCCTGATTTTTTTCCCCCTGAAACACGTACCAACATACACACGGAAGACTTGCTTTGTTTTTCTGCCCTTAGCTTTGTTAGAGAAGAAAATCTACCTAGCTCTATGCAGCTGCTTGTTAGAGCAAGAGACCAATGAGTATATAACTTTGCAATACCGCTTTGCTGCTTGATAATTCTTCATCTCTCCAGTCTGTTATTATCCTTCACACTGTTTTTCTTCCCTTCCACTAATCAGCCCATTGCTGAAGATATTGCTTGTTGGGTTAGTCAGAAGACAGCATCGTGAAACTGTTCATGGGGAAGACAATGATGCATGTTGATGCTGAAAAAAAAAAGGAAAGAAAGGAAGAGAGAGAGTGATAAACAAAAAGAGACTTCCATCCATATGGACAGATATAGCTGAATGGGGAAAAATGGGAAGGAGAAACACAGAGTTTCTACATCCATGGTGCCGATGAGTTCAGTAATTTCTCTGTTTTTTTGTTATTTTTCCTTGTTCAAACTGCTTAATTACTAGACCATGTAGGTGGACAGTTTTTGCCAAAATTGATCTGCTGTATGAAAGCTGTATCATTGTACCCCTTAGAAAGACTCAAAATAAGTAACATGAAGGAGTTACACCTTGTTGAAATCTAAGAGTCACTAAAATCTGAAGGTTGGAAGGGGTTCAAGAAGTCACCCATGTCTGAGATGAATGAGAAATCTTAACTCTCACTACTAGTAAAAGTTATGTCAGGTTAAGCATTGTCTCTAAAATAACACCTTTTTTTTTTTTTTTTTTTT